>CM061921.1:15062987-15259983 GCA_031002005.1 Vandiemenella viatica
TTTACAGTATACCTATCAACGGCATTGCCGGTATATAAACAGCATTGAAACGACGATGAATAGTAGAGGAATCACTTTGTCAGCAGTTAAAAAATTCGATAACAGCACGATGTTTAACTCGCGTTGGCACAACACTAGAACACTTCTCCATAATTCCGGACAACAAATCCTTACTTCTCAGTACTTTCAAATAAAATGTAATGTCGCTTGGTATGTATGGTTGGCGTCAGAGTTTTCAGTCGTAACAGCCTTACCTAAGGACAGGAATGAACACGTTTACCTCACCACCACGGACTAGACCTGATTACTACCCAAATGGACTGCTAGTGCCAGTGTACAGATATGGCCAGCCCGGTACTGTTGTTTTTGTCTGTGTATCAGCTCAATGCTGGTGATTCTAAGCGCTTGACGATAGGTTTATCGTCCAAACACGACGTCAAAATCGTTGCTCCTTCAAAAAGGCGAAGGCTGAATACCTTCCCGTTCCTTGTCTCCAGTCACATCCCGCCTCTAATGACCTCGACTTCGACAAGGCGTAAAACATAAGTAAAAGAAAAAAAAAATCTTAGCCCAGTACGTTTTCATTTACTTTAGAATTACCGTCAATATTTTCTATTGCAGAGACTAAATGCTGATCAGTGCAGAAATGATTACATTCGTCCCACGTTTCAGACGATGCAGGTTTAATTTTGAGAATTTTTAATGTTCTGCAGTGTCATACAGGTGATTTAATGTTCTTTCTTCAATGCATTCCACTCGTCTTCTTTTCAGAGTTATTGTTGTATGCCGGTCTGAATTTCTACTCTGATGTGTGAGTTTTTAAAGCAAAAGTAATGAATCAGCAGTTGTTGGAGATGTAGGTTATATTGAATGCGTAGAGACGTCTGGCTTATCACAACATCAGCAAAGTCAGTTCTGAACAAGGGAAGTTAGAGTAATATCTCCTCCACAAACCAGTCTAAAAATTTACGAGACAAAGTTTTGATATTCGTGCTGTAGTATCCCCAAGATTAATACGAAAGATTTTACACAATTTCTAACAGTCTGAACGTTGGCTATATAAAAGTGACGATGTTATTATTATTATCACCGAAAACGTGCATCGGATGTCGAAAGTCAAGAGGATCATAGAATACCGAGCCTGGTGGGTGAGCAGTAACGTTCGGATATATCGTTCGCGAGGATATGCAGCATGGTTTTAGAGTCAGATTTTCTTTCGTTTCCCAAAAATCACTCGAGGCTAGTGTCGGGATCGCCCCCATGCAGTACTCCTTTGAGAGTAATTTTTTATATGCCGATATAACTACGTGCCGGTAGGTGAGTTTTTTAGGATTGGGACTGTCATGTGGAGGTGGAGAGTTCAATTCCGATCCGGCTGTTCATTAGAATCTGTTGTAGTACCACTTTAGACGCAAATAACCGTTTATCGCCTATAGTAGCTGCGACAGCGAAAAAACACGGCTAGTGGGTTTTTGTCCGTAGGAAGGGATGTTTTTATTATTATTATTATTATTCCTAGCCATTTGAGGCAATTTTTTCTTGTATGTTATTATTATTATCACCGAAAAAACGTGCATCGGATGTCGAAAGTCAAGAGGATCATAGATATGACACACACACACACACACATCACCTTACATCATGAAGGTGTGTAAAGTATAATACCAATAGATGCTTGCGTCATAAGCCCAAAATATTATCGATGAAAGGTGTTGACAGTGTGTGTGTACAAACGCCGAAATCACCATAACAACTACAAACCATCAGTAGGAAGGGAGAATTTATGTTAAGTCAGGTTATACAGAATGTTAAAGTGTTTGTTATAGTTGGTTAGAGTAAATTCAGTTTAGGTTATTTCAACTCACATTCACATGGTATCACTGATCCAAAAGTGTTTGCTGAGGCGGCTTGGGCCCCACCGCGGCTAAGAGACCGGTTATTTTGCACGACTAAGAAGATCGGTATTTTGCGCGCCGGATTATCCGGATACAACGCGTTTGTATTTTTTCTACGCAGCAGCCGCTTACGTGGGGCCCAAGCCACCTCAGCAAACACTTTTGGATGCCATGCATCAGTGATACATGTGAATGTGAGTTGAAATAACCTAAACTGAATTTATCTAACCAACTATAACAAACACTTTAAACATTCTGTATTAACCTGACTTAACATAAATCTCCCTTCCTACTGATGGTTGTAGTTGTTATGGTGATTCGGCGTTTGTTACACACACCACTGTCAACACCTTTCATCGATAATATTTGGGCTGTATGACGCAAAGCATCTATTGGTATTACTTTACCACCTTCATGATGGTAAGGTGATGTGTGTGTGTGTGTGTCCATATTCTATGATCCTCTTGACTTTCGACATCCGATGCACGTTTTCGGTGATAATAATAATAACATACAAGAAAAAATTGCCTCAAATGGCTAGGAATAATAATAATAATAATTAATAATAAAAAACATCCCTTCCTACGGACAAAAACACCACTAGCCGTGTTTTTCGCTGTCGCAGCTACTATAGGCGATAAACGGCTATTTGCGTCTAAAGTGGTACTACAACAGATTCTAATGAACAGCCGGATCGGGAATTGAACTCTCCACCTCCACATGACAGTCCCAATCCTAAAAAACTCACCTACCGGGCACGGTAGTTATATCGGCATATAAAAAATTACTCTCAAAGGAGTACTGCATGGGGGCGATCCCGACACTAGCCTCGAGTGATTTTTGGGGAAACGAAAGAAAATCTGACTCTAAAACCGTGCTGCATATCCTCGCGAACGATATATCCGAACGTTACTGCTCACCCACCAGGCTCGGTATTCTATGATCCTCTTGACTTTCGACATCCGATGCACGTTTTCGGTGATAATAATAATAACATCGTCACTTTTATATAGCCAACGTTCAGACTGTTAGAAATTGTGTAAAATCTTTCGTATTAATCTTGGGGGATACTACAGCACGAATATAAAACTTTGTCTCGTAAAGTTTTTAGACTGGTTTGTGGAGGAGATATTACTCTAACTTCCCTTGTTCAGAACTGACTTTGCTGATGTTGTGATAAGCCAGACGTCTCTACGCATTCAATATAACCTACATCTCCAACAACTGCTGATTCATTACTTTGCTTTAAAAACTCACACATCAGAGTAGATATTCAGACCGGCATACAAGCAATAACTCTGAAAAGAAGACGAGTGGAATGCATTGAAGAAAGAACATTAAATCACCTGTATGACACTGCAGAACATTAAAAATTCTCAAAAATTAAACCTGCATCGTCTGAAACGTGGACGAATGTAATCATTTCTGCACTGATCAGCATTTAGTCTCTGCAATAGAAAATATTGACGGTAATTCTAAAGTAAATGAAAACGTACTGGGCTTAAGATTTTTTTTTTCTTTTTACTTATGGTTTTACGCCTTGTCGAAGTCGAGGTCATTAGAGGCGGGATGTGACTGGAGACAAGGAACGGGAAGGTATTCAGCCTTCGCCTTTTTGAAGGAGGCAACGATTTTGACGTCGTGTTTGGACGATAAACCTATCGTCAAGCGCTTAGAATCACCAGCATTGAGCTGATACACAGACAAAAACAACAGTACCGGGCTGGCCATATCTGTACACTGGCACTAGCAGTCCATTTGGGTAGTAATCAGGTCTAGTCCGTGGTGGTGGAGGTAAACGTGTTCATTCCTGTCCTTAGGTAAGGCTGTTACGACTGAAAAACTCTGACGCCAGACCATACATACCAAGCGACATTACATTTTATTTGAAAGTACTGAGAAGTAAGGATTTGTTGTCCGGAATTATGGAGAAGTGTTCTAGTGTTGTGCCAACGCGAGTTAAACATCGTGCTGTTATCGAATTTTTTAACTGCTGACAAAGTGATTCCTACTACGATTCATCGTCGTTTCAATGCTGTTTATACCGGCAATGCCGTTGATAGGTATACTGTAAATCGATTGGCACTAAAATTTGGTGATTGCGAGAATGTAAAGGCCATAATTGTAGATGATAAATGCAGCCGACGTCCGATCACTTCAGCAAAACGATGATCATCGCATACCTCAACAATTTGATTCGACCGGTGAATCACTCAAAAAGCGTATCGCAAACCATACTGGAATATCCAAGGAACATGTCGGCTTCATTATTGAGCAACTGGGGTAGAACTGCATCCTCTCTCACTCCAATGCTGAATTTATTAAGCAGGCATAGCCCTCAACTGAAGGCAACAAGACACACTCACGGTAGCCTCTGCACGCCCCAACACAATTCTTCATGATATTTTTTTTCTTTTTTAAGTCTCGTCAACAACGAGGTCATTGGACGCGTGAAAGGACTGGCGGCAAGGACTGGAAATGAATTTAGGCATGGTATTTTGAATGAATAACTCGGCATTCATCTGGAGTTGGTGGTCGGGGTTTTCTTTTTTTAATGGTTCTACGCCTCGTCGACATCGAGGCCTTTAGAGGCGGGGGAAAAGGACAGTGGACGAGGAACGGGGTGGAATTCGGCCATGGCAAATGAAGAAATCATCCCATCATTCGCCTGGAGTGATTTGGGGAAACCATGGAAAACTCAAATCTGGATGCCCGGACGGGGATTCGAGCCCACACCCTCCCAAATGCTAGGCCAGATCTTTACCGATCACGAGGTGTGATAGGACTGGTGCAAGGATCGGGATGGAATTCAGGCATGGTCTTTTGGAGGAACCAACCCAAAACATTCACCTGAAGTACGGAGTAATGGCTCGTTTGGTCATTATGACCAGGGTTTTTTATTGCCTGCGCATACCGCCTTCTATCCTAGCCTACTTGAACTTAACCAGGGTGTAGAGAACCTACAGTTAAACTTGAAACCGAACAACGGAAGTGTTAAGGCGTAACTACATGACGACCAAGTTGTGAAAGATGTGAAGGTCAGGTTGCTGCGGACGAAAGCCACCCATGAAAATATCACCTCTACGAGAAGCGCGGACGAGGACAAGTAAACAGTATAACCTGAAAACGAAGCATTCCACTACGACCCGACAAAACAATATAACAAAAACAACCACTTCGTAATCAGAAAAATGGATAACATCTAACAATTTTGCAACGCGAAAAAATTCAGTGGAGAAAACACCAGGGATTCTGTTGCATGAATGGAAAAATTCGATCACCACCACTGGAAGCACCTCCACAGGAAGTTCTACATTACATGACCGGGGAAACTCCAGAATCGAAACACATAGTATTAATCCTCAGAATAGCTCTGATCTTTACTGAAAAGACTGCAATTTCCAATCAAATTAGCCTATAGTTTTACAATTAACACAGCGCAAAGACAAACTTTAAAACATTGTGGCATCAACCCCAAAGACTCCTGCTTCTCTCGCGGTCTATACTATCGAGTAGAAAATTATAAAAATTTGTACATATATACCCCGGATAACAAAATGAAAAATGGTGTTCGGAAACAAGTATTCGAAAAGTTAGAAAATGTTTTCAATAAAAAAAAAAAAAATTACCTCTTACATTTTAATGTTTATCATTTGTATTACAATTACTACACTATCTCACATCAACTCTCTGAGTGAAGCCGGGTACCTCAGCTAGTAATAAATAAAGAACATTAGTGATAGGCAAGACCAGGCCAACCAACAAAATCGGCTGTTGTAGAACACATTTTGCAAGGTATTGTGGAAGAAAAGAAAGGTATTGGAAAAACCAGAAGGTTATTTTCCGTTGATAGTTCAGGAAGTGGTATCTCGTAATTTAGACTATAACACAATGATAACTTGTGTGTTTTTTTTATTTTAATGTCTCTTAACAGCGATGTCTTTATAGACGGGAAATGATGGGGGGGCAAGGAATGGGAAGGAATTCAGCCACGGCCTTTTGAAGGAAGCATCCAGGCGTTTTCATGGAGTGACTTGGGAACCATAGAAAACCCAAATCTGGATACCCGGGCGGGCCAGAACGCTAACCGTTACACCACCAACCTCGGTGGTGACATTTATATCAGTTCAAATCTAATATCTTATTTAGTAGCAAGACAGAAGCAATTATGAATAAGCATGAAAACGCCAATGTCTCAGATGGTGGGTGTAAAAATGGAGGTAGTTAGAGATATCGTTAATTTGTTGTGATCTAAAAATACTGAAGCGCATAAATGGGCGGTCAATATACCGGGTGTTCCGGTTGCAGCTGTCATAGTGGGAGACATGAGTCACACAGTCGCTTATTGTTATCCTGCGATAATTCGGGTGTGGCGCAGCTGTGCTCATTCAATTACGAACCCGCATCATGCAGCTGCGAGGGGAGCGATAATTCGAGTGTGGTGCAGCTGTGCTCATTCAATTACGAACCCGCATCGTGCAGCTGCGAGGGGAGCGATAATTGATGGCTTCCGGGTGTGTGCATTCAATTACGGACCCGCATCCTGCAGCTGCGTGGGGAGCGATAATTGATGGCTTCCGGAGGGGAGCGATAATTGATGGCTTCCGGAGGGGAGCGATAATTCGGGTGTGGCGCATTCAATTACGGACCCGCATTCAATTAAACTCCCCTAGTTCCTCGGCTCCCCTCCGCTCCAAACTGTCTGCAAAGACAGGTCCATAAGAATACATGGGGAAAAACTGTCCGCTGACCGCTGTACATAAGGAAATAATAAGATCAATCTGAGGTTACAGATGTGAGACCCCCCTCCCCGCAATTCAATTAGCATTAATTAAAATCAATTAAGGCTCCCCGCCATGGGGGAAAAAGTGGGCTCACTCCATCCTCCATAAGAATACATGGGGAAAAAACTGTCCGCTGACCGCTGTACATAAGGAAATAATAAGATCAATCTGAGGTTACAGATGTGAGACCCCCTCCCCGCAATTCAATTAGCATTAATTAAAATCAATTAAGGCTCCCCGCCATGGGGGAAAAAGTGGGCTCACACGCCCTCCCATAAGAATACATGGGGAAAAAGTGGGCTCACACACAGGTCCATAAGGAAATAATAAGATCAATCTGAGGTTACAGATGTGAGACCCCCTCCCCGCAATTCAATTAAACTCCCCTAGTTCCTCGGCTCCCCTCCTTAATTCAATTAGGACCCCACGCAATTCAATTAGCCTTAATTAAAATCAATTAGGGCTCCCCCCCACGCAAATCAATTAAAATCAATTAAGGACCCCACGCAATTCAATTAAAATCAATTAAAATCAATTAAGGACCCCACGCAATTCAATTAAAATCAATTAAAATCAATTAAAATCAATTAACATAAATTAAAATCAATTAAAATCAATTAAGGACCCCACGCAATTCAATTAAAAATCCAAGATGGCGCCGCCTCATCGTTATAGCACTACTCCTATATGCTATTCACTCTGTTAGCACCATCTTTCCTGGGGCTTACCTATTTCTTGAGGGAGGGGGAGGGAAATTTTTCTTCTGAGAATTATTTTGGAAGACGAGAATGCGGTTCATTCTTGACGATTTTTCTGCCATCTCTCAATTCTTTGCTCATCTTTAAAGAAATTAAAACAAACTATCTTTTACGTTTTCCAAAAGTTTCTGATGGCTTCAAGTTTTCTTTTGCAAAAATTTAATAACATAGTGTTGTCCTACTGAAGGAAGCATTAGAGGCGGGATGTGACTGGTGAGAAGGAACTGGAAGGAATTCGGCCATGGCCTTTTGAAGGAATTATCCCGACATTCGCCTGGAGTGATTTGGTGAAACCATGGAAAACCCAAATCTGGATCCCTGGACTGGGATTCGAACCGGCGTCCTCCCGAATGCGAGGCCAGAGCGTTAACCGCTCACCCACCACGCTCGGTCCGAATGATTGAACCGAGGTAGCAGTTGCTTTCATCTTCAGACAGTGTCTGTACTTAGGCTCCAAATGAAAGAGAAAATTTGCTTGCCCCTCATAAATTTCGACAACTCGTTTTTCGTTTTTACCAAGAATCGTCGTACCTCCAGACTACCTGGGGACAGCGTGGACCGGTTGTCATTTGCAAACTGGAGCCGGCAAAATTGTTGGTGGGAGCGGAGTGTCGCGGTGCAGATAGGATCGGTGTTGCGACAGACCCAGGTGGCGCAAGTGCTTGTGGGAGGGGTGTGCATTAGCATACGCGACGGCGGCCCTGGCGAGTATCCGCTTTGCCTGGAAATGACAGCGCTAGATTTAAGAGAAGGTCTCCGAACCAGACCACACGACGCGACCAAAGGGAAAGGCCACCGTTTTTAATTACCACTAGGAAACTACCATGATTAGCACAGTGCCAACCGTTTCGAACACATCCTTCTGAGTTCTAAGCAAATCTCTTCGTGAACAAAGCTTATGTTTCAAGAGTGAGAAATGAGTAGCGGAGCACGGGTAATAGGAGCCTATCCTGAATAATTTGAATATCGCATGCTAGAAACCTGCAAGTTTCGTCGAATCCTCCCAGAGGGAATTATTATTCCTTATTATAGTCGGTGGCTCAATCACCCTAAATTTTCCAACAGACATAAAAATGTGTTTTCGGCTGCCCGACTGTAATTTTTGCTGCTATGGACCTAAGCATGTGAGATTGCTGTATTGCTTATAAATTTATCTTAATATACTTCCTTATTAATGTAGTTTAACGAGCACTATGTAAAATCGGAGTGAAAATTTATATTATAATTTTTTTCTTTTTAACAAAAGCCTCATATAGGGCAAAGAGAGCCAAGATGAAGGGGAAATTGAAGCTTAGATCTCATCATTCCATAATTTCTTCTACGCCAAAATTAGGCCACGGTGAATGCAAGGAGGGGCAGACCACCTGATTGGAGATCTAGGGCTGCAAGCCGTTTGTCACAATATTCATCGATTTTAATTGGCGATTAAAGTGATGGTTCCTGTATAAAACTCATTTGTTTGCTTTACTTCACAGAATTAGTATCAAATGACACTCTTATGTTTTGTGAAGTGTTTAAAAATGTAGCACATCTGCACTGTGCAGATTGTGATGATGAACCGTCCTTGATTTGTAAATTTTGTGCTATGTATTTCTAATGTACAAAAAGTAAATCTTTAATTTGTAGATCCACAAGAGTGGAAAGAATTGTAGACCTTTAAATTTTCAATTTTGTCGAGAAAACTAAAGGTCTGTCAGTATTATGGATTAATTTGACTATGGCTGCCATTATTTTATGGGGAACTCCCACTAACCAGTTGACCGGGTAGTGAGAGCCATTAGAGTCAATTTTGTTTTTCTTTTCTTTTTCTTTTCAATGAAGTAACCTTTTCGTTTTGTTTTACTGACATAACAGAATCTAAATTTTTAAACATACTAAAAATCGTTTCTAAGGCAGTCTTGTTTCATTTGTTCCTTAGTAGGCTCCCATTCCCCCCGTTCTCCACTATTATCAAATGCTTCTTCTCAGAATGAATTTTTAAAACTCTGTATATGGAGAACAGCGAAGCATGGACTTCGGTATACCAGAAAAAAGGAAAATTGAAGCATCTGAAATGTGGTGCTGTAGAAGGATGCTGAAAATTAAGTGGACAGATAAAGTACGAAATGATAGCTGAGAAAAGAAGCTTGTGGAACAGTCTTACAGAAAGAAGAGACATGATGGTGGGTCGTATTTTAAGACTTGCCGGATCCGTTAATTTGTTAGAGGAGGGAACATTGGAAGGAAGGTACTGTAGAAGTCTACAAAGGTTGGAATATATGAAGCAGATAATTGAAGATGTAGGTTATAAGGAGTATTTTGAGATGAAGAGATTAGTGCTAGATAGAAAGGGATGGAGGATTGCACCAAACCAGTCGAGAGACTGATGACAGAAAAAAAAAATCACAGCAACGAAGAATATTTTGCACTTCTGTACTATGCATTGCACATAGCCACATATGCGTAGGGAAATATAAGTGACCGTATTAGTTAGTAATAAAGAATACGATCTTCGCTTCGCATAAAACTGCTCAGGGTAGAAAAACAGTTTCTGGGGTCATAGGGTCAGATGTCAGAAGAGATCCTCTAGATCCGACGCAATAATGGAAGATTCAGAGTATTTCAGTTGAAACTACTCGGCATTGTCCTTAGAGAGGGGAATTTCAGGATCGAACTTATAAGCACGTAGAACCCTTAAATATGAAAATCGATATTAGGTTATACTAATGCCCCTAACAGGAATTCGCCTGAACAGACAGCGAAATGTTACGGAAAATCGAAATTTGTATGTTCGGTTTAGTAGTTGAACACAAGATGCCTCGAGCATAAGCCAAGCAATATGTTCGTCGTGCTACCTTACTCAACACTCAATATTAATTCTGAAAGCTGTTTGACCTCCATTAGCAAGTGGCTGGTATTACAAGTTCAGTTTTTATACTTAACAAGCATGCTTTTTTATTTCTACAGCTAACATGTAGGGATAGTCGACTCATAAGCAGATTGTATCCTTAACAGTGGGGATGGAGAGGGTGGGGTTGATAGATTGCTTGCATCCGTAACTAGTTTCCTTGATACAAGTGTTGAATCTCGGACGGTGCTCCAGCCGATTTCTCCTGTCGGAACTAATCTTTTCTTCTATTTTAGAGGTGCAACGTATTTTAACGAGCAAAATCATCGACTCGTTAGATTTTGTTTAAATAAAAGTGAAAGCTACGCGAAGGCAGAAATGTTCGGTTTGTAGACTGGCAGATTCCTCACCTTTCATGTGAAGCATACCATAAATTCTTTCGACAGTGATCGAGGGAAGTTTCCCCAATCAGTGTCGTCCACGCTTAGTGTTGTAAAAAAAAACGTTTTTTTCTGGCTTGAAAAAAAAACCTGAAAAAAAACTTTGAAAAAAAAACAGTTTTTTTTCTGGAACACGTTTTTTTTCACAACTACTAAATCTCAAATTTGTAAGGCAGTTATCGTTTAAAATGACTGTTTTAGAGTTTATTCTAAGTACTTATCTTAGTTTAAAATCTACTAGATTTTTTCTGGTTCAGTAGGAAAAAAATTACGGAAATATTGGCAAAATTGACTGAAATTTTCTTTATGAACGGGGATTTCCCGAAGAGACTAGGTTGCGCGAGAAGGAATCTCCATTCCCCATTGTTTGGATTGATAGTTGCTATTTGAAATAGTGCTGCCAGCCCTACAAAATTACCTACAGATCTTTTTTAAAAAAAATTAGGAATTTATAATTTATCCACGGTTTTTTGCCACTTTTTACTACTTATTGGGCTTTCTTTATATTCGTATACTTGTTAACTCTCAGAGTATAGTGTATAGTGGTACTGACTCATTAAAGGACTCAGTAAGGGAGCGTGCATAAACCACATAGCTCCATTTTGGCCTCCTGTGAACCCTCCCTCTTCCCCCACGTAGCCCTACGTGGCTTTTGCCTACCCCCCCGCCCCCCCCCCCCCCGCTCACGTAGCACGTAGCTTTCTTCCATTTTGATTACAGATGACATTTTTTACTGTTTTCTCTTGTCAAACTATTGTAAATTACATACGGATATAATTAACTGAGGGAAATAAATACTCACATGCTGTTGTGAGCTCAGTTCCTCATTTTAACTGTGAAAAATGTTACGAAAGGAAAGTTACGTGGCCTGGCTCGGAACCCCCCCCCCTCTCCCCACGTAGCCCAGCGTAGCCTTCCAGCTAACCCCTCCTCCCTCTGGACCAACCCACGTAGTTTGTGCACGGTCCCTAATTATTATGAATCGTTTCCTTGCAACCGTTGGTGTAAACAAACGATTGAAAAGAAGTAAAGCTCCTATTTTGTTTGATAATAGATTTTAATTCAAACTTAAAAGACCGTAATACAGAACTATCGGCGCAGTCTTTATGCACAGTGTGTACTTTGCTCACAATTTAAAATTGCAATCTCAAAATCTTTTGCGTACAATACAACAACAAGCAGTAAAAGAAAATTTTACTATTTCTGAAGTTATGGATCTAGAGGAGACAGAAGAAGAGACAGAAAATTCCGACAGCGATCGAACTAGTGTAGGTAGTGCTGATACTAGTGAATATGGAACTGACATAGAGGATGAATAAAATTATGTTATCTATATAGATACACTTATGAATCATTATGTGAGACATTATATGATTCAGTAAGACTTAAAACACACTTGTAAAATGGAAGTTCCTTAAATAAAACTATAATTTATCAAATATATTGTTTTCTGTAAAAAAAAAAAAAAAAAAAAAAAAAAATTAGATAAAAAAACAAAATTTATAAAAAAAACATTTTTTTTTCAGTTTGCAACACTATCCACGCTAAAACGTAACAGCGGAGGGGTAGTCTGTGTTCGCAAATGTTTGCAGTAGGGTCAGTGACTTTAGGAAGTGGTCTGGGAGAGCGCCAAATTTTGGCGGTTATAAAATACGATTGGAGGACATGAACGAGCGGCAATTTGAATGCACAAATAAGTAACAGGCTCCAAATAACTGAAGCAGTACTTGTGGCCGTAGGGAGTGTGTTGTCTGTGGTGCCGACACATACAGTGTGTCGCCGTGTCAACACAAAGGCATCGACGGCTTGATGTGTTTTGGTTGTTTCTATATTTCTATGTAGCACATTAATCGTGCAGCGACCAGTGCGAGGTGTCATTGTGGACCATCGGTGACGTGGATTGTCACGCTAACGGCAGTGAAGTGATCGTCGTACCAGACGGTAATATACGTCAAGTAATATTTTGATTGCAATGCCTCATTTCAGTCAAACTGAACATGCCCTGGCAGGTAACCCTGTGCAAATAAGAACTTTTATAAATGGCTCTACCATCTGTTTTTATTATAATCAATCTGAGCTTGGCTGAGTGGCGCCCGTCTTTTTATTACTCATTTTCAAGTTTATGTATTTTGTTGTTTTAGAGATATGAAGAGTTTGTATTTTATTTTGATTAGTAATTTTCATATCACAAGGAAAATAAATGTTAAATTGTGAAACCAGAATATTATATTCATTTCAATATAAAAATGAATGTTATCCCATCAAAGAAAAATTAATATTTAATAATTAACAATTTCTCCTCCCAACCTTAAAAGTATTTTTCTATCGTTTTTTTTTTTTTTTTTTTTTTTTTTTTTTTTTTTTTTTTTTAACTGAACATTTCAGTATTATTCTTTGTTGGGTACAGGATGAAGACTCAAGCGCTAATCCGCAATACTGAATCTTATAGCTGCAGATCCTCCGTAGTTCAGCAAGCTACTGACATACATCCTACTCTATTAAATTATTTACTGAGATCTTTCATATTTTTCTAGTTCCAGCAGATCCGATCGATAGCAGCAAAACTTATAATCCTGTGGTCATAGGTACTCAATGCGTAATCTTACGGGTGAGTCTCTACCAGAAATACGTAACCTGTGGTTTCGCCAAATCACTCCAGGCGAATGCTGGGATGCTTCCTTCAAAAGACCATGGCCGAATTACTTCCCGTTCCTTGTCCCCAGTCCCATCCCATGGCAGCTTACACTTAATTGCAAAAAGTGCAAGGCAATGCGGATAAGTAACAAGAAGAATCAGTTTGTTCACGAGTACAAAATAAACAATTCAGCTGTTGACACGGTTGATTCCGTGAAGTATCTGGGGGTGATAGTACAAAGCAACATGAAATGGGACATGCACATAACTTCCGTCGTAGGCAAGGCAAATTCTAAATTACGATTCATAGGTCGTATTTTGAGGAATTGTAATGCTCAAACAAAGGAGATAGCGTATAAAACACTAGCGCGTCCGCATCTGGATTACTGTTGTGGGGTTTGGGATCCGTATCGCAAGGTTCTGATTGACTCAGTTGAGAGGGTGCAGAGGAGAGCCGCTAGATTCGTGACTTGTTGTTACAGCCCTTATGAAAGCGTCACAGAATTGATACATAGATTGGGCTGGGATAGTTTGGAAGACAGACGACGTAGCTTGCGTTCGAATTTATTGGAGAATATGCGAAAAAATTTAAATTTCGAGTGCAATGAAATACTTCTTCCGCCAACCTATTTAGGTCGCAATGACCGGAGGGATAAGATTAGAGAAATAAGATGCCGTACTGATACTTATATGTATTCCTTCTTTCCTCGCACTATTCGGGATTGGAATGGGCGGGTTTAGGATTGGTGCTTAGCACCCTCTGCCACCCACAATGTTTGTGATTTGCAGAGTATGAATGTAGATGTAGATGTAGATGTAGATCCCGCCTCTGATGACTTCGACGTCGAAGAGGCGTAAAGCCATAATTAAAAAAAAAATACGAATCCATACACAAATATACTGATCATTAGGAACAGTGATTTCAGGCTCTTTGCACTGATAACCAAGTGGTTGTGTTTACGTTTGGAGAGAGTTTAACAATACATCAGGAGTGATTTTAGTATGCACACTTCGGCGAAGTAAAAATATGAAAGTGGTTTATACCTTTCCTTCTTAAAAGGAAATATCAACTGAATATCGAATACGTAAGATTGTAATAACATGCTGTACAGGAACTGGCTGTCTGACTGTCGTTAGTAAATGCCATACAGTGCACGTAAACAGAATAATACCTCGAGGGAATGTGATTAGTATTTTACGTATTAGGCAGTGCTGGCTGCAGGGACAAAGTTATGCTGAGACAGTCCAAGGCTTCCGCGGCAGGAATAAATAATAGAGTGTGCGGAACACTTCGGAGTTCAGTTCTGCCCAAGAAAGAAGGTCAAAGCATCACATGATGTCACAGTGCGTCATTACACACGTCGGCTATGGTCACGTTAGGAAGCGCTTAACTTTCGCCTGATCACAAAAGACGTTTTGTTATTTCTTACTCTACTGTACTGAGAGTACACGGGCATTACAGCAGGGGACAACGAGCACGCACATGCTTCAGAAAACTTTGCATAAGGCTATAGGGTTCACTAGGCCTGCGATACCTACACTCGCTTCAAAACATCGTCCCGTGGTGATGATTCTCCCCAAAACATTTCTCTGTTGATCGTCGCTAGCACAGTGTCTGATAGAACGAGCGATGCCAACACTTTTAAACCCACAATATTGATTGCATACACGTAATACATTTCATAGTTAGGTGGAGCAAAATCTGAATCATTGACGTAGCTTTTTTTAAACGGCGTTCGGCTACTGCCAGCTCAATGTGATTTGTTGCTATCAAGTATTGATACAAGGACACTACAACACGGACAAGACATTCACAGACACAACACTAAACACTCATGCCCTCGGCCAGACTCGAACCGGCGACCTTCGGTACGCGGAGCTAGCACTCTAGCCCCTACGCTACTGAGGCCGGCGGGACGTGGTTTGAAATTCAAACCTAACAATCAAAACTGCCGGCCCCGGTAGCATACTGGCTAGAGACATGGTACAGCGTGCCGTGGGTCGCCAGTTCGAGTCCAGCCTGGGACCCTGGTGGACTTATGGCTTTAAGCCTCGTCGACATCGAGGTAATTAGAGGCGGGAAAGCACTGGGGACAAGGAACGGGAAGGAATTCGGCCATTGCTTTTTGAAGGAAGCATCCCGGCATTCGCCTGTGGTGATTTGGGGAAACCATGGGAAACCGAAATCTGGATGCCCAGATGGGGATTCGAACCGTCGTCCTCCAGAATGCGAGGCCAGAGCGTTAAGCGCTCACCGACCACGCTCGGTCTGTGGTGGATATGATTAGGTGTTGCGTGTGTATTGTTTTGTTCATCACATTTACTGCAATACAACACACTAAAATGAACGATTTAAGTACTTTGATAACACAGATGCTAGCTGTATGGCTTAACTGACCAAATGCCTTTAAAAAGATCGTTTTTTCGAAGGCATTTCCATATTTTTCATCGTCAACACGAAGGTCATTAGAGGTGCGAGAGGAAGGGGCCAAGAAAGGGTAAGAAATTCGGCAGTGACCTTTGGCAGGAACCATCTAGGCATTTGCTTGGGATTATTTCGGAAAAAAAAAACACGGAGAACCACAATCTGGATGGCCAGACGGGGAACTGAACCTGCATTGTCCCTAAAGCCAGGATCTGGCGTTACCCCTAACCCAGTGGGTTTCGTAGGGTATATCCAAATTAGTTGAAGAAGTGGACGGAATTATATCTTACTTCAAGTCATGGCTTATTTCCTGCTAATCCTTCCTGAAAATTCGATAACATCCCGTCAAAAATATAGGGCTACATTGAATTCATACTGGAAGAGCTTAAATATTCAAAATGCTTAAATCACAAACAATGATGTTGTCAGATCTCTAATAATGATGATTCCGTGTGGTCTTAATGACCTGGTGACAGAGTTTCTATTGGCTGCGCATTCCGCCCCTATCGTAGTCGCCTTAACCTAACTCGGCAATCCTACCGGGTACTGGGAACTTACAATTTAACGTGGAATCCGAAACCACGGAAGCGTTCTGGCGTGCTTCACATTACAGAGCAAGTGGTGCTATAGGTGAAGGACTGGTAAGACCCTATGAAAATCACCGCCGAAACAGGGATTCGAACCGAAGACCTTTCGATTTCCAGTCAGACGCCTTAACCACTGAGCCACCCTACCACTCGTTAACTCTCTAATTTACAAGTACTGCTAGTACAAAATTCGCCACATATTCAGTCGATTAATACACTTTTTACGGGATGATTGTGTGGTATCAGCTGAAAAACGCCAATCAACGTCTACGAAATCAGTAATACAGGTTTAATATTAATATTAATGACAATAGCCACTATTCTTCAGTAACAGCTAATTTTCAAAATACTGTGCAATGTTTAAAATTAATTTGTGCTAGAACCTTTTTAAATTTTTTGGTATTATAGTTATTTATGTAAATAAGTGAGTTATCACTTAAAAGGATTTTGAACTATTAATTTATAGTTTTGAGCAACAATATCGAAATTATAAAAATATATCAAGCGGTAGCTAATAAACCTGTCCTCAGAAAATCATAAGCATGTTACTGTTCCTCTACAATGCCAATATCTGAATGGAAAAGGCTGATACTGATTGTATGAACGAAGCAAAAAGTTTGCCCACTAACATGACGAGGTAGGATACAGGGAGCGCAAAGTGAAAGCCGTGTTCACACACTACACTCCAGTTAACAGCGAAATAAATGACGTTGATTCAGCAAACTCAGGATACTTTCGCATCCTCAGTGTGGACACTCACATCCGCAGACCACTTACATTCACATAAGTATCGTTCATTATTGCTTTCACCACGAAAATTTTTTTTTTCTATATTGTGTGGTTTTGTTTTTATTGGAGCAGGTGCAGCAAGTCTTGATTCGAGTAAGTAAAAGTGGATCTTTCAAGTATACAAGTTTTACAGTTAAGAATGATCTCTTCTGAGTCCAGAAGTCTGAAATTTATGGATGGAGGTTGTGTTTTCAGCTCAAGTAGTACGAGATGAATTGGGAGGAAGTTGCAACTAAGAAAGAGGAATGTTTTAATGACTAGGTTTCACGGTACGGTTGAATATACATGACTGTTCAGGTTTTTGCTCCAAGACCAGCCATTCATGAAGCCCAATGATTTTTGAAATCAACTAATAAATTCAATAAGTTCCAAGCGAATTTGTTCTCCACCCTTATCAAAATTCCGAACGTTCAGACAAAAGCATAATTGCAGTTTAATACTGACGAAGCCAAAAGCAAAGTGATGGCCACTTTAGCTCAGCTGTGCTGATTTCTTAGAGGAAACTACAAAGTCGGTGATACCATACATTTTCTGTACTAACATATTATTTTGTCACCATTCTACAACGCATTTAAAGTGTACGTAGATACTAAGCATCCCACTTTCGCGTCGGAAAACCACAGGCTCTGGGAAACGGCGCTGCGTAGAACAAGGATAAGCAAGGATTTTTGCTAATCTGGATTGATATATGGAAGAAACATAACTTATGGAATTCGTCAAACGTAAGTAGAAAGTAACTGACGTCTGCAGATCTACCAGCAGAGAACTGTTTATTTTCTATGGCTTTATGCTACATCTACAACGAGATATTTAGAGTCAAGATAGGAATGGGGTAAGGAACTGGAAAGAATTGTACCATGATATTTAGAAGGAATCATCCTGATATTCACCAGGAATGATTTCATGAAACTGCAGAAAATCTGGATGGCCGGACCTGGGATCTAATTCACGTCCTTCCGAATGCCACGCCTGAACGTTAATGATTCATTCACCAGATACGTACTGAATCCGAAACTAAATCCTCCATTACATATAAACTTTCACACACTCTTATTGACTCTCTGATGTATACGAGTGAAATGTGAATTACTGTAATATGTCAGAACCCAGGAAGACAATGCTATAAGTATCTCGGGTACGGACACATTAGAATTTATACAAAAACTTAAGCTGATTGCGGATTATACAGAGGAAAACAAGCGGCACAGGTTCAAGAAGTAACAACTCATAGTAACATGTCACACAAGAAAGCAGGTACATTGCTTAGCATCTATTGCCATTAATCAACAACACAGTGTTACAGCACCATCAGGAATCATTTAGGATGATCCAGAGAAACAACCTTAAAATCCTCTGACACACAAATTATACGCACGGAACAGTGATGATCCGACAACATTTTTAACGATGCACGGTTCAACAGGTTGCGTGAAATAAAGCTAATATTAGCTTTGCAGACTACGAAATTTAAATATGTAAGTATGGAGCCAAGTTATAAGCATCAACAGCAAATTACCATGCACTGGAAGATATTGCATAAGAATAACAGTATCTCTGAAATACGCTTTGCACACATCTATCAACCTTCACAGTACTTAGACACAAACTGTCCCTTTCCACTAACTCGCATCCTCCGCTGTACCGTAAGTGGTGGCCCAGCATCAGCTTAATGAATAACTGCTTAATAATATTGATCATCTGGTATTCATAATCCTATGCCAATGGCACACTAGTCCACACGAGCGTGCAGTTGTCATGTGGAAGTAGTAAAGTGGAAACTCCAGACCTACTCACCAACTAACTACTCTTGGTTTAAAATTTTGCAGTGACACATCGGATTCCTTAATTCTAATAATAAGCGATCTTTGCGGGTTTTTTTTAAAGCTCTCCACCACATTTTATGTTTTCACCATAACATGGCTCTAGAGAACAACCACCTCGATTCGGAGATACAGTCCCTTCATAAATTTCTGGAACTGCATACGTTATAGAAGATAATATATTCACTGTCCAAAAAATTAAGCTCCCAGAAGGAATGGCGATAATGAAACTGCACCAGTTGAATAGTCGTGTTACAGGACACAGAATGTCACTGACGTAGCGCTATGCTGTCACGGTGCCTAGACTCACTGAAGTCATACGCCATGGCTCCCCAAACCATGATGCCAGGCGTGACTCTCTACACAATATTGGCGGGCTTGGTAAATGCCCCCCAACTCCGCCACTCGCAAACACGATAGACATTCGTGACAGGCAGAACGTGATTCATCGCTGAACATAAGCGATGTCACTGACCCTCCGTCCATGACTCCCTGGTCGGTTGCTACACCAAACGCAGCCGTTTCTAGCACGATTTTAGCGAAAGACAGTGGAGGAGGTGGTGGTCCCATATTCAGTCCAATGCTACTCGACGAGACACGATGCGAGATGACACAGGGAGACTAATACCTATGTCCGAATGGCAGATATACACTGATCAGCTAAAACATTATGACCACCTACTTAGTAGCATATTGGTCCACCTTTTGAACGCAATACAGCAGCGATTCGGCGTAGCATGGATTGTAAATGTCCTTGGTAGCCTTCCAGAGGTATATAAAACGAGATTTCTACGCACAGGTCCCGAAATTTCCTTAAATTACGGGCCAGCGGTTTATGGGCGTGGCACTGGGAACGAGCATCTCGGAAATGGAAAGGCTGGGCGTGCTACTGTAGTGAGCATCTATGGAAAGTGTTTGAGGACGGTGAAACCACGAGTAGGCGACAATGTGGTGGCAGCATCGCGATTCTTGTGTTCTGAAGTACTTCTGGAAGCACCAGAATTGTACTCTTCCGTCAGGTCTGCCACAGATCACCCTCTATCCAGCTTCACAGGGCGGGCAAGCCTCCGACCTCCACGTTCTGTGATCTGGCGTGAGTGTCCATCACATTGTCGCCGTCCTTCAAACACTTTTCATAGATGCTCACTACAGTAGCACGCGAACAGCCTCTCCGTTTCCGAGATGCTCGTTACCAGACGACGCGCCCACAAACCGCTGGACCGCAATTTAAAGGAATTTCGTGACCTGTACGTAGAAATCTGGTGGATCTGGAAGCCTACCAAGGACTAGTAGAATCCATGCTTCGCCGAACCGCTGCTGTATTGCGTTCGAAAGGTGGACCAATATGCTAGTAAGTAGGTGGTAATAATGCTTTGGTTGATCAGTATAGATGCTATAGAGCTGCATAAATTATCACGCACTATATGACGGTCCTCCTTTTGTGTGCTCTGTCTTCAGTGCCCAGAAAAATCATGATATATGTGGGTGAAAATTAGTGCCAATACTGGGCCACTCTAGGATCTGTATGCCCCACATAGTGCGTCGTTTCATTATACTATCAGCTGCCTTCATGCAGCCCCCTATCCGATCCATATCAATCTCCGTCAGGTCCCTGTAATGTTATTTATTGCGTCCAAGAGAAATCCTCTCTATCTGGTTACCTTTCAGTGTTTTGACTATTGTTGGATGCTCCAGCCATTGTTTGCTACTATAGTGCGTTCAGTTAACAGAGGCGGCTCAAGGTCAGTCTGCTCTATCCACACTCCACTACTCTAATCCCTACATACGAAGGGGAAAGTTATCAATCGTCCGCCTGGACACAGCGATCAGCATGGAGAGGCAGGGAAGGAAGGGGTGGTGATGTGAGGAGTGGGGCCAGGGGAACATGACCTTGAGTCGCCAGGTCTGAGTGAACAGGGCATAATGTCCTTCCTCGTGTTGTATCACTGTCCTCTGATGTCCGTCTTGACATGCCAACACCTTGACATTCTACTCATTCAATCATCCATCGCTGGCATGTGCGACCAAATCCTAAGACTCCTTCTGGCTGCTTAACATTTGTCAAGTGAATATTTTCCCTAATTCTTAGCAAAGCTTGGGAATGCAGAGTAAGAAAGACAGGTACTTGCAACATATATCGACATACCAGAGATGTATTTTGAGAATATGTATTGTGCGAACCTCATTATTCCAGAATGACGAACAGTAATTTAACATCAATGATTCAACAATTATATTATATGGAAGTCTTATAAAAAAGGTTTAGTTTTAACTAGACGATGACAGAGGAAAACCTGTACGCCTGGGCTATCAAAAGCATCCGCAGTTGGTCATCTCAGATTGCAGTTCATGTAATTCGGCATAACATATAACCTTCGATCTAGAATTTTTATCGCGTCAATAGTGGGACTATTAGACATTAAAAGAAACGTTGCAAAGGAACTGATAGGAAATCGAATGTTATCTTTACGAACGAACCATTTTGGAATGCGGCTAGATTGAGCTAAGGAAAATTGAATGGGCCTCGGGAATCGTCTCCTTCAAATTCTGATACTCAAACGTTACCACTTAGCCACAAAGATCATTATCAAAGTTCTATCCGGCTTCCCAGTGCGCTAACATTTCAGGAACAGGTGCAAAGCAGACAGACTAATGTATTTCAAATATCTACAGGAATTATTTAGAATTGACTTGCAACGTAGACGGCAACCATACCAAACTGTTGGACTCAACAGAAAAAGCAGCTACTGAGTTATCCCTCAGATAACAACATTCAACATTACCTATTACAGTAATGTTACGTTCCAGTTCCAAAATAATAATGAAAACAAGTCAAAGCAGAAAATTTTAATAATATACACGTGTTAAAACAAAAAAAGGAGAGCTTGGAAGATTGTTGTATTATATGTGCCTGAATTAACGTACTCAGAATTTCGAAACCTGGCAACAGAAAATAAAACTAAAAATTCTAAGTAGAAGAAACAAAGACCATTTAGTTAACGTAGTGGATCTTTTTAGAACATACAGCAACGTTCTGTTAACCTAAGATACGAACAGGAAGGCCATTTCTGCTTGTAGAGTGACAGAAAGCATTAAGTTAAAAAGGTTGTGCTGCATGTTACAGAGACTTTCTCTACACCGAGCGTGGTGGGTGAACGGTTAACGTTCTGGTCTTGAATTCGGAAGGACGCGGGCTCGAGTCCCCGTCTGAGCATCCAAATTTGAGTTTTCTATGGTTTCTCCAAATCACTCCAGGCGAACGCCAGAATGCTGCCTTCAAAATGTCATGGCCGAATTCCTTCCTGTTCCTTGTCCCCAGTCCTATCCCGCCTCTAATGATCTCGACGTCGACGAGGTGTAAAGTAATACGCAAAAAACACTTTAACAACAGAACGTTTACATTCTTGCCACAAGAATAAAAGACTAAGCCTGCAAACATGTAATGAAAAAGATATTGCAAATCCTATTGTTTAAGATCACGAGTTTAGTTACCGTTTCAAGCCTGAGAAGAATACCGAACTTTTAAGACGCTTAATGACTTTTTATGACGTGAGTATGTGTTTAAGTTCAGTAGAGAACCAATGGCTTATTTGCAACCAAGAAGTAATGCCATGCTGCAAGCGCTTATGAGCTAACATACCGTAAGGATGAAATCGTTTAACCGCATGGGCACTTGCTGCTAATGAAGTTGTCCCACATAGAGGGCCCACAATTCGGCGCGTACAGTCGAATTATTGGCTATAAGCATCGTACAGCTGGGACAATTCAAACGTTCATATGCCGAGGTAATGGTACTAAGTACCAAAAATACCTTTGCTTATTGCTTTAATCCTCGTCGACGTCGAGGTCAGTAGAGGCGGGATGCGACTGGGGACAAGGAACGGGAAGGAATTCGGCCATGCCCTTTTTGAAGGATGCATTTCGGTATTCGCATGGAGTGATTTGGGGAAACCACGGAAAACCCAAATCTGGATGCCCGGACAAGGGATTTGAATGGGCGTCCTTCCGAATGCGAGGCCAGAGCGTTACAGCTCACCCACCATGCTCCGTACGACAGAACTTTGCGCTTGTGTAAATTATGTTGGTTGTGAGGGCCAAACTACGTTGTTTAAGAAAAACTTTCAAAATGTAGCTTTATAAGGCCAAGAAGAAAAGGAAAACATGTAATGATAATTAGAAATAATCAAGAAAACCTTAGTAACATGACACTTATTGGAACCAAAACTACTAAGTCCTTCGTAGCGTGCCAAGAACCGAACAGGAAACTCTTACCAGCCAAACACAAACAACTGCCACCTCACAGCAAGGCGTCGAAATGCGATCTGTTGACACAGATACTGATGTTGACAAACAAACACGTCCGACTGCGGAATTTACCGCTCCTGGTGTGATCAATGGCAAAAATGAATGCTCCATTAATAACGCACATTCTGACTGTGTGCTTCCACCTAGTGACTATGGCCATGAGTGCAGTTTTCGTGATTCTTTATGGTTAATGAGAGATGTAATCAAGGTAGCTAAAAACGTGCTGATGTATTTGTAAAACATTTTAAACAGGTTTCGACTTCCATGAATGTCCTACAGGAACATAAGCTTTGGTTCATAGTAAATTGACACCGTCTTCAAAAATCAACATTTGATTTCCCCATGATTACCGTCTATGCAGGTTTACTATTTATGCGCGACCTAAACTATTTAGCAACAACTACGCCGATTGATGTGAACTTCATACGAAATATCATCAAAAACTCAGTATCGATACGTTGTTAAGTGCACCAACAAATGATTCCGAGATGTTTGCCGTACTTCGTGAAATTAACATTATATCGAATATATGATATCTGCGTTGACATAAGAGTGATGTATGAGCGTAGTAATGCTGAAAATTCAGTGACGATGACAGATACGAGATTTAATTATGATAATAACATGGATATTGAACCAGTGGGTATTCAACAGGTGCGAGAAGAAGAGATACCAATTGCGAGAGAGCAATGCATAGATATTGCGAATAGGCAAAACGCAACGCTCGTGGATGTGATCTGCGATAAGCGCAACGAAGAGTATTCCGTTTATGTACTACGATGTTCCGCGAAATTATACTCCGATCAGCCAAACATTATGACCACCTGCTTATTAGTGTGTTGGTCTATCTTAGGAGCGCAATACAGTAGCGATTCGGCGTGGTATAGATTCGAAAAGTCCTTGTTAGGTTTCCGGAGTTGTATTGCACCAGATGTCAACGCACAGGTTACGCAATTCCCTTAAATTACGGGCTGGTGGTTTGTGGGCTCGGATCCTGGGAACGAGCATCTCGGAAACTGCGAGGCTGGTCGGTTGTTCGCGTGTTACTGTTATGAGCATCTATGCAGAGTGGTTGAAGGACTGTAAAACCACGACAGGGCGACAAGGTTGTGGACGTCCACGCCTCATCACAGAACGTGGAAGTGGGAGGCTTGTCCGTCCTGTAAAGAAGGATAGACGGCGAACAGTGGCAGATCTGAAAGAAGAGTGTGCCCCGAAATACTTCTGTCTTCACCAGCATTGTACTCTGCTGTCAGATCTGCCACAGATCGCCGCCTATTCCGCTTTACAGGACGGGCAAGCCTCCCACCTCCACGTTCTGTGATGAGGCTTGGACGTCCACCATCTTATCGCCCAGTCGTGGTTTCACCGTCCTTCAACCACTCTGAATAGATGCTCACTACAGTATCTCACGAACAGCCGACCAGCCTCGCCGTTTCCGAGAAGCTCGTTCCCAGGTTCGTTGCTGTATTGTGCTCCAAAGATGGATCAACACACTAATAAGCAGGTGGTCATAATGTTTTGGATGATCAGTGTAGCTTGGATATCGCGTTCACTCCGTACTTGATAACAACGAGTGGAATCAGTCGATGCGATTGTTAAGGCATAACAGCGCAAAATTTGGGCAATATGTATAATAAAACAATAAACTAAATCATTCTACAGTTACAGCGCAGGACTAGCGCAAAACAGGTATGCAAGTCAAAATCTGAGGAAGTGACGGTCCCATAGACCTACCCCAGCTTTTATTTGGTTAAAACTAAACGTTCCGACGAGTGTCACGATCATTTACGATCACATAATCTAAGGATGGAGCTGTCTGGTGGCCCAGTGTTTAAGGTGTTTAAGTGGAAATCGGAAGGTCCCAGGTTTAATTCCTGACTCTGTGGGGATTTGCATAGGCCCTTAATCCAACCATCAACCCCCGAACAGCTTGCTGTGTAATGTGAAGTACGCCAGAACGCTTCCGTGTTTGAGATTCCACGTTAAACCGTAGGTCCCCTACGCCCGATATGATTACCGTGTTAGGTTAGTTAATAAGGAAAGCAACTTGCCACCCTAAGTCTAATACCACGTTAAGCATACCTCCTTCGGGAGGATTCAACCACCCTTCTGGTTAGATAACAAGCTTGGCTTTTTTTTTTTTTAATCTAAGGTATGAAAGTGAATGTCGCTAAAATTCCATGAACAATTCGAGCTTTGCAGTTATGTGTTTTACTGTTTGGGAAACATGTATTTCTGATGCGAAAATTGGAGACTATATCAACATCTTCCAAGATGACTACGGTTAAAGCACCTAACAACCGCAATCAAGATGGTCGTACGCCGTGGGTGGAATTTCAAGTAGCACCAGTAGTACATACAGAAATGCGTGGCGCTATACAGCCATAATAAAAACCGTCGGGTCGATTAGTAAAAGTCCCCTGACAAAAAAAAATTGAGCAAAGTGGAGGTGACTAGCTAATCACAAGTTTAGAACCCTGTGTGGGACATATTCCAAAGTAGTACATCATTACTAGGTCTGGGTGTATAACTCAATAAGAAATTTGCAATTAATTCGTCAAAATTAGTCATTCACCTCCATTGTTACATTTTGCTTTCATGCCATATTTTACTTCTTCCTGACTATTCCATCTGGAAGGTTTCTGAAAGCCACAAAGTTTTTTGCTTCAGATTAGGAGCACAAAAAGTTATTTTTTTTATTATCCGTCTTTGATGCTGCAATTTCTGTCCTCCTGTTATACAACCTACAGATGACTTAACACTTCTACGTGATTGTTGTAAGTTAGGTATGTGCACGAATGATGCTCCAAGTTTTCAATAAACAGATTTTTTAATTTATACAAAACGTCTACAAACACACTACAATTTTACAAGCAGTCTATGTCTATGTAGTTCTCAGCTAGTACTGCAGTGTTCTTAAGAGCAACAAATCCCATCAAACATTGAAGACATCAATTTTTTGTCAAATTTCACAAACAAATGTATCAGCTCGTCATACAAAACATATATTACACGTTTCACAAACATAACGATTCTTTTTCCTCTTTTCCTTAGGATAGATGCGAAATACACCAGCTATTATAACTCTTCTACTAATTGTAAGCGACAAAACCAAACAACAGAGGTCTAACCACAAGTGAGAACCCCTCTGGTGTGGTGTCCAGTACAATACGATAGAATATATTGATTTTTCATAGATCTCAATACAAGAGACTGGCTCTGTGAGATGAGGAAAGTTTGTAAATTAACTTTTTTTTTTTTTACTTATGGCTTTATGCCTCGTCAACGTCGAGGTCATTAGAAGCGGGATTGGATTGCGGACAAGGAACTGGAAGGAATTCGGCCATGGGATTTTGAAGAAAGCATTCCGGCATTCGCCCGGAGTGATTTGGGGAAACCATAGAAAGCCCAATTTCTGATGCCCGGACGGGGATTTGAACCGGCGTTCTCGCGAGTGCGAGGCCAGAGCGTTAACCGCTCACCCACCACGATCGGTGTCAATTAACTGTTAAACATTCGCGTAACACTGGCAATTATTTTGTAGATACTCTAGAAATA
The DNA here is from genome assembly GCA_031002005.1 of Vandiemenella viatica. NCBI lineage: Eukaryota > Metazoa > Arthropoda > Insecta > Orthoptera > Morabidae > Vandiemenella > Vandiemenella viatica. The sequence goes on from CM061921.1 coordinate 15,089,813, forward strand.
AGTTCTTCGACAGAGTAGAAGAAGTCGTCGATTAAAAATTCTTTTAATTTTTTCCTGAATTTAATCGTATCATCTGCTAGATATTTAAGATGTGTTGGGAACTTATCGAAGATATGTATCCCTGAATATCGGACTCCTTTTTGAACAAATGACAACAACTTGTAAACCTGGTGGAGATCATTCTTACTTCTAGTGACATAATTGTGTATTTTTACAATTTGTTCCAAACAAATTATAATTTGTGACTACAAAGGACCAGCACAACAAGAGAACGAAAAATCAAAAAATCGAAGACATTAAGTATCATGTTGTGTAAATAGAAATATTAACAGAACACTTGCCGCTATGGATATCGTCGAGTTATTACCACCAATAACTAACTGGGATGGATCATATGCCAGGTGCCAATTTCTCTAAGCAAATTACATCTGAATTACTCAAGTTTTTACTTTACAGTCTTTCACAGATTAAACGATTTAGCCCATCACCTGAAAAGTGTATTCTAGTCCCTTACCTACAAACGAGAAGTTTCCCTCATCCTTGTGCTGGAAGTAGAGAACTAGCATACAACTCCTAATCATTCGCCCAACATAATTTGCAGGCTTATCGCCTTGTACACGCTCAGCATTCTCTTCACCCGCTTCCTGTCTTGCAATGTTTTTCAGCCCACATAAAATATATCAGTTACTGTCTGTGTTTCTCACTAATTTCCTCAAAAAATACTCTAGCTGTTTGATTTACACCTATTCCATCTCCTATGTTTGATATTCATAACGCATAACGTGAGTTCGATTTAATTCCATAATTCTCAAGCAGGAACCTGCCCTAGAATTTGTTTCCCAGTCCCTTCACGTTCCTGGTTCTTATATTCCTCATCAGCCTATCCAATAGATAAGAAACACCCTATCCTTAAAAAAAAAAAAAAAAAAAAATATTCATCAGTCCACAAACCGAAGCAGTCACATTAAGCAATTGCGTCAGAGGCCAGATCCTTTCCTCTAAGAGCTACTTTTATTTTATATATGGCTTTACGCCTCGTCGACGTCGAGGTCATTAGGGGCGGGGCGGGATGGGATTGGAAGGAATTTGGACCTGGCCTTTTGAAGAAAGCATCCCGGCATTCGCCTGGAGTGATTTGGGGAAACCATGGAAAACCTAAATCCTGATATATGGTATATTGGCCATCCTTCTTCAGTTGCTTGTTACACAATTGTAAATGAAAACACCGTCTATTAGCAACTGGTATTATTGATATAGGCTCAGACGCGTTTCGCCCTTGTGGAATGGGGCATCGTCAGTGACTGTGGATGTATATACATGTTGGTGTTGAACAAAATTACAATATTAATATACATAACTAACTAATAATAAACTATATTCTACTTACGACTTATGGTTGAGGAAGTTATATGGTGGTCAGGAATAGCTCCATTTGCACTTTTTTGTGACGTGAACTGTCGTTATGCTTCCACATAACTATGAGAATAGCTATTGTTACCCTGTTTCTGGAGGTAACCCTACCACTGTTTCAAAATCTATTGATATTGACACTTTTTTGTCTGACGAACAGCAAAACCTTGTTGTTTACATTCGTTTACAGTGATGCCAACCTAATGTTTTTTTCTCTTTGTAATGTAAAGTCTGTGTCTATGTATTATTAAAATATGTCTCTGTTTGTGCAGTGGTGTCAGTGTTGTAAATTTACTTTTTATGTGTATTATATTCTTGTGTCTTGGTTATTCTTCAAGTGTTTTCAAACAAGGTCTAATTTTTTAAATGAGTGAATTCATTAAGTACAGTTTGCTTTGATGCAATGGCTTTGTGAATATGATAACTTCCTGTACTGTAAGCAGATGTTTCTTGTGATTATTTATTTTCAGTATTTTCATGTCTGTTTGAATCGTGCTGGGTTGGTGGTTGTGATCTAACAAATGTTCTGCAAATGTTGAGTGATTTGTACATGTAATGGCTTTGATGTGTTCTTTGTATCTTGTAGTAAATTTCCTGGTTGTCTATCCTATGTACTTCGCTTGACATTGCTGGCAAATCAGTTCATATATCCCTGATTGCTGGTACTGATCTATTTCATTATGGTTGTTTAGGTGTTTCTGTACTGTGTTGTTTGTCTGAAATAGTAATTTTTAGCCCTTGTTTTTTGAATATGTGAGTGTGTTTGTTGATGTAGCTCATTGTGTACCATTGTTTTTTATTTTGGTTCAGTGTGCTGGTGTGTGTGATGTTGAGTGTGGTCTTTTTTCGTATTTTTTCTTGGATTTAGTATTGAGCTGTGCAATAAGTTGTTCTGTGTACCCATTGTTTTTTTTCAATTTGTGTGATTATGTTGTATTCTGTTTCATAAACATTCTGGGATAGTGGTATGGTATTTAACCTGTTTAGCATATGCCTGAGTGCTGACTGTTTATGGTTTTGAGGGTGATTGGATGTATTGTGTATTATTGTGTCTGTGTGTGTAGGTTTTCTGTATATGTTGAATGAGAGGAGTGAGTCATTCCTAGTAATTGTTGTGTCAAGGAAATTCAGATGTCTATTTGTCTCCATTTCAATAGTATACTGTATGTTGCTGTGGATGTTGTTAATTTCACTGTGGAACTGGGTGATTTTATGATCTGGTTCATCAATTAAACAAATAATATCATCAACATACCTGTACCAAAAGATTATGTTGTATTTTGTGTTTGTAAATATGTGGTGCTCTATGTGGTCCATAAAGATGTTTGCCATAATGCCAGAGACAGGCGAGCCCGTAGGTAGTCCTTCGTTTTGAATCCTGATGCCCGGAAGGGGATTCGAACCCGCGTCCTCCCAAATTTCGAGGCCAGAGCGTTAACCGCTCACCCACCACGCTCGGTCTAAGAACTACAGCTTAATGTTTGAAAGCAAACGCCTTAACCACTGAGCTACAAGACCGTCAATCCACTCCTTATCAACTCTCAAATATATCCTGTTCAACTGAGTTTTACTATCTAATAATAATCCAACATATTTAAATTTTATTCCTCCAATAAGCAATTACCTTTCCATCAAGTAGTTACATAAAACCTTCATTTTTCTGTGTACCTAATGAGATGACTCTTTTTTGTTTTGTTTCTGTTCTGTAATGTTGATCCATGTACAGAGCTCTCTTTAGCTGCTCAGAAAGTAACTTCGGAATGTATACCAACGACAGGACAATGAACACTAATTGTTCCAATACGCTGTCCTATGACACTAATGTATATGCGATTAGATAATACGTAGGAAGTTCTAAACTTATTTTCTATCATAGTTTTCCTATAAGAGGTCACCAGAGTGGGAATTTCAGGGATTTATCGCTTGAGTGTCATTATTTTCGTAATTAAACAGTTATATATAATTAGAAAAAAAGTTTCAGTCTAATAATAGTCAGCTGGGATGTTAAATAGAACAAACACGTTTAAGTAACAGACGGCCGTGCAAAATAACAACAGCTCCGTTCTTGCCTCAAGGATAACGTGTTTACTGCCCGACTTTCAATTGCTTCAGCAGCAGTGTCCGAGCCTATATTGTCGACATTCTGTTTACCGTTTGAAACAAACCGAAAATATGTGGGCAGAGTTACGAAGCTCAGTTGAAAACACGAGTTAAGACTTTCTAGATAGGTCACTGTATAGTGTGTTCTCAGGAACTTTGACGAACTATTCAGCGGTAATACTAAGTCATATAATCAATGGTGAGACTACCTGCTTGACAAATAACGAACTGCTATCTCGATTTGGATTATGTCATTAGGTGAATATGACATTCATTAAAATCCAATAAAGTAATTCTCGTTTATGGCGGAACCGTATACCGAAGTAGGAAATTTCACCGGATGACAGCGCAGCGTATTAAATAGCTGTACAGGAGTGCAAGCCGACGAAAATGTCAGCAGGGATAATGCCACCAATTACGCAACTTTCACTACCTGCTTCTTTGATGCGGTGAGACCACAAAAAGCTAAATAACGGAGAAAGTAAAGCCCTTTTTCTTGCGATCTAATTGTTGTCTCAACCGTTTTACCAAAAATGTTTACAGCAAACAGCTGAATTATTTTAAAAAAATCGAAGATTTTTGAAGAACTACATGTAAGTAAATTTAGTTTACTGTTACACATTTTCAGAATATAAATATTATTGGTTTTCTTATACCCCTCTATTACTAACTTATCACAAAAGTTGCACTGGATTTTCGGTTCTTAAAGCAGAATCTACCGTAATATGAATAACTCAATTTCCACTACAACCAGATATAATAGTTCCCGATTTTCCGACTTCTTCAGCTCACTAAATAATACACGAGGGTGGTCTTTTAAGTTTTCGGACTCTTTAATAAATGTGAAATTATCTATAAAAAAAAATAAAAATGACACTATCACCAATCGCATGAAAAAAAAGTGTCTGCTAACTTTTTGTAAATTTATTACTAGGAGACAGAATAACATGCAGAATAATCCATGGACAAAGGCGAGGACCTTTCAACCAACCTCGTAAAACCCAAATGTTACGAATTTCTTCGTACTAATCATTGCAAAAAATTATACGCTGAAGGCAGCAAAACGTTTAGAATCCAGGTTCACATTCAGGACAAACATCAGTCGGTTGTTAGTGGTAATGTTTGGACTAGGCATTAGCGGCATTATTTGGCGAATCTGGAAAATGATTTCGGGGATATTTTTCTTCTCAGTATAGGCACTTTTTTTTTTAAATATGGATATACGCCACGTCGGCGTCGAGGTCATTGGAGGCGGGAAAGGACTGGGGAATTTCGCCATAGCCATGGATTTTTTAAGGCAGTATCCCGATATTCGCCTGTAGAGATTTGGGGAAACCATGGAAAACCCAAATCTAGATGCCCGGACGGGGATTCGAACCGGCGTCCTCCCGAATGTGAAGCTAAAGCATTAAGTTTTCGGTAAATAGTAGTAAAAAATCTACAAGGTTCCTAGGTGGAGTTGCACCATTTATGTCGAAAACCCTCAGTCACTATAACGTGTAGGTAATGATATAGCAATAAGATAAAATAAAAAGAAATTCGTTCAGGAGCCATTTTAACATGAGGCAGAGTTATATTAAATATTTGTGACGGCGATTAACTTTGAGGTCAAGTAGGTCTTATGTGCATATCAACCACTTGTGAAAGCATTGCGAAACCTGTTGCATTTTATGTGCTGTAATTGTAACTGTACAGAGGCTGCCGGTCAGCGTTGCATGTCGACATAATGGGTGTGGCTCAACCGGCAGCCATGAAACCACTTCTGGAATATTTCTTGCTCTGACAACAGACACACGTACGTTCTACATCCATATGAGACAAAAATACGATTGTGAAATACAAATTCATCAGTGCACAAAAATGATTTTGTGTTTTAGCAGCTTATTTAGGATCTTCCCTAAACACTTAACAAAGTATTACAGCATTTCATAGCTACAATCTTTCAATGGAGAGACTGGCATAAGTTCTAATTTATATAACACAGGCCAAGGAATTCCAAGCTCTATTTACAAAGTCAATGCGAATCTTCGTACCGGGAGCTATTTTCTGAAACAGAATATGCAAATACTTGCTTTATGACTTAACACCTGGAGAAAAGCTCTATTGAAGATATTATTCCACTCACAAAAAATCATGGTTAATACAGAGTACAGCAGTTCAGTCTGCTATATCGTCAGCTGGAAGAACACCAAACTATCCAGCCTACCGGATAAACGGCAACGTTGCGGTCTAGATAGCGAAAGCAGACATATTTAAAACATGGTACACCGATCCCGGTTTTGGTCTTCAGTTGTTTTCCAAAATCATCTCAGGAATGCCGAGATGGTTTTCGACTAGGGATGTAACGGATATCCGTATCCGCAAGTGCGGAACTTTCGCGCGAAATTCTACATCCGCTTTCGCATCCGCAATTTTTAATGCGGATGTATAGCGGATGTTTTCTTTACATTGCAATATGTATTAATCTTTTCTCTTTATACGAGATTCTGCCCATCGTCGCTTGGCTAGCAAAAAAAGTGGTTGTTTTTTTCTGACGATCTTGCAATAAAAATAACAATGAACTGAACGGTGTTATTACCTAAGCGACGAATTTACAAGTTTGAACTTGCATGTAATGTAAAGCTGCCTCTTCACGGTCCAACTTACAGAATACCAATGTAGAACTACCGTAGGATGCACTGACCCGTTCACGCTACTAGAAGCGGTCCAACAAGATGCTCCAAGCAATCTTTTCCATTCGTACTTTTTCGCGGCACACCAGTGTCCTTATCGCACACTCGTAGGATGTTTCCTACAATAGCTTCCTCCAATATCTATATCTTGTTGGACAGCAAGGACCTTTTTTGTTTGCCCGGGAGTCCAACAACATCCAAAACGTCAACAAGTAGTCCTGTAACCTCTTTCACGGCCCATCAAGAGTTCTTTTATCGACAATCGGATCTAGTAGGTCCTACAAGTTGTACTGTGAATGCGCCACTAGAGCGGTGGGAAGGAGGGTGGCGAGCACGAATCTGAGCGTGGCGGATGAGCGTTGACGGTCTGGCCTCGCATTCGGGAGGACGCGGGTTCGAATCCCCGTGCGGGTATCCAGATTTGGGTTTTCGATAGTTCCCCAAATCACGACAGGTGAATGCTTCCTTTAAAAGTTCATGGACGAATTCCTTCCTGTTCCTAGCCCCGATCCTTTCACTTCTCTAATGACTTCGACGTCGACGAGGCGTATAGTTATAAGTCAAAAAAAGCGAGACGGAGATGTGTGGTGGCGTGGACTTGTGCTTGACGCTTGAATTAGTCGAGGCACAAACTCCGCAAAGTTCATATGACAAAGATTGGTTTTTAGACGCGTGCATAGTTATGTAAATAATTTATTTCGATTGAGAAATCATCCCACGTTTTTTTATTGTTGAAAGATGAGGCAAAAATAAATCATTATGGCAGTATTAATGGAAATAGAATTTACTTATGAGCAAGACAGAATTTGGCATAAAATATATACTTATTTTGAGTTTATATTTATTTTGGATAAATTAAAATCTAAATATTTATAAATATATTTTTTCCATTCCTCCATCCGCTTCCGCAAAACATCCGCATCCGCGGATTTCAAACACTGCACATCCGCATCCACATCCTCATCCGCAAAGATGACATCTGTTACAACCCTATTTTCGACTACAGGCCATGACGGATTTTCTTCCCATTCTTTCATGAAACTATCTGCTATCCACTCTAATTTACGAACAGTAGGAAACAAATGGAAAAAAAAGAATACATCATCCTTTCACATTCTCACGTCTTAGTGTCATCTGGTCTAAATAATTAAGTCGAAGCTAAGGGTGTTAACACTATTTATAACTTCCCCACCCAATCATTTACTGCATAGCGTAACTTATCATTTCGTTCAAGCTGCTATTGTTTACAACACTTTAGTACACTGTTCCACGAATGTGGGCAATCACATTTACTCACATAAATTGATTTGGTATAGCATCACAAATAAACATAGTAATATTTGTAGTTAAACACACTGTGATTTTCTGGGTTAAGAGCACGAAATGAAACTGTTAGCAGTAACTTAATGTTTAAGTAATAATCGTGCACAAAAAATATTAGCTTGATTCATGTTTTAAAGATATTATTTTTATTTTCTTGCTGCAACTAGTAAACAGTGAGATTATTGGAATAGCTCTACCTTGTCTTCTCGTATATTCCCACGGAATATACGTACCTGTATTGTATGAGGCAAATTAAACACTGCATGTGATATCACGATGAATTTTTTCTACTGGTGGGTGGACCTCACCAGCAACAGTCGACGCCATCTCAGAAAGGAAACCCATAATGAAGCACTACGGTCGAGTACACTATACAAGTTTCATGGTATTTTGCAAGATGAACAGGCTTTAACACAATAAAGCGAATGAGCTGTGAAAGCTTAGGATAATGGCTATTTTAGGCAAGGTGGATGAATAAATTTGTGTGATCAAAAAAAAAAAAAAAAAAAAAAAAAAAGCAATGGGTACGAAAATTGGTTAATAGGAGTGATGAACTAGGAGCTAAAAATTGTCTTCTGAAGAAATTAGTATTAGAAGATCCCATAGAACACTTCGATAGTTTGAGAATCTTCAAAAGTTGTGTAAATTTTATGCTAGTGAAAATTCAGTCGCAAATACCCATTTAAGAAGTGTAATTCCGGCATTTACAAAATTACAAGCAGTTCTATACTTTAAGTGGGTGCGCAGACTTCCGCGGTCGTTGTCGATGTAATTTTGGTTGTCCGGGTTGAACCGCGTCAATTTGTCGGAACCTAACGTTTCGACCATATTTTGTGACCTTCTTCAGAGTATTCGACAAATTGACGCGGTTCATCCCGGACAACCAAGATTACAAGTTTTCTACTTTATTGCCACCGGATGTAGTTAAGAACACCCACACATATATTTAGACTTGGAAAATCAACTATTTCCTAATTCATCACAAAAGTCTGTGAAGGAATCCATGAAACATGAAAGGAATTGAAGTAATGTTTCCAAGGGATGCATCCAGTAAACTGAACCATTTTACTGAAGGAATGTAAGCCGTCCCTGTGCCTGAAATTTTCGAATCCATTTTTTTTATCTATTTTTTTTTATTGCGTTAGGTAGTACTTATAACAGCAATAGTAATAATAAGATCTTATTGTATAATCTAGATGCTACTGTAATAAAATAATTAATAAAATTATGCACTAATACGATGTTTTTTAATTTTCAATTTAATTTATTTTTCGTCAAAACTAGGCATGTTCATTTTATTTTTCAAATCCCTGTATGCAGAGTGTTTAATTTGTTTGTTTTTATAATGTGGGGACAGATAATCCACAAGCACTCATGTTCTACATATTTTGAAACAAATTTTATAGTTGTTTCTTCGCTCCAGCGAAATGGAATTTTTGTGGCACCTAATGAACGCGACTAAATGACAGGTTCAGACTTATTTAGCCTATGAACCAGTGAGCAGTGACGCATGGTGGCGCCCAATAAAATAGAACAAAATGGATCGACTCGACTAAATCACAAGCTAAACTGCTCGGCTAAATTTTCGTCGTTCAGACACGTTTAGTTACTAAATTACTCGGTACTCGACTAGATTACTAGACTAGTGCCAACCAGCCTTAAGTGCCCGAGTAAGTCCAGCAGAGACATCGCAGCATTCTCTGCAACACACATCCCATATATACTCTGCAATTCACAGAATTGTGGCTGGCAGAGGGTGCTCAGTACAAAAACTAATCTCTTCGATGTGCATTCCAATCCCGAATGGTGCGAGGGAAAAAAGAATTCATATAAGCATCAGTGCGGCACCTTATTTCTCTAATCTTGTCTTTCCTGTCAATGCGACTCAAATAGGTTGGAGGACGAAGTATTTCACTACACTCGTAACTGAAAGTGGGAGTACACATGTTTACCAATAAAATCAAACGAAACGTGCGTCGTCTATCAACCATACTCCCAGCCAAATATATACATCTCCCGCCAGCGCATGGTCGACTTCGAAAGGTTGTTTTGTATGATCGGCGACCCACCATATGCGTTCCCCTCAAGGCTTGTACCGCAAGCCTTGCTTGATGGTCTGATCCACAGTACGGGGAGCCGTGCATAGTTTATTGTCATGCGAGATCATTACACCCCGTATTGCCGTTCTATATGCCACAAGCAGAGGGACACCAGACATGGACAGTGTTACCTACTGTTCACGTCTGATTTCCTTTTATACTTTATATCAGTAGCACTGCGTCACTGTTGCCAGGGACCATTCATTATATTGCACGCATTATCACCCTGACTGGGGTTTTCAGTGGTTTTCCTCGGTCACTCAAGGCGAACGCTGGGATGGTTCCCTACAATGCCACGGCCGATATGAACATGATTGTATTACGATGATTTCATCGCATAACTTTACGTTTTTAAAATGTAAGGTTCAAGCTGCTCTAACAGTGTACTACATACCGAATTAGTAGATCACATGTGAGATCAATAGATGAAAATCTGTTGAGTAACTAAGCCTCTCACTTATGTTTATCACATGTCTTGGTACCAGAAGTCCTCAGCTGCTTTGCAACGGTGTTACTCTCCATGTTCACTCACTGTAGATCACTATTTTCTTATAAGCAGTTGCGAAGATGCAACTGAAAGTGGAAGACGTACCTACGGGGCCTCTGGTTTCAATGCCGACGAGATTATTCCTGTTTAATGTATGTTTTAATTTACAAGACCGATAGCACCCTCAAATGTTAGTCTGCGAAATTTGGCACCTGAAGGCAGCATTTCGAAATATGAAATGCGTTCGCCCAGAAAAACTGTTCTCTTTCAGTAAAGTTAGCAACGTCAGAACATCATTTTCTATTTGCTGAAAACAATCACTTGTTTATTGCCACTGAGACATCACAGATGAGATTTTACAGATATATCATATGGAATAGCATTAATAAGATGTGGCTGTAAAGAACCATTTTATTGGCTCCAAAGTGCACTAAATTTATTAATGAAATGACCAAAAGGTGATTGTCAAATTAGGAATATTTCAATCAATGAACACCAGACTAACCATTGCAATACAAATGCGCGAGGATTTGGACAGTTCAGGTTATTTTTTATGAACACAAGCTCTTATCAATAGAGGCAAAAACTGATTGCACCCTAGGCTTATTTGAAATTCTGAATATTAAGAAACACAGCCAAAATTGGTTAAATACATCAGGATGAATTTCCAGTTAGAATATTCTCAGATTTCTCAAAATAAATTCCACTGTTCCTGACGAAAATCCGAGAGGATACAGGTTGACCCCGTACTGGCAATTAAAGTCTGAGAGATATAATTGGTGGAAGTAGAGCTCCACATTACCCTTAAAGACCTCAGCATTCTATAGCTCGTTGTGTTGTGAGCCTCCCGCTCCCTACCTTCTTAGGGAGCGTCCATTAATTACGTGGGCTCAAAATATGTGGTGGTGAGGAGGAGGCGTACTGCAAAATCTCACCAAATGTCATTTAATCGGAGGAGACGTCACAAAAATTTTACGCCAACTATTTATTTCATATTGCCCTCCTTCTAAGAGTAGCAGAGCTAAAAATAGTCTTCAAAATTACGAGGTCGGTCTTACGTTGGAGTATGAGGGGGGGGGGGGGGAGGGTCCGATTAGATTTCACCAAATCTCACCAAGGAAGATGGGGTTCCAATTTTTAAAAAAAGGTCACGTTATTAATGGAGGCTCCTTACCGTGAAAGAGATCGTCATCTCCGCAGTACTCATTCAAAGCTGACAAGATGTTCAGGGTGGGGGGGGAGGGGGGAAGGGGGAGCGTTCCGAGGAAGGACTGTAGGCGTAATCGGGATTCTAACCATGATTGTCCAAATTAGTTCTTCCAGTGCAGCCAGCCACTTTACTTTGAATATTAATAGATGGCCGCTAAAGTTTCCGTCGATTGGGTACAAAAAATCCGGAGACATGCTTATAGAAAGACTGAAACAATAATTATTTGAAGAGACAGTCAAAATTAAGAATACTTTTTATTTTCAGGTCTTTAAAATACGAAATACAAAATAATATTCAACATTGAAAGTAAGAAATATCTCTGAACATGTTTTATACAGCGTCACTTTCATCACTGCTGCTGCTGTGCCTAATCTCTCTCTCTCTCTCTTTTTAGGGAAATGTTAAAAACTGCGGCCCCTTTGACTCTCGGATATTAGTTATTCCTTCTCGGAAGGCACTGTGCCAACGAGCCTGTCACCGTGCATAAAAAGTGCGCCGATAGTTTTGTGTTACGGTCTTTTAAGATCTATAAAATCTATAATCAAACAAAAGATGAGCTTTATTTCCATCGTTGGTTCACACGAGCGGTTGCAATGAAACGATTCACAATTATTGACACTTCTGTAATGCATTAACACTATACGATAAAAGTTTAACAAAACACCAATGTAGGAAAAATCAACAAATATCCGTAAATATTTTAACAAAATCCTAACTTTTTATAAAAATCCGTAGAATTGGCAGCACTGTTCTTTACTCTACCGGTTGAAATGTGTTTCTCCTATACCTTCAAAACGCAACAAGCTAATGATTAAAAAGACACATACACCTGAAATAAGTAAATACTTTTAAATACATAAGAATTAAGTGTCATAACAATTTTAAATGAAACCAACATACTGGAGGAAGCACCTATACAATTTTACACCACCCACTACCAGAAAATATAGTAGTGTGTTGCACCCACATCAAACGGAAGTACCGGAGGAAACACGATAAGGTCAAAGAACGCCAGTACCATCTGTCACCGGACAAAGTTCAAAGTGCTACGAGTTTCATAAATCTTTTGCGGTGAGACAGTGTGAAAGCTAGAGGAAACAAATTTCGAGCAACTTTGCTGGGATAAGCGCAGTCAACCATACCGACTGCTTTCACTTATCTGCATTAGACGCCCGTGGGGCTGATGCAGGGACGTGGAATCCTCCCCGACTTTTAATTATAGGGTGTTCGTTATGGTTGTGGCTGACGAACGCCGACCTTGCGCCTCGCTACAGCACCCTGCACGCGGCGTGGGCAGTAACCGTCCAGCCTCTCCTTTCTCCAAACGCAATAGTGAAACGCCGGACCCTTACGTAACCACACTCAGATCGCAGCTGCTCACAGCTCAGCGGAAACTCTCGTCCACACAGCCGCAGTTCACTCAATCACACGAAACAAGGTGTCCCGCAGACTACTACCAGGATACACGCTGCCGGCGAGTGGCATCATTTAAATTGTGGCTAATGCTAGTGGTTTTACGCCTCGTCGATGTCCAAGTCATTAGAGGCGGGAGAGGACTGGAGGCAATTAACGGGAAGGAATTCTGTAATGGACTTTTGAAGGATCCATCCCAGCATTCGCGTGGAGTGATTTGGGCAAACCATGGAAAACCCAAATCTGGATGGCCGGACAGGGATACGAACCCACGTCGTCCCGAATGCGAGGCCAGAACGTTAATCGCTCACCCACCACGCTCATTATTTAAATGGTCGCACATTGCATAGAGCCTTAAACTCCAGGTATGTAAAACTCGATATATGTTCTTCTCTTCGATTCATCTAAGAACGACGAAAAGTGCATTAATCTCGATGCTTAGGGAGCGTCCATAAACTACGTAGTTCCATTTCGGCCTCCTGTGAACCCCCTCCCCCACCCACGTAGCTCTACGTGGCTTTTGCTCCCCCCCCTCCAAGTAGCACGTAACTTTTTTCCTTATGATTCCAGATACATTAAATGGTGGAAATAATATTCACATGCTGTTGTGTGTTCTGTATCTCATTTCAACTGTTACAAATAATATGAATGAAAAGCTACGAGGTCCGGCTCGTAACCCCCCCCCTCCCCCCCACGTAGTCCAGCGTAGCTTTCCAACAAACCCCCCCCCCCTCCAAACCGAGCGACGAAAGTTTCTTGACTTCCAATAGTTCTTCATCCTTTCACGTAGCTATTTCTTCCTTTCTTGATTGCAGATGTTATTACCACTTTTCTCCTGAGAACCCTTAAAATTTTGAATCAATCTTCTGAAAGTTGCTCTATCTTGTATCTTATCTTCTGTTATTCTGATCTCTATATCTTTCTTTACTTCTTGGATCCACTGATTGCCCTTGTAAACGTGGTTGGAAACTCTTATTGTCTGTTGCTATCCATTCTCAGTAAGTGCTTAAAAAATTGATTCTCTTCTTTCTGCTCGTGCAAAACATCCTTTCATTTTATTATTTCTTGTATAGATATTTATTCCTCCGATGCCTAAACACTCCTGCAAAGTTTTCTGTGGTTCCCAGATTTTCGTTTTTCTCTCTTCTGTTTCTCCAGTTTTCGTACAGAACATGCATTCTGATGCGTAGAGACCCTCCGGTTTGATTACTGTGATGTAGTGTTTGATTTTAGTATTCTTGATAGATTCTTCTTATTGTATATTTCTTTAGTTAGTTGGTATGCTAGTTCTAGTTTTCTTGCTATTGATTGTGTTCTACACATAAAAAAAGAGTTTTTCTTGGCGTTAAGAATGAATGTAATGTTCTCGGTTAACTAGTTTTATAACGGAAGTAATGTTAATGTATACTTAAAAATCTCCTTTACATTTTAATTATGCTGTAATTATTGTTTAAGTGTACTCAAGTTATTTTTCGTACTAATTCTTGATCTTAAAAACATTTGTATCCATTTGAGAAATAGTCGACCTAATATAAGACGCTTGATTTATGTATAATGATTTTGTGCAAGGGCTTGTTTACATGTACAATACCTTACTTATTTGTATAAATAGCTGATGGCTGTATAGTGCCATTTGGTGCTTCATGCCAACCAAAAAAAATATGTATATCGTGTATAAACACCTTGCCTTTTTCATTGGGTTATTTGCCTGAGAACATTATATCAGTTCGTTCTATGTTGTTCATGACGAAATGAGATCTAATGAACAAATCAGTCTTTAACATTGACACGTGTCCTCGCTTTACATTAATATAACAATTATTTGACCGACCCATGCCAAAATAGTTCAGATACCGTGACTTGACATGAGGTCAGCTGATTCAAACTCGCAGATTGTAGAAATTTTCGTCATTCGTTTCTTGTCAATAGAGTTTTGGAGAGATGCTAATGCACTAAGTACTGGGTTAAAATCCAAATGTCTCCCTAATGCGTATGGAGTGATGGCATAGACGGTTTTCAGAGGGATTCTTCCTTCCGATGTGGACTATAACTAGGAATCCCCCGAAAGAATAGGGCATTGGTCTCACCCTCTCTCTCATGCACTCAACTCTCATCACAGAGATCTAAACACATAGCAATAATTGGACACACGGATGAAAGGAATTGACTGTCCTGCCTTTAACAGAAAGTAAACTAGTACACCTTTTGTGGGGAGATCCAACCGACCATCGGGGTTGTAAGCTACTATCGATGGAGTAATTTGACTCGTCCATGAGTAAAAGTTGAGCAATGCAAGTGGTTCTCGGCACAAAAACTTCGAAAAACGTAAGCAACGTGTCTTGGACAGAGATGTTGAAACACTCAATTACGGACGAATTTGCAGCAGCTCACATTTCTACTGGCAAATAAGCACTCAGTAAAAAATCTACTAGGGGTGAGTGTAACTATGCACTCATTAAACAATACTGCACTGAAACTTGATTCATTGTAAAACCATGATATTTGAAATCACTATACTTATCTTTGATACACGAGACCACATACCTTTAAACTCCTGGCAAAAATACTAGTAATCCACATTTAAATAAATAGTCACTTACTAGCTGAGACCCACGAGTTCGTTCGTGTTTTGAAGGTTTTTATGTTTTTGCAACGAACCTTAAATAGTTCCAGGATGGAAAGTAGCCTATGTTACTCCCTTCTAAATCAGCAACTCGCAAGTGAAAGTCCAGTCAAAATAACTTCACACACTAAATATGTTGCAAATAAATTATTTATATTAGTTAATAGCTGAAAAAGGTAATAAATGTGTCGTATTCTAGAACATTCTAGTTCGTTCAAGAACAATCTAGAACATTTTAGTACATTCAACACGATTCTAGTACATTCTAGAAAATTCCAGACTTTCTTTAGAATATTTTGGTGGAAATATACAAAATTCCCTAAGTCGATAACTTTCAACCACCATATCTCCCACACCCCCACAGGTACCGACATGCAATCACCATAGTGAAGGATGGGAGATTCGATGCTAATACCACACATAAACACCAGTGGTCTGAGCTAGGTAGCTGTGGATGCAAAGCGAAATACAGAGACACACAAGTCTTAGGTCGAAATATGAAAATGCCCTAGGTCGATCCCTTTCAGCTACCATATCTCCCACACCCTCGCAGCTACTGACATGCAACCAAGACAGTGCACGATGGGAGACTCGAGCCTACTACCAAACATAAATACCTGTGGTCTGAGCTAGGAATTTGTGGCTGCAAAGTGAAATATAGGTACAGACATAAGATGTGGTATAATATTGCTAAGCCGTTTCCTGCATAAAGGTCTCTCACACTCTACCATCTTTAACTTTCCCCCCTGACTACCGCACGATACTTCAACTAATTGACTTACTACTTACATGCTTCCAATGTAATGGAACTCATAGGCTATGATCAGTACGTATGTTCTGAAATTGCCATGATTACACATGGAATCATCACAACAACTCAGTACCCACAATGAAGACATTTAGTGCCATCTTTAACACATTCAAAGTACTAATTTCGTTTGACATTAACCACTTTTGCTTACTTCAGTCTCTATAGAATATGTTAATAGTATGAATATCATAATTTATAAACGCAACTGAAGTTTTTGCAAAGAAAGAGCTTGTAGTAACAAGATAATTCTGTCAACTCCACTTTCATGTTAAGTGTATTCAAGTATTTGTAAGAGTGATCCGAGCGAGATGTTCCCGCGCTGTACACGCATCACACTGAGAAATTCCTCGCTCGCAGCTGCACTTTTTTTTTGCATGGGCTTTACGCCTCGTCTACAGCGAAGTCATTAGAGGCGGGATGGGATTGGCGCAAGGAATGGGAAGGAATTCGGCCATGGCCGTATTGAAGGAAGCATCCCGGCATTCGCCTGGAGTGATTTGGGGAAACCATGGAAAACCCAAATCTGGATGCCCCGACGGGGATTCGAACCCGCGTCCTCCCAAATGCAGGTCAGAACGTTAACCGTTCACCCACCACGCTCGGTGCAGCTGCACTTGAACTAGCGACCTTTGCAATGAGAAGCCATTGCCGTAACACCTACGCTACCAGAGGTGACGCAATTGAATTGTGGCTGATCCGTGTGTATCCCCCCCCCCTACCCCCCGAATTGATATCAAAGTATGGCACCGTCATGGTAACCGCTGCCGACACAGGGTTAACTGGTTCGACAAGCTTGATGGGTGAGTAGTTAACTCTCTTGCCTCGCATTCGGGAGGACGCCGTTTCGAATCCCCATCCGGGCATCCAGATTTGGGTGTTCCATGGTTTCCCAAATCACGCCAGGCGATTGCCAGATTGGTTCCTTCAAAAGGCCATGGCCGAATTCCTTTCCAGTCCTTGCCGCCAGTCCTTTCCCGCCTCTAATGACCTCGATGTCAACGAGGCGTAAAACCATACGCAAAAAAAAGGAAAGGAGAAGTGGTGGTGCTCAATTCTTTATCACCAGATTGTGTAGGGGTTAAATCCAAAACCTCACCACAGTGGATATGGAGTGAAGGTTGCAGTGATTCGTCCGTTGGATGGGGAAGTTAATTTTGGCAGGTTCCATCTGTTTTTCGGAAGAGTAGGCGCGAATGGGCCGGCACCTGGTTACAAACCTGGGCAGAAAACCGTTAATCGCTAATAACGAAAGTAACAAAATTTCAAAAATTTAAATTTTAAATTAACCTAAAAAATTGTTAACGGTCTTATTAACTTCCGTTAAACTGAACTACTGTTAACTTTAGTCCCTTACATTGTTTGTCGACTTCATTTGGTTTGTTTGTATTGCGCGCCACGCCTCGCTCAACCGTTCGGCGAGTCGAATGGCGAACGAATTAACTAATACAAAGAGCGATGTTATGTTGGGCATGGCGTGGGTGTGAGCAGGAAAGCTATAATTTTGGAGCGTTTCTAAGTTATGTCTGCAAACCGGCTCTCACTACTGTTTCTACTTCCATCGGTGATTGATTTTGATATTTTTATGATCTAACATTTTTACTGCCAGGAAAATGTCAATTTTCAGTTTGTATTGGTTTGGTGTTCGTTATTGATATAATTTAAACTGACATTCGTTAAATTATTACTTCAAGGAAACTGAAGCCCTTGAATCCGGTACTGCAAGCAGCAACGCTAACAATAGCAACGAGAATATTAAAGATCCTTGTCCACATTCATACAATTAAGTTGCATTTAAGTAAATAATGGGAGAACAGTTGATTTATGAATGCAAACTGTGTTTGTCTAAACTTTCTACAGCCAAGGCTCACGTGTCTAGCCTTGCTAATCTTAAACAACATATGAAGAGGATGCATGTATCCAAAGATGAACAGTTTGAAGAAAAAGTAAAAGCAGGATCAACTCGTAGGAAAAAAGAAAAATAATTCCAAGCCTTCTTCAAGTGTTATGGCTACATCTGATGTAGATTGCAGCAGAATTAATTTGCTTTCATTCCTTTTTTTTTTTTTTGTAACAGCTTTACGTCTCTTTTTAACATCGAGGTCTTTAGAGACGGGAAAGGATGGGGGGCAAGGATGGGGGCAAGGAATGGGAAGGAATTCGGCCATGGCCTTTTGAATGAAGCATCCCGGCATTTGCCTGGAGTTATTTGGGGAAACCATGGAAAACCCAAATCTGGATGCCCGGACGGGGATTCGAACCGCCGTCCTCCCGAATGCGAGGCGAGAACGCTAACCGTTACACCGCCCCGCTCGGTCTTTCATTCCCATCTGCTAATAAAAGTTTAAATCAGGGGTGGCCAAACCGCCTTGGACATTTTTCCGGCCCGCGAGATTCATTAGACTTTTACAAAATATATTTATTTTATAATGTGAAAACCAATGTATTAAAAACTACATTATTTGTGCATCCATATATTCAAAAATTAACTGTCGAAATTATGAGAAAAAAATAATTTTGATTTTAAAATAACATTCTTGCAAATATATAATTTCAAATGCGACCCGCAGAGTTATGATGCATTTCCAAGGTGGACCGCAAAATCATTTTGGTTGGCCACCCCTGGGCATCGTAACTACCGGCACCGGCGTATTCGAAGCTGGTGTGAACCGATGTGTTGTAAACATTTCCGTTAGTTACATGATTCCACTACATTTTGAAGAATCCGATTCGCTTGAGAAGCTGATTAAAACATTGAACTCCAGTAAAAATTCAACTTCCAGAAGAACATTGGGTAGACGTATTATTGATTCACATCACGGTACGTTGCACTTTGGTATTGCTTGCAGTAATACCTATTGTAATACATAAACATCAGATCCACTTTTGGATGGTTAATTTTTAACGGTTAGCGGTTAACTTTAAAATGCGTTAAATTTGAAAAATGTAACGCTTTAACGATTATCGACGTTAACTTTTTAAGTAGCGGATTAACGATTAACGATTAACGATTAACTGTGCCCACCGATGCCTGGTTACCCCCTCCTTTGTTTCATCTCGTACCCACAACACTCTACACTGGACACCAACATCATCACAATCATACACACTTACGATAACCCTTACCTACACTTTCAACGGGAAATCACGCCAGCTCATCTCCCTCGAGACGTTTCCATGGTAACCACCTACACTCACAGAAGAAGAAGTGCTATAATGCGTCTAGTATCCACATTTCCTAGTCACAGGATTCTATTTTTATTATTATTACTTTACGCCTCGTTGACTTCGTTGAGGTCATTAGAGGTGGGAGAGGATTGGGGGCAAGGAACTGGAAGGAATTCAATCATTGTCTTTTGAAGGAACCATCCCGGAAATCGTTTGGAGTGATTTCTGGAATCCATGGTAAAACGAAATTTGGATTGCCGAACGGGAATTCGAATCTGCAACCTCCCGAATGCTGCATAAACGGGACATTTCCCGAACCCAGTGAGCATCGCATTCAAGATTTAAGCTCAAAAATTACACTGCTTCACCTCATACTTATTAGTATGTAGTTAGTTTTCTGAAGTCAATTGTTAAATAAATGAATATCTTTTTTTTTTTTTTGTAACTGCTTTACGTCTCTTTTTAACATCGAGGTCTTTAGAGACGGGAAAGGATGGGGGGCAAGGATAGGGGCAAGGAATGGGGAGGAATTCGGCCATGGCCTTTTTGAAGGAAGCATCCCGGCATTTGCCTGGAGTGATTTGGGGAAACCATGGAAAACCCAAATCTGGATGCCCGGACGGGGATTCGAACCGCCGTCCTCCCGAATGCGAGGCGAGAACGCTAACTGTTACACCGCCCCGCTCGGTAAATGAATATCACGTGGTGTTAAATTTCTAGTGTTAAGTTTTCGATTTGCTCCGCATCGTGCCTCTATCGTGCCTTAATGCAACCTCAAAAGTTTACCGAGTAAGGGAGGGGAGGCTATAGTTTAACGAGGAATCACAACCACACATCGTGCAAACGTACTTCACACAAAAAAGCAAGGCTTTGCTGAGGGTGAAAGGTCCACAAAATTTCTGACGGAGAATGGGATTCATACTGTAGATATCCCGATCCCCAGCCAGTGAGCTTAATCCGTAAGCCACCCAATACATGCTGTAAAACATTTTATTGTTTTTATTTGTATACTATTCTTTTTTTTTACAACAGGAATTATTTTATGTAAGTAACCTCATTGTACAACCAGCTTGTGATATATATAAATTTCAATATCCTAAAAATCGTTTTCCTATCGTAAAGTGAAAATGAGTATAAAAATATCTGTGTGAGGTAACCGGTGAAGTTGAAGTGATTGTTGGTTTTCGTTTTATTCTTCGCTATTTTATATTCCTGCGCTATTACAAGGACGCCGACTTACAACTCGTAACTCCGCGGACGATCACGACCATGAACTTTCTCCTGGCGAGAAAAATGACTGGCCTCTTTTACAACTGAAATCGCGAGCTCGCGAATATCTAAGCAGCAAACGGAAAATGGGTTTCTAAAATAATTGTTAGGCCTTTTGCAGATTATAAACACTAAAATTACTGCTACGTTGTTAATGATTAACGCATCAAAATTTTTAAATGACTGTTCTAACAGAAATATTGGAACAATCAAAACTGTTTATTAGACTCGTATTTATAGCACGACATGATATACCATTGTTTTATCGAAAAACAGATGACTATATTTGAAGATTATAAACAATAAAACTTCTGAAAACTACTGATACATTGTTAATGATTGACTCATCGAAATTTTTAAATGACTGTACTAGCAGAAATATATTGCAACAATCAAAACTGTTTATTAGACTCGTATTTATAACATGATATGATATACCATTGTTTTATCGAAACACAGAGGACTATATCCTCTGGGAGTTTAAGGATCTATTCGACGGCTTGTGTGTTACTAATATGCGAGTTATGCTAAGGAAGGGAAGAATATGTCCACATTCGTCTGCAAACCATACGAACTTTGTTGTAATGCGTTTTCTGAAATTCTCTTTGCGGAAAGAGTATTTCTCATACAACAATTACCTAAACGATTATGAAAACGGATCAAAACAATAATAAAAATGCCGAGTAAACACAATTCCTGCCCCAAGAATAGGATGGAAAACCCTGGCTCGGTAGGAGATTGTCGTTTCAGTGTCTCACTCGTCGGTACAATAAATTTTTCTCGTTTTGTCTCGAGGACGGAGTAACAAGAAAAGCCCTATTCGAGCTAAATAGTTTGCAAGCAGCAAATTATTATTACTCCATGATTCACGAAAATTGTGTGGCGGAGGGTACATTGCACATATCCTAATTTGTAATCATTTGTGCATAGGAAGGGATATACGGGATATGGCAGGAGGCGCCCATGGGCTATTGTGAGGAACCATCCCAGCATTCGCCTGGAGCGATCTGGGAAAACGGAGCGTCCATAAACTACGTGGCTTGGTCTAGGGGTGCAGGGGTTGGCTTGAAATCTACGTGAGCTACGTGGAGCGGGGGGAGTTGCGAGCCAGGCTACGTAGCTTTCCGTCAGAACACTCAACAACATGTAAATATTTATTTCCGTCATTCAATTAACTCCGTATTTACGTTAGTCTGACAAGAGAAAACAGTTCAAAATGTCTCCTGGAATCAATAGGGAAAATAGCTACGTGCCACGCGAAAGGGTGGGGGGGTGTTAGAGACAATAGCCACGTCGAGCTACGTTGGGGGGAGAGGGGTTTCACAAGAGGCCAAAATGGAGCTACGTGGTTTATGGACGCTCCCAAACCATGGAAAACCCTGATCAGGATGGCCGGAGTGGTTGATTCTAAATTTCCTGCAGAGGATGTGCAGGATGACCATCAAAAGCGGAAACTTCTGATGATGATGATAAACCCTTCCTATTCCATTCTCTAATTGCTGGTGGAAAAAATTAGAATAGAAATGAATCGGTTCTAGCCTTGATTTCTCTTGTCTTATTTTCTCTGTCATTTCTAGATATGAATGTTTCTGGCAGTAATATGTGTTTTCTGTCATTTTGAAATAGGTCTGTGATGGAATTTTCTTAATTAGCTTCTGTCGAGAGCAACACCTTCAGTGTTTCATGTCTTCCCAACCTAACTCCTTCAACATCGCACTTAACCTATCCCTCCAGCTATATATGTACCTCTCACGAATCGGGCGGCTCTTCTTTGGACCTTCTCCATCAACATCTCTCGATGGGGGCCCATACAGAACAACAGTATTCTAATTGAGGACGCACCAATGCTTTGTATGCAATCGATTTAATTTTCATTGAACACGCATTTTCCTTTTCTCGAAATAAGTTAGTATTTAATGGTCTTATGTTCGACTAGCCTTAAGGCAAATAAAACATTGTATAACCCGTTGGGCGCAATAAAGCTTTATGTTTACAATAATTTACTCCGTGATTACAAAGATCGTCAACAACTACCTACCGATGTATGTATTACTCTGAAATGTTTTCAATACAATGTTAAAGCTGGCTGTATGGTCCTGGAACAAAGTGCCAATAAAAAAAATAAAAAAACTACCTACCGATCCTGATAAGTGAGCGGTAAAATTACTTGTCCGGCCATCCAGTTATCGATTTTCCATGGTTTCCTGAAATCACTTCAGGCAAATGTTGAGATGGTTCCTTTAAAAATCCTTGGCCAAATTCCTTCCAGTTCAATACCCCCAAAGCCCTCCCACCTCTAATGACAAGCCGTGAAATGTTCATAAAGCAAAGGTTCTAACTTTAGTGCATAGTCTCATTACGTAAAATCTCAACTCATGCTCCCGTCTCGAATTCATGTATTTGATAAATTGGTCTTGTAAATGTACTTAGTTATGGCGTCGGAATTGTTTGTCTGTAATTAATACGTGTGCACATTAAATGGTGTTTTAAGGATATTTGCTTCCGATTATTTGATTAGTGATGAGAACGCCGTGCTCATCCAAAGTATAAATTTCTTGGTCATTTATTTCGATGTTCGTAATTGAAACTTCTCTTGGCGGTGCTTGAATCATTACAACTGTCACCCAATGTTCTGGGCACAATTAAAATAATCAAAAACAGATTTTCCTAAGGGCTAATGTTTCTTTACCAACTTTGATTATTTCTCTCTTCAGTGCACTTCATTCATCCTCAGATGAAGTCCTTTTACAGTTATTTCTTAGACCCACGTCCATCATTTTTGCAAATTTTACTCTGATGTTAGATTGTTTCAATTTATTCACTTCAAATGTGTTCTGCCTGGGTTGCTTCTTTATTCTCTTGAATCACGGTCTACAGTTCACAACTATTAGATTGTGATCAGAGCCTATGTCAGCTCCTAAATATGCTTTACAGTCTAAAACTTGATTCCTAAATCTCTATTTGACCTTGATATAATCCAGCTGATATCTACCTGTAACCCGTGGTCATTTCTATGTGGATATCCTTCGTGGATGATTCTTAAATAGTGTGCTTGCTACGATGAGATAATATTTTTCACAAAATTCTAACTACCAGCTTCCTGGCTCATTTCTTTCTTCATTAGATTTTCAACCCCCGTCACGTAGTCTTCAGTTTCATGGTTTATTTTCTCTATTTTTACATCACATTCCCGGGACTTTGGCGTATAGACTTGGACTAACGTGGCTGGAGCAGATTAGTTTCTACCCTCGTTAAAATAATCCTCTGACTAAATTGTCCAAAATAACTTACCGTTTCCCCTCTCTCTTGTTCATTATAAATCTCACACCAGTGACTCTGTGTTAATTACTCTATGTTCTCAAGACCAGAAATACTGTGCATCCTTCCACTTAACCTCACTAATCCCAATGACATCTAATTTAAGTCATTACATCTCCCATTTTAAGTTTTCTAAACTACCTGTCCTATTCAGACTTCTACCACTTCACGCCCCAATTCATTGAATGTTTCTATCCATTCTGATGACTCCTCACTAAGTGTCTCCACCTGGGAGACTATTTTACTTCCGGAATATTTTACCCAGGAAGAAGCCATCTTTCTATATATAATTTGAGAAGATTACATGGCATTTAGGTCTTTTATGCAATGACTTCCCGTTGTCTTATGCATTCCCATGCCGTTGATCATTTCTGATTACCCGCCTTAAAGGGCCGATTCCAACCACAAGGGCAAGATGGTGTCCTGGACCACTCCTCGTCCCTTCCACACTTCTTTCACGAGACCGTTGGTAAGCAGTGTGTTTTGACTCCTTATACCGGGAATCTTTCAGTCCCCAGAGCCTCGTCGTGTAAACGGGGTGCACCACGTGAAGGAGAGGTTGACATTTGGCTTGAAGAGGTTGACATAGTCTCTTCCAAACATAATTATGAATTAGTGTGATTACAACATATCGAAGAATACAGATCTCACATCATGGACAAAAACCGAAACATCGGTGTGTATTAAACTACGAAATTATACCGAACCATGCAGTGGCGTTATAACGTATTTTGAAAAAAGCTTTACTCTTTATAAATGAAGCCATATGTCACTTTTATAATAAAAGGTTTATATCAAAAATCACTATTAAAATGTTACTATGTTAACGTTCATACTAAGTAGTGAAATTTATGATTCTCAAAAAATATAATGTTAAACGCCTTATCGTATAAGCTTCGCACTTGGAGCACATTTTCGGAAGTGGCAAAATTACCATTCATGTTGAACTTTGTAGTTGGCACTATGTGTTGTCTTAAAGGAGTAGTGGATGTATAGAATAGTAATTACAGTTCAGTGTTACAAGAACGCAGAATGAACGACACAAAGGTTCTATCGACGAACATTCAGGTAATGCAGTGTATAGATATTGTTTCATGTTGTGATACGGTAATTGTTAAAGGTACCTAAAGTCAGAAAATGTTTCCGTGATCGAGCCATAAATCAAGAGACGAAAGTGGTTTTCCCTGTAAACCAAATATAAGGGGTTTCTACAATCAGATAATTTGTAAACAGTTTGATAGTGTAAGAAGAGTAGTATCTTATATTTGCTGACATCTGGTAAGAAAGTATTGAAAATTTATGTATGGTACTGTACATATTCTCAAATAAAACTCTGAATCTATATATTAATACGCTAAGCGAAAACTTATGATACATTTTTAAGAATATTGCGCGCACGGAGAAGTGTGAGATTTGGCATAGTTAAAGATTATATTGAGAAGAAGTGAAGGAAGCTAAAATCTATATATAATATGCGTTGCAAATACATTAAATTAAGTAAAATAAAACACTCGCTCGCCTACGTAGTTCGCTCAGATTCCGCCAGTTCTGGGCATTGCTTCACCTGATGGCTGGTAGATAGCGTAGCTAGCGGCCCTGTGGCATACTTTGTGGTCTTTGGTGAAACAAAACAATCGAGAATAATCTCTGAACTTATATAGAAGCAAGAAGCAACATTTCGAGGGCTGGTAGATAGCACAGCTAGCGGCCAGAATATTGGGCAAACGGAGGAACTTAAAGAATTACAGAAAGCTAAAATTACATATAATATATTTTAGAAACCTATATATTAATATGCTAAGCGAAAATTTCTGATCAATTTTTAAGAATAAGTGTTGTGCACAAACGGAGGAACTTAAAGAAATGCATCGCACATTGAAAAGTGTAAGATTTGGCATAGTTAGTGTTTATATGTAGAAGAAGTGCAGAAAGCTAAAATCTGTGGATAATATGTGTTACAGATATATCAAATTAAATAAAATATTCGTTGTTTACATTTTTTTTAAGTGTTAAGCGAATCTGCCGATGTCTGTGATCTTAGTCAGCAGTAAAGAAAAAAATATAATAAGCATACTGTAGTTAATACATGTTAAAAATAGATTATTCAAAGAAAAAATTAATTTGCGAACTTGTGTGTGTGTGTGTGCGTGAAATAGGATCGGAGCCAACGTTCTTACGTGAATTCCCCACATTGAGACACTCTGTGGTCTTTGGTAAAACGAAAGACTAGGATAAAGTAGAGATTTTTTAATTGCAGTAATTTCATTAGAGAGAGAGAGAGAGACAAGAAATAAGGAATACTTATTTGCGTGAAATTCAAAATGATAATAGACCAAATGTAAATAGCGAACACACAAAATGACGAAATTATGGGTGGGGTGGGACATTCTCCACCAGCGAAATACTGGAACTGACCTTTTGAAATTAGGATTAACTGCTTCCTTATAATGTCCTCTTCACGTTGTACACACTCCTTTTCCGGAAAAGTCGCCACGAATTAAATTAAAAATGCCTAAATATGACACTGCAGCGCTGCTATTAGTTGCCGCCGGCGCTGCGAAATCAATGTCTTGAAATGTTGGTTTAATTCTTTGTTGTAATATTTTCTTGCCGTTTAGCTTCACTCCGTTGCAAAACGTCGCATAAAATTAACAGATACAAAAATTTTATCCGAAATGCAGTACTATAAGGTTCACCATCTTGGAATCGATATAAGCAGTCAGAGATAATCGATTGCTTCAGTTGTAAACAAATGCGCAGTTTGTCTCTGGTTTGCGACATGGGCTGCCGCAGAACGAATTTCCCGTAAACTTTTTACTCTTGGTCCAGGCCGACTTTCAACCTAACCATGATCACTATGACAAAACGAATTTATTTAGGTTGATATGATCCCTGTACCGATAATTTTTGAGTCATTTTTACAGTGCTGCTAACATTTCGCGGTAGCGGAGCATCCGATATTTCGGCATTTTTAATTTAATTCGTGGCGGAAAAGGAGAATGTACAATGTGAAGAGGACATTATAAGGAAGCAGTTAATCCAAATTTCAACAGGTCAGTAACAAGAACGAAGTCTTTCTCGGCGTTGAGAATGTATAAACTGCTCTCGGGTGACTAGCCGAGTCAAGAGTGCGTTGTCACACGATATTTCGGCGACTAGATTCATTGCCGCCATCTTCTGTTGAAGATGGCGGCAATGATTCTAGTCGCCGAAATATCGTGTGACAACGCACTCTTGACTCGGCTAGTCATCCGAGAGCAGTTTATACAGGTCAGTAACAGTTTTTCACTGGTGGAGAATGTCCCACCCCACCCGAAATTACTTTGATAGATACATTTAAATGCGCACTGAATGTCATTCCACGGAATTTTTACAGTTTAGAATTTACAATGCAGGTTTGGCAATGAAAAACATTTCGATTCAGAAGTCACTTCTGGTGAAAGGACTGAATTTACTTCATGTTTCATAAAGCTAAAGCAGTTTTCCGGCCTTAAGTCAAAATGAATATTTTAAATTCAAATGAACCATCAATAAATACATTTCATCATTTGCTATGGTTAGATTAGGAGCTCAAATTTAGCATACAGTCACGAGTGGAGTGTATCGTTTTAATTTTATAGGTAATGCAGAGAATCACTAAATTATTACTCTTTCATGAAAGAAACTAAACCACTTAATGAATTACGGTCGAATTTCGACAGCTGGGCGATCACTAGTTTAGATAAATGGACCTAAATATTTTATGAATCAGCGATACAGTTAAATGATTTCTAATTATTTGTTCCATTCCTTGATTGGTGTCAGTTCCTTTTTGCAGCCGATTTACGCTCACAATGTACTTGATCAGATATAAAAGATTCCATAATTTTGTGACTTGCTACATAGTCGCCCGCTTAACTGCGAAACAAACAAACTGCATTAATGAATTCTTAAATGTCTCCCCTTGTATGTATGACGAAATTTAAAACATCAAAATTTCATGAAACGGTGCCATCTTCGATTCCTTTTAGGTAAACAAACTTCTTATTTAACAACTTATGAAAATTTAACAGTAAAACTTCTAAAAGTTTTTCGAAGAGAGGCTTGGATTTACTTTTTAAAAATTCAATTGAATGGTGAAATATTTACAATGACTTCTTGACTGTTTCACAGAACAAATTTCTAATTTTCTTTAAAAAAATTAGGCTTACTATTTTAAATTTATTTAAAATGGTTGTATAATTACACGCTTTCTTTCTAAACATAGAAAATATGATTCAAAGATTTCTTGAAAGTTACACAGCACAGGCTTTTCTTATCGTATTTGCACAACACTAGGCATTTTGTTTTAAGATTTTATTCAGATGATATATTCACATTCTTTCATCGTTAACTGAAAGAACGAACGTGGTTTTCATAATTTACTTAGATTAAGTTTTAACTTAATGTTTAAAATTCTGATCATACTATAAAAACTTTAAAGGATTTCCTTCTAAATAAACAACTGCATCTTTACCGACTTTTCGGACGCAATGAAGTCTTCACTGGTGTACCGCCGGATTGTGTTGTGAAACCAAAGTATCTGTCGGTCAGCCGAACAGTGCACATGTTTTCACACCTGAGGAAGACGACCTTGTTGGTCGTCGAAATATCGTGTTTTTACAACACAATCCAGCGTTACACCCGTGAAGACTTGATTGCAATTACACGCTGGAAAGTCTCCGTTCTTATGACTTTTCAGATACTTATAGTTTCAGTTACTCTTATTGTCTTTAACTCTAACAAGTTGGTTGTTTGATACCTTTTTTGTGTTTCACTGCCAATTAACATCGACGTTCACAGTAATTATGTGCGTGCTTTTGTACTAATTACACTGCTTTCCATATACGCTTCCGTAGTATACTCGTTAATTATACCATCCAACTGCCTATAAAGAGGTGTTGGAATAAAATGAATTTTTTTATGGGCGCATGAACTAAAAGTGTTCGTCTTTTTTCTTTTTTTATTAAAAAAAGATATACTAATAATACAAAATTCATATCCTTTTCTGTAGTATATAACATCACCCAGTTTGGGACAGTAATTCCTTTGTTTTCCTCACAAATAGCAAGATATATTCATATGGGCTTGTACGGGTTAACTATTCAGTTCAGAGATATTAATGTCCAATGTAACTAAAATGTTCTTAAGCAATTTCCGCATGTGTCAATCTAAGATTTAATTGTTGAGAGTGCATTAAAGTTTATCCAATGAACTCTCGATTGATAGTACGATATCTAATGCGAAGGATCTTAAAATAATAACTGTTTTAAAGACGGACTTTCGATTCAACAGCAGTGTCCGGAAATTGCTGCAGGAAGAGAAAGAGTTTAAGAAAGGCACGAACCAGTTTCAACCTCGTCAGCGAGTTGGCAGTCTGCTATAAAGTCAGCAAAAAATATCAAAGGTGATTTGGCATCGCTGTAGTCGCAACTCATTCCGTAATTTTATTTTAACGGAGTAAGATCTTCGGAGTAAGATCTTCGGAGTTTCGTAATAAATGGGTATAAGCTCAGTTATTGCCCTCTAGGTGCTAGAAATTTGATTATGTTAGCCACTTGAATCAATGTGTCAATTTTTTTTTCATGTGGCTCAACTTTAAGAGAGACGATACTTTGGTAAATGAACGCCTTCCAATGTACAGATTGACTTACAGACGTATGGTCCCACAATAGACCTAATGTTTCTGTTCGCATCACTTCCACATACTTTTTTTTTTTCGCCTCGTCGACATTGTGATCATCGGAGGCGGCAAAGGACTGGGAACAGGTTTTTTTTTTACTTTACGCCTCGTCGACGTCGAGGTCATTAGAGGTGGGATGGGACTGGGGAAAAGGAAAGGAAGGGAATTCTGCCATGGCCTTATGAAAGAGCCAACCCTGCGTTCGCTTGTAGTGATATAGGGAAACCATGGAAAACCGAAATGTGGATGGCCGGTGAGGATTCTTCAGTCGTACAATCGAAGAGATTGTTGAGGTAATGTGGTCGTCTGAATAGACGGAGCGAACTTATTCAGTAGCATACTGCAGTAGATTTGATGCGGTTAGACACAGAACCACTAAGGGAGCGTCCATAAATTATGTAGCTTCATTTTGGCCTCCTGTGAACCCCCCTCCCTTCCCCCACCACCACGTAGCCACACGTCTCTTTTCCCTATTGATCCCAGACGATATCTTGTAATGTTTTCTCATGTCAAACTATCGCAAATTACGGGCGGAGATAATTCAATGGAGGAAGTAAATATTCACATGCTGTTGTGTGTTCTGCACCTTATTTTAATTATGACAAACAATATGAATGAAAAGCTACGTGGTTTAGCTCGGATTCCCCTCCCCCCCCCCCCCCCCCCCCCGACCTAGCTCAGCGTAGCTTTCTACCCAACCCCTCTCCCCCCCACAAAGCGAGACACGTAGTTTATGGACACTCCCTAATCACAGGATACAGAAGAATGCATTGACTCTTGTAAGATCCAATAGAGTAATCAGTATGCTTGTGAATTTCTTCCTCAGAATATTCAACTATTAAGGATGTAACCACAGCCTAAGCGAGAACATTCAATTTGTTTATTTCTCTACAAACTATATTAGCATTGCGCTAATGTGTGTTTTGTGTTATCCTGCTTGTAAACAGTATATGTCTTTAAAGGCATTTTCTTTTTTTACTTCTGCCTTTAAACCTCGTCAACGATGTCATTACAGGCGGGGTGCTAAGGAACTGGAAGATATTCAGCCATCAATTTGTGAAGAAACCTTACCAGCATTCGCCTGAAATGATTTGGGGAAACCATCGAAAACCCAAATCTGGTTGGCCGGACGGGGATTCGAACCCGCTTCCAGAGCGTCAACATCTCACCCACTACGCTCGGTACGGTACGGAACATTGAGTCCATCCCAGCATTCGCTTTGTGGATTAAAGATAACCAACTAAGAAACGTGATAAGACTTACAGGAACATAGGTCCGAGTGAGACGCATGGGCGATAACGTTGAGGCTTTTCAATCGGAAGAGCGAGGTTCGATTGCCAGTCCGACAGTTGAGAATTCGGATTTTCACTGTTTGCCAAAATCCACTCAGGCCGAATCAGGTATGGTTCCTTTTCAAAAGCCATTACCAATTTGTTTCTTTGGCCGCATTCGGATTCTCAAGACACCGTGACCGAACAGCGAAAAACGTCAGACAATTAAGTATTCATATATGGCAGTGGTTTCATTTAGTTTTTTCCCATTATCACTTCAAGGAAGAACTCAACCTCGAGTACCCCTTGTAACTAAAACGATAAATAAAAAAATGAAACTACTACAGTGATATAATTAACACACTCTCTGGTTGTCTTAAAATATATTTTGACTACAATACCGTTTGCATAATAATTTTTTTTAATTTATCTTAGTGATTACCTTAGCCAAGAGATTACCACACGTACCCCTCGAGTCTACTGCACGTGCCCCTGGGGGTACAGGAACCACTAATTGGGAATCACTTATCTATGATATATCAAGAAACGTCAAGTGTAATTTGAGATTTGAAACCGAACGTGGTGGTGTAACGGCTAGCGTTCTGGCCTCGCATTCGAGAGGACGGCGGTTCGAATCCCCGTCCGGGCATCCAGATTTGGGTTTACCATATTTTCCCAAATCACACCATGCAAATGCCGGGATGCTTCCTTCAAAAGGCCATGGCCGAATTCCTTCCCATTCCTTGCCACCCATCCTTTCCCGTGTCTAAAGACTCGCTGTTAGAGAGACGTTAAGCAGATAAAAAAAAGAGAGATTTGAACTTTCGCCCGACGCTCCTACTCGCGTCCATTGTGGCGACGCCTTTAGTCGATGTGCCAGTAACAGTGAGAAGAATACTTGTACACCCCTGGACTCCCTTATACAGCTAGCGAAGCAGCAGGATACGAGTACTCAACGATTGCGTAATATGCCATTCGCGTGTGCAAATGAATCTCTGGCATCATGAGGAATCTGTCAAGGAAGTCTGAATCAATTCCCACCACTCCTTATTCAGAGAAACAGGATTATCGTCTTAGTATTATGCACACTTTCTTTTCGTTCGTTGTCAAAGTGTATCACTATCAAAAGCAATTGTAACTTCTATTTGATTTTGTGTGATCGCGTAGAGTTATGCGTATGATAACTGGTTAAATGCATGCTGACATCAGACAGAAGGTAAACGTTTTTATACGAATAATATTAGTAACTACCTTTACCTTCATCATCCACGCACATCGAATCGTATTACTTTTTTTTTTTTTTTTTTACTTATGGCTTTATGACTAGTAGACGTCGAGGTAATTAGAGGCGGGATGGGACTGGCTACAAGGAATGGGAAGGAATATGGCCATTGCCTTTTGAAATGATCATCCCGGCATTTGCCTGGAGTGATTTGGGGAACCCATGGAAAACCCAAATCTCGATGCCCGGAAGGGGATTCGAACCGGCGTCCTCCCGGATGCGAGACCAGAGCGTTAACCACTCACCCACCACGCTCGATCGGATCATATAGATAGTATTTAACAGAATTAGTTATTCTGGTAGTACAACGTCCACTCTCCTTTATCTGCCTTAATGGCTATTTAATGTCACGCCAGCGCATAAACTAAAGATATTATTTTAACATGGCATGCGTTTGGGCTAGCACTTTATTTTAGCTAATGTTTTCTAATGAGTCATTCATCTACTCGTATGTGAGGTATAAGGGTTTGATTATAATAAATCAGCCTAGTGGAACTAAATGTCATCTTGGAACATCGTTTGAAGGGACGATGCTCTTGTTACTGTGACACCCGGTATCCACTGACGACCTGATAAGAGGCATCTTCTTGCCCTTGAGACTGTAATCATCCATAAGGGTGGATGAATCACAAATTACCAAACCTAAGTGAATACGGAAGTCGATAAGAAACCACTGCGCTAAATAACCAAAAACTATCCCAAACAGATGTGACCCCCATAATTATATTATAACAGATTTTTCTACGTTAAATATTTTAGAGATCATAAAATCATCCAATCATATTTCCGAATGGAAACTGCTCTGGATACAGTTGTTATAAACAGAACATAAAAAAACGATCAATTAGTCGAAATGAGGATTATTAGAAGTTTGATTGAGGAAATAATTTAAAAAACCACATAAGTGTAGTTTATAATGTGTATAAAAGGGAGTAGAGAATCATGGGAGATAAAAATTTGGGTTTAGTATAGAGATAAAATGTGAATAGATTAGTATACTAGAATTTGTTAACGACATAGACTTATTACCAGATAAGGTTGATGACACTGAGTAGTTAGTATGAATAGAGAGGCGTTTAACTAAACACTAAAATTAATTATGTCAAAAGGAGACTAGTACAAGAAGAAGAAAAACTACCAGTATCAAGCACCAGCGAAAAACTGCAACAGTAGTGTGGGGCAAAATAGTTTATGAAAGTGCAGCATACATTTCTGTAACTCTAGAAACAAATAATATTAAAACACGGGAAATAAGTTGCTATAAAAAGACATTGGCGATTAACGGAAAAAATAAGGATTAAGTGAACATATCCGGAAATGATAACTGAAAAAAGTGTTCGTGAAAGCCTATAGTAGAAAAGAGAAATAATCTGTTAATAGAGGAAACAGCTGAAGGAAAGAATTGTGAAGATAGAATATCTCGAGTAGATAACTTGGGAGGTAGACCGTATTGGGTATGCAGGAATGAACAGATAGCTCAGGATCGACAGAATTAGGATTGCGCGAAACTAATCCAGCCATTGGTAGCAAAATCAGTGGTGACTCTCATTAACGATTTCCGTATGTTCTCATCATTTTTGGCTAAACAAAATCTAATAACACTAAATTAAAACCTTCTACGCCAGAACTCGGGTTCAAACATAGGCTGCGGGTTAAAGTATCTTAAACACTTTCGCTATAGTACCGCTGTGAACCAGCTTGTAAGTCAGAGGATAGGAAGCTTCAAAACCACACGAATATTTGTTTTTGCTGTCATCAGTCTTTCGACTGGTTTGATGCAATCCTCCATCTCTTACTTTCTTGTGCTAACCTTTTCATCTCTACATACCCCTTACAACCAACGTCTCCAATTATCTGTTTCATATATTATAATCTCTGTCTTCCTCTACAGTTCCCTCCACCAACAAATTAACCAATCCAGCATGTCTCAAAATATGACCTACCAGCCTGTCTCTTCTTTCTGTAAGCTTCTTTCCTCACCCATCATTCCCAAAACTCTTTCATTTCGTACTTTGTCTGTCCACTTAATTTTCAGCGTTCTTCTGTAGTACCACATTTCAAATGCTTCAATTTTCTTTCTTTCTGATATTCCTGAAGTTCATGCTTTGCTAACATAAAGTGCAGTGCTCCACTCATAGAGTTTTAAAAAGTTCTTTCTAAGTCCTAGGTCAATGTTTGAAACTAAAAGATTTCTCTTTTTCATGAAAGCTCTTTTTGCTAGTGCTATTCTGCTTTTAAGATCATAGCTGCTTCGGCCATCGGTTGTAATATTTTTTTCCGAGTAGCAGAATTAACTTACTTCTCCTGCTGCATCCGATCATAATTTTATATTTAATCTACTAATCATTTCTGCTACATTTCATCACTTTTGTCTTGCCACGATAATTTATCCATTCATAAAGTTGATTAAATCTTCACCCCGGTGAAGTAATTAACACAGTTCTTCCTTCAATTCCATCGGTAAATTACCTGTAATGAAATTACACCTTTTTATCCATAGTCTTCTTTCGCTCTGATAACATATTAAAACCTACTGGCGGACATAGTTCCAAAAGTCTTAAAATCGGCTGGTTTACAAGTTTACTTTATTTTGTGTCCTAAAGTATTGTCCTTGCTGAAGTCACTAAAACCGTTTAAAATGTAGGGACATAGGTTTTGCTGTCTGTATGTCAATTGTGCAAGATTTTCGAAACAGCTTTTTTTAGAGGTGAGGGACGTTACTACTGTGTTTTAAAGCTGAAACATGGCGAACCTGGCACTTGCACAGGTGGGGATGGAAATGGACTATAAATCACATATATAATGGTCAGAGTAATCAACGTCACAACCGCACATGTTTGGTTCAAAATTCTTGGGAAAATCTTGAATTTTACCAACCAAGCAAACGTTAAGTAAAAAATGATCACTCTGACGTTGTCATTTTATTTTTGATTTTTGAAATGAAAACTTCAATAATCCCGCTAGGCGATGATTGGACAGAGGTAAATCTATGCGTTTACGACTTCCCGTCATCAACATGCTATGACGTGGTGCGCCTATGATATACGCGTTGGACGCGTGTAAAATTAATATCCTGTTTTGTTCCTCATTTTTACTCACAACTAATATTTACTTTCAGCATTCATTCAACAAATCCTACCTTGTTGTTTCGTTTCTTGTCAAGCTGCTTCTGTTTACACTGAAACACAAAGCACGCCGATTGATACCTCGAACAAATCGATATCTTCTTCCGCCAGGATAATCCGTACTTCATTGCCAGGCGTTGCTTCAGCCATCATTCTTCTTTGATCGGGAGTAAAATCTCTTCCTCACTAGGACTCTTTGTTCACCAATATATCACGCGCTTCTTCCAGCAAAGCATAATTTTATAACTGCCTTCACAATTGAAAAATTGTACATATTTCACTTCCACTATAATTTAATTCTGCCGGGATTATAGTCTTTTAACTCGTGTACTTTTAAAACTTATTCTCTTTATCCTATCTTTCGTTTCCTCCAAAGATTGCTGGCTCTTTAATTACCGAACTAATTACTTAACTCTTCGTTCTCGTCACGTTCGCCACATGTAAAATTAGTATCCTTTCTTCTTCCTCATTTTTACACACAACTAACATTTACTTTCAGCATTCAGTCAACAAAGTAACAGAATATTTCGAAGCACAATTCGTCCGCTACATTCACAGGGACTTCTCTTCATCTGTCCCCGCCATAGATATTTTTTTAACACACTACTCTTTGCTCTTGCATAGTAACTATTATCTTTTTCTTTTACAAAAAGAAATTAAACACAAATATTCTTACCTCTAAATATATATACAGAAAACAAAAAGTGAATGTTTGTTTGTTTTTTAACCAATGTTCTTCATACAAACGCACAGTTTTTTATCCGATTTTGATGGAACTTTGAATACGTATATTTTAAAACAAATATAAAAACACTGTTTACGTCTGATTTACAGAAACCTGAACCCTCTCCTCCTTTCCTCCCTCCCAACTTATTTTCTGTCAACGTTGTTCATACAAAGCCACAGATTTTTATCCGATTTTGAGATTACTTTGCACACATATATTTCAAAACAAGGTGATCTGCTAGCTCAGCGTTTAAGGCACTTACTTTTGAAGGTTTCTCTCTCCGGTCGCGGGTTCAAATCCCTTGGTAAGTAGGAATTTTCAGAAGTTGGCCTTCCTGCTTCTGACACAATAGCTTGATACATCTCCTTGGGGATAATTCGACCAACCTTCGGGTTGTGGACAAAGCTCGATTTTTAGTTTTTGACGTGAAAACAGCAATAGGCGCGTTGGGCAATTTTTGGATGGGTAAAAATCTTATGAATTTTCTTCACCGACATGTTACTGTTAACAGTAAATTGGTAGCGGTCTGGTGCATCAGTGGTTAAGGTGTTTTTCTGTGGAACTAAAGGTCCCCGCTTTGAATCTCTGTCTCGGCGGGGAGTTTTTAGAGACCCATAACCTGACTCTCACCTCTGGCACGGCTTGCTATGTAATTGGAAGTACGCCAGAACGCTTCCGCGTTTCGGATTCAACGTCAAACTGTAGGTCCATCTACCTGGTAGCACTAACGGGTTAGGTTAAGGCAGCTAAGACAGGGGCGAAATGCGCAGTCATTAGAAACCCTGTCACCAGTTCGTTACGACCACACGGAATTATTATTACTAGTGATCGCCCTGGGGTCGAAATTCGACCGTAATTCACTAAATTATTTAGTTTCTTTTGTAAAAGGATTTTCATGTCATTGCATTTTTTTATTTTATTTTTTTGTAATTTATTCTACTGCGTTTGCTGCGAGCATAGATGTATTATATACTGTATACATTGACATCATTGGCTGCGAGCGTGTACCAACACGTCATTAGCTTGTGTTGTTTGCCTTAATTCCCTGCAATAGCCATAAAATTAAAATGATACACTCCACGCGTGACTGTATCCAAAATTATAGTTTCTGAACTAACCACAGCGAATGATGAATTGTGTTTACGAATGTTTTCAAAATAATTTTTTACTTTCTTTATATCGATGATTCATTTGAATCTCGTCTATCATACAATGATTTAAAATATTCATTTTAACTTAAGGCCGGTAAAACTGTTTTACCCTTATGACAACATGAAGTGATTCGAAATGTTTTGCATTGAAAAACCTGTATTGTTAATTCCAAATTATTAAAAAAATTTTGGAACAACATTTAGTGCGCATTTAAGTGTATCCATCAAAATAATTTCATGATTTTGTATGCTATTTTCACTATTTAAATTTGGTCTATTATCATTTTGTATTTTACGTCAATAGGTATTCCTTCTTCTATGACTCTCATTTCGACCTGTCAATGTTTTATGCCGAGGCATAGTGGAAGTAGGTGCGAATATCTGAATGTGAATAATAATAATAATAAAAAGAAATCCTATCAATGCAATTTACTTTTCCTTTTCGTTTTGGCACAAACCTTAGGCAAGACTAAACTCAATTCAAATTTATCCGTTAGGATGTCGAATTCTCTGCAAAATGGAAATGATCTTTTTATAAGCTCAAAGATTAATCTCTGCTTTATGCGAATGTTTTGTTTCACCAAAGACGACAGAATATCTCAATGGAGGAAATACACGTCAGATAGTTGACTCCGATCCGATCAGATTTCACGCACACACACCACGCTCGTGAATTTATTTTTATTTAATGTTTGACCAAAGATCACAGACATTAGCAGAATCGCTAAGCGTCATTGCCATTTAAAAAAAAATTTGTTCGTAAACAAAGAATGTTATATTTTATTTAATTTAATGTATTTGTAACACATATGTAAATTTGATCTTTCTGTACTTCTTCTCCATATAAACTTTAACTATGCGACATCTCACACTCCTCCGTGCGTGCAATATTCTCAAAAAGGGATCCGAAGTTTCCGCTTCACGTATGAATATATAGATTTAGTATATCTGTAGCTATAAGTATGACGTGTTGCGCGTATGATATTCATAGTTTTAAGTTTTCACTTCTGTCAGCAGTCCTCAATTACTGCCAATTGTTTTTTCTTTTCTTTTTTTTTTTTTTTTCAGAACTTTCAAATTTTCGACACTACTTCTTAAAAGGCTTTATTTCTGGATGACGTTCCCGGAAGTTCTCGCTAGAGGTCAGATATCGTTTTCGGTGAGAACAAGGACACCGAATGTGAGAAGAGTTCGGGCAACGCATGGACACCGAGTCTTGCGTAATCCATGGGGACGTATCCTGCGACCACACTTTCTCCGCCACAGGAAGTCACGAACACAATTGCCGACAAGGTAACCACATCGTCCGTAGCTCTCGTTGCTAACTATTTACATTTAGTCAGCTCTGGAGACGGTCGTGCTGGGGAAGAAATAGGAATGACTGCGCAATTAGCAGCGAAATTTGCAATGCTACTGTTATCTTCTCCCATACTATCTCTTCAATTTACACGATTCTAATTATCGTTGCAAAGCCGCAGGGACCGTCAAAGTCACTGTAAACAGAAAGTAGAAAATTTCCGTTGTCGATTTCAAGATTCAAGTCTGAGGTAATCACGAATGAAGATATTAAAAGTTGTCGAGTGAAATGTCTGTCTGATTAACTGGAAGAGGAAGCAGGAAGGATATCATTTCTTTCCAGTAAGACAGTATCCATTTTTCGTATGTACCAAAGTAGTAAAACAGAAGATATTTGATCTACCTAGTCTTCCAAAATTAAGGTACACACCGAGAGTATTGGGTGAATGGCTAACGTTCTGGCCTCGCATTCGAGAGGACGCCGGTTCGAATCCCCGTACGGGCAACCAGATTTGGGTTTTCCATGGTTTCCCCACATCACTTCAGGTGAATGCCGGGATGCTTCCTTCAAAAGGCCATGGTCGAATTCCTTCCCGTTCCTTGTCCCCAGTCCCAGCCCGCCTCTAATGACGTTGACGAGGCGTAAAGCCATAAATAAAAAAAAATAAGGTTCAGTATCCACGAAATATTGAACACTGTACTACTTAAACCTGTAGAAAAGACACGAAACGATTTAGTCCATTAATCATGATTTCATATCTCTAATTGTTTAAAGAGAGGGGTGATGCAGCTTTTTGTAACTTGTAATGATCAATTTAGTCCAATTCGCTTCCTTCAATTACATAATTTATAGGAGATTTTAGAAGTTTCTCCTTAATAGACTATTTTCAGTTTCATGAGTCAAGACGCATATCATACAACTAGCTTTTAAGTGCCTATACTTCTGTGGAAGAGAAGAAAAATAATAGTGTTCTTTCTCACACTTTTTAGAATTTAAAATTCTCTACCTACTCATAATTCATCGTCATTTGAACTATAAAATCTTTGATCTCTCTTTCCATAGTAACATATTTTATGCATTGGATATAACTTAGGTATTACAAAAACAGTCACGTTTTCTGTAAGATACTTATAATCTACGTTCCTAAGTGGTTTTCGTTTAAGCTGTACATTTCAGCAAGAGAACAGTATTCTTGTGGTTAGTTCCTTACGTGGCTGCTGTAGTTACGTCCAAAGAATGTAGTTATTAATATGCAGAGTCACTATCCTTCTTTAAGTCTTATTCTTAGACAAGAAACAAAATATTGCCAACGTTAATGATGTTTGGCTCTTAACTGAAGTGAGATGAACAGAATATTTCAGAGAACAGCAGTAAAGATAGTAAACTGTAATTTTCACTGCATGGAATTAACATTAATAAAGCATTAAGTGAACACATTAATCAAGTAAAAATTGGACTCAAGCCTTGGAATTTAGAAACATAAAAGTTCAAACGGGCGTTCCAGGAAAATTATATCTGTCGTGGTACTCAACGAATTTTCCGTTCTACTCTGCACGGCGATTGCTTGTCAGACTGGTTTTCTCACGCAAAGCCATTTGGGGCGAGGTTATGGGCTTGTCGTTGCTTCTCTTTCTTGTTTTTTCATATTTGTTTCAACTGGAGAGCTTAAGGTCACAGGGCCATCTGACATATGTATTTAGAACATTGCCAAATATTAGGTTCTACTATAAGGCATATTTTAGGAGAAGATAGTTTGCATTAAAACAAGACAAAAATGTCTAATAATCATTGGACTACAAACAAATACTTCCTGACTTAATAGCAGGTGTGCAATGTGATGACCTTCCACGGCAAAGCATGACTCCACCCATTTGCGAAAGGAATCAATCACTCTTTTAAACATTCCTTGTTGGTTCTGTTCGTCTTCAATTATTGTCAACATGTACGGGATAAATTTAAGATATTTTTTAGCTGAACGCTGTATCACTGGTCGGATTTTGATACAGACCGAGCATGGTGGGTGAACGGTTAACGTTCTGGCCTCGCATTCGGGAGGACACCGGTTTGAATCCCCGTCCGGGCATCCAGATTTGGGTTTTCCATGGTTTCCCCAAATCACTCCACGAGAATGCCGGTATGCTTCATTCAAAAAGGCCATGGCAGAATTCCTTCCCGTTCATTGTCCCCAGTCCCATCCCGCCTCTAATGACCTTAGCTGTCGACGAGGCAATAAAGCACTAAGGATTTTGATAGAATTTCGATTAATGCATATCCCTGGATCCCACTGTTAAAACGGTGTATATTTCAGTTTGATGTGACATAATAAAGTGATAACATTAAGATAAGTCTTCGTTGAACCAGAGTCACGCAAAAAGTACTTATAGGATTTCTATGGAGTTTCGATTAATTTACAGCTCGTGTTGACGCGGATAAAATAGTGAATGTTTCATACTGGTGTGATGTTGTAAGACTGAGAAATGTACTAAACTAGTACAATTTTTGGTTGAAAACGATTCACGAAAATTAATGGTCGGTTTTTGGTGAGGTTATAATTGCGGTACAGAAAATAGACGCGCGGGTGAAGCAGGGTATGTTTAATTTTAATGTAACTCATAGGCCCTTAACCTGACCTTCACCTCTGGCACAACTTGCTGTGTTATGTGAAGTACACCAAAAACGCTTTCGTTGTTCGGATTCCACGTTAAACTGTAGATCCCCTGTACCTGGCAGCACTAACGGGTTAGGTTAAGGCGGCTAACAAAGGGCGGAATGCGCAGCCAATAGAATCCCCGTCACCAGTTCATTACGACCACATGGAATTATTATTATATTATTTTAAAGTGACGCCGGAAAAAATTATAAATTTAGGATAATGTTTGGTTGAATGCAATTCACGCTTAATACTAGCCGGATTTTGCTAGAGTCTCGATTAAGGTACAGTGCGTGGCGACAGTGGCGGATCCAGGATTTTGGTTTTTTTTTTTTGGGGGGGGGGGGGCTTGAGCAGATTTTGGTTTGGGGGAGGCTTGAGTGGATTTCGTTTGGGATGGGGAGGTTAAGTCGGGTAAGGGCAGGCTTTATAGCAATGCTGCCTTTAAAAAAATCAGTAGAGCTGAAAAAAGGTCTCCAAATCTCAAAAATGACTAATGTCGGGGGTGGACCTAAATTTGGGGGGCTTAAGCCCCTTTTGTCCCCCGCCACCTGGATCCACCACTGCGTGGCGACGTGGGTAAAACAGGGTATGTTTCATTTTCGTGGATGCTGGAAAGCTAAGACACTTACCATAATAGCATTGGACGCTATTAACGCAAAAACTACTAGTTCCATTTTAATGGAGTTTTGATAATTGTACAGCCCGTGCTCCAGGTAAAAAAAAGATGTTTCATTTGCATTTGAGGTCTAAGAATGTGAAATTTAGTATAATTTTTCGTTAAATGCCATTTATACATAACCTATTAGTTGGATTTTGATGGAGTTTCGATTAATATGTAACCTGTGATTCCACGGGTAAAATAGTGCTTGTTTCATTCTGATGTGTTGTCGTAATGTTAATAAATAAGAAATTTAGAATTTTTTTCCGAAGACGCGATTTAATAAAAACTACTGGTCGGATTTTGATTAATGTATAGCTTGTGGTCCCGCTGGCAAAATAGGGTATATATTGTCGAAAAGACACTCCACGCGAACGAAGTTGTGGACGCGGGAAATTAAAACTCAGCCAAAAAATGTTTACCAGCTAAGTGTTGGTACTAAGAAGCCGAAATACGTCACTATATTATACCAGATGAGTGATTCCAATTGTGCTCAATCGAATTCGCAACCCTGCAAAGTAGTTAGTCGTACTATTGATTTGTTTTTCAAGAGTAAATACTATTACAAATCGACGATGGATGTCAATTTTATAAACTTAGTAGATAATTTTTTCAGCGAAGTTATCATCATAAACAGGTGTAAGCTATTATATCGGGTGGTTGTAATTAAACTTTCCCTATTTAACACGTTATAATACTGAATCTAATTACCGTACGAGTACCAAACTTGGTAGCATTAATGTCAAGGACATGTGGACCAGAAATAATGCAGAATCAATTCAATTGAAAAACTTTTAATGTGTTGCTTCGGTACATCATGCCATTACATACCGGTACCATTACTGCTACAAGTGGGGCTCAATATGGCGCCCATCAGTGTCCAGAAGAGTCTGAAAGCGCAGGACTGCGTTCTGCACAGCAGAACGAAGCATGTCGGTAGGTATGCTGGCTATCTCTCTTGATATGCTGCGCTTCAGATCAGCACATGTGTGAATGTTCCCCTGGTAAACCCTGTCCTTCAGGTAGCCCCACAATCAGAAATCACAGGGAGTAAGGTCAGGTGATCGTGCCGGCCAAGCATTTGGAAACGATCGGCTGATAATTCCATCGTTTCCAAATGTGCTGATCACGGCACCTGGTGGCCATAGTTGGAACTGGACGGTGGCACTGTGACGCATGGAAATCATGCACCCCATACTCTGGACATAAATGCTACCAAGTTTGGTACTCGTATGGTAATTAGTTTCCGCGTTATAACATGTTAAATAGGGAAAGTTTAATCATAACCACCAGGTATATAAAAAAAATTACGTTTTGCCCCCTGTTTTGCGTACGTATTGTAAGTTATTTTGGAAAGTCACGTTGATCTTACCTGAGAATAAGACGAAGCGCATAGTGGCATTGGCTGGTGATCAGGACCTGTAACACAAACAACAAACTCATGTGACAATGAACGAAATAAATGCTTCAAAGATGCTAGCACATAGTTAAGGGAAAAGCGTTTTATCACTTATTTAACAGTCATGATTTAAATTCTAAATTTATTAGGACGTAATCAGTGCTAATGGTAAGTAAGAGTACTCATGATGGTGTACTAAGTCTAGACGACATAGACCAGACCAATAAAAAATTCGAACTACTCGATAGTACCCCACCCGTTGGCTCAGTTGGTTCCGGCACCGTGATGGTGTCCGGCGCTGACACGGGGTTAGCTGGTTCCA
The DNA here is from genome assembly GCA_031002005.1 of Vandiemenella viatica. NCBI lineage: Eukaryota > Metazoa > Arthropoda > Insecta > Orthoptera > Morabidae > Vandiemenella > Vandiemenella viatica. The sequence goes on from CM061921.1 coordinate 15,133,299, forward strand.
GTCCTGCTGGTATATGAAAGTTTCATCATCAGGACTTGGCCTACGGGGTACGAGAGGTGGCGGTGCACAAAACCTGATCACCAGATTGTGCATCAAAGCATTGTGATAAATCCCAAACCTCACCTCAGTGCATTCTGGCCTCGCATTCGGGAGGACGCGGGTTCGAATCCCCGTACGGGCATCCAGATTTGGGTTTTCCATGGTTTCCCCAAATCACTCCAGGCGAATGCCGGGATGCTTCCTTCAAAAAGGCCATGGCCGAATTCCTTCCCGTTCCCGCCTCTAATGACCTTAGCCGTCGACGAGGCTTAAGGCAGTAAAAAAAAAAGAACCTCAATGCCTATGGAGTGAGGGCATACGACACTATTGATTGTGATTCGTCCGTCGGATGGGAATGTTAAGCCTTGCGGTCCCGTTGCTGTCTTTCGGAAGAATAGCCCTGTTTGGGCCGGTACTTGGTTTCAAACTCTCCCTTCTTTTATTTTTACTTCATAACATTACACAGAATAGACACACTACCATCGTCAGCAATACTTACGCACTTACGAAGATTTTCACACTGGGGAACGCAACAGGAAACCACGCTAGCGCAAATTTCCAATTGTTCGCAAAGTGGAGTAAACACCCGCGAACCCCTCCATCCACCATTAGGGCGCTAATGACCCCGTCGTCGACGCGCCCCAAAACCCAAAAAACAACAAACAACAACAACCATCCACCATTGGCAACCGCGTATGCCCGGAACAAGGATAAGGCGTTCATTGAAGAAGAAAACTCGATAATACCATCGCACGTAATAAAGATTACTTAATAATAGAACAGTAATAAAGTTGTGAGTCTATCCAAATAACGCAGCCGGATCTGTGGTGGTTTTCATTCAGCTAGCAAGCATGTAAACTGCTGTAAAAGTCTGAAACGTAGCCAATCTTTGTTTCATGACCCTGCACTTCGTTGTCATTTCCTTCCAAAACGTTTCTCTGTGTAAGTTTACTGTGTTGTGTAGGTGTTATACAAGTATGTAGGATCATTAATTAAAATTAAGTAATCAATTAACTATATTTTCCTGTATTAGATAGTTAAAATCATAATACGTGTCTAAGTTTAGGCTATATAATAATTTAGACAATGTTGAGAGCTTCCTTTTATACTGTTACACAGCCAACCAATGTTTATTCCGTTCATTGATGTGACTCACTATTTGTAGAACGAAGTTAGTAACGTTCATTTGGCAAGCAGCCAAAAGTTTGTACCAACCGTTCAAAAAGACAAGGAATATACTGACTTTACAGCTTATTATAAGCAGTCAAAAAATTGGTTTTGCTCATGAAGTGTAGTACCGATTTCTGCCTTTGTCGTTTACAAACGGGTCTAGTTTTTTGAGACCTTTTTACTCACAAACTTGATCGTTCATCTGGTTTTTATTCAGGTAACTAATTGCTTCGTCTCAGAAGCTGTGAGATGACGTAAGATGTTTGCACTTAAACTATTGCCACGCGAAATTATCTGGATTACTAAAGCACCGAAGTGACGTTCAAAGTCTGGTCCCCGCTAGGATTTTCAAAGCCGTTAACCCTTTCCTTCATCTCTGGCAAAGCTTCGTTTGTACATGGGAATACCCTAAAACGCTTCCATAATCCTAATTTTTAGGGCTTTACGCCTTGTCGGTGTCGAGGTCATTAAGGCGAGAAAGGACTGGGAACTAGGAACAGGAAGTAATTCAGCATAGTCTTTGTGAAGAAACAGTCGTTATTTCGTGAAACCACGGACACCGAAATCAGTGTGGCTGTACGGGGATTCGATCCCGCGTCCTCCCGAATGCCATGCCTGAGCGTACCTCTCACCCACAACGCTCGGTTTCCGTGATCCGATTCTTCGTTGAACTGTTGGTCCTCTTCACCCTGCATGATTTCTGTGTTGCATTGTATTAGCTATTACAGAGCTGTATTGCCCAGCCGCTAAAAAACACTAGCACCATGTCTTTTAATTTCTCTAACTTGGAAATCATCAGACATGTTAAGAACGGATTTCGATCTCCTTCATATATATTGAAGGGTACACAGTATGTATGTCTGCGGTATAGTCGTTTCTCAAAATGTGCCCTAATTCTTCGTTGAACTGTTGGTCCTCTTCACCCTGCATGATTTCTGTGTTGCATTGTATTAGCTATTACAGAGCTGTATTGCTCAGCCGCTAAAAAACACCAGCACCATGTCTTTTAATTTCTCTAACTTGGAAATCATCAGACATGTTAAGAACGGATTTCGATCTCCTTCATATATATTGAAGGGTACACAGTATGTATGTCTGCGGTATAGTCGTTTCTCAAAATGTGCCCTAATTTTTGAGATATTCGCATGCAAATAAACAAAAAATTCTAAATGGCGGGTATATAGTAAATTATTCAACCACGTTATCAAATTGGTCTATGCGATAGGGTATTGTTTTAATATTTTTATTTGTTTTTATCTTCAGAAACTGTCAATCTTGATTTATTTATTTTGTTAAAACTTCATTTACACACTTTTATTGTGCGAAATAAAATTTAAAACAAACCACATTACTTATAACAGATACAACAAACGTAATTTCGGACCATATATCAACAATGGCTTCCTAATATGCCTTGCCCATACCCAATGAAATTAAGTCAGGAGGCGAATCTGCTAGTAAACTGGAATCTGACAAGAATTTTTCAATGTTTATAAGCATTTGTCACTTGTTCTTCTATTTCCTTGTTGAGCTCCATTTTTCGACACTGATAGGCCTACTATTTTATTTTCAACCATTTACACGCAACCGTTCTTGGATCAAATCGAGTGTAGAAGCATGTCTGATGGTTTCCAAGTAAGAGTTATTGGCTGAAACCAGAATTATGTTTGGGAGTTTTTACATTGCGTATTGTAGCATGTAATTAAATTGCTTTATTAATGAAATACTTGTCCTGGTCAATTCAGCAAAATGAATTCAATGTCAGACAATGGATACGTATTATCTTTGACCGAGAGCAGGAAATTTTAGATAAATTTCTGATTGATTCAATGATCAAATAATAATCGTAAATCGAGCTTGGTGTGTGAGAGGCAACGCTCATGTTTGGCAGTTTGGAAGGACGTGGGTTTAAAATAAATCCCCGTCCGACCATTCTGATTTCGGTTTTCAATAGTTTCCTGAAATCACTCCAGGCGATTACCGGGATGTTTCCTTCTAAAGGCCGTGGGTGAATTCCTTTCCTTGTCCTCATCCTCTCTCTGTTCTAATGACGAGCCCCAAAGCCAGAGCCAATAACAAAATAAGCGTAATTTTATTAATTACTAACAGAATACCCAGGGTTGGTACGAAAGTGCTGTTGTTTTATTCCGTTTGGTCGTATTATCGTAAACATGCTCCAGCACCATCCACATTGCGCTACTGTTTTAGAGATATATGAAAAAAATGAATAGTTTCACGTTTAAATTTCGGTTAAGAAGTGTGATGAGGGAGAGGGGTTGGATTTTTGTAAACCAAATGTAAACAGCATTTTTGTCTTTATTTTAAAAAATATTTGTGCCAAATTCCATCAAAATCGGATAAAAATGGCAGGTCTATTTAAAGAACATATGCAAAAAACGGGGTAAATATGGAGACGGGTTGGCTTTTTGCAAACCAAATGTGGACAGTATTTTTCTCTTTGTTTGAAGTATACATGTGGAAAGTTCCATCAAAACTGGATAAAAACTCTGGGTAAAGAAAATATGCAAAAAAAAAAAAAATGAAGGGGCTAAAGGGGGAGGGTGGTTGTGTTTTTGTAAGCCAAATGGAGACTGTTTTTCTCTTTGTTTTAAAGCAGGCATCTTCAAAGTTCCATCAAGGTCGAATAAAAACTGTGGATTTGTGTGTCATCACACTAAATCGAATTCTTTTTAAAATAAATAATTTTCAAGTTGTGATTTCTCGGGCAGTAATAGTCCAACCAAAGCCAGTCTAATGTCAATAAACAATAAATTTTATGTGCTTTCAGAATATTACCATCCACTTTGGCTGATTTTCCTTCCGTTTTCGAGTTATTTGAAAAGAATAAACCGTGGCACTTGTAAATTTTCCCGAAATGAGGCAATGGGGGAGAGGGAGTGGGTTTTTTGTGTTTTATTTCGAACAGAAACCTTCACAGTTGCGCGTACAGCAACACACCAAAATTTCATCGTAATTCCATGAATGGTAAAGGAACACGTATTAGACGATCAAACAAAAATCCCAAAGAAAAAAACCGCTTTCAGTTTTTCACTAATTTTACAATTTTCCGGGCAACTTTTCCAATTTTTCTTTCCATAAAAACCTTATTCGGACTATTAGGAATATATTTTTTTAAAAAATAGCCAAACCAGTCCAGCTGTTCTCAAGTGATGTGCTTACCAAATAACAGCATTTCATTTATACAGCATAGATACCGGAGAGTTCTGGTTTTTACAGGAGCAAACAAAAACAGAAATTCGTAACATCAGTGCATAATCATGTTGAGTCGGTCAACTGAATTTTGGTGACAAACTTTGGCTTTTACCAGAGAATATAAAATTAATCTGACAGAATACAATGATTGTGAGCTGAATCGCAAAACATGCAGCCTCTGATCCGAAGGATATGACATACGACAAACGCAAAGACATGGAATCAACGCTAAAGGCATAGGGAGAGGATAACCTTTGACACAGGCAACTCGACAAAAATCTTATCTCCTTCCGTGAAAGCTTCCACATACTGATTGAACTAATGGATTTGATTTATCGACGTTCCGCTACCAATACCAGATGGAAAAGAAGTTTAGTGTGGTGGGCAGATAATGGACGGAGGGAGGAGCGTTGACGCTTGAGGAGAAGTACGCGAGGCGTAGAGAAAGTTCAGGGTCAGGTGGCATGCCCTCGAAACTCGCTTCTTCCTTTCCTGACAGCGTATCCAAGAGTAAAGGTTCAATTACTTTTACCTAACGGGAACATGAGAACGCGTCGCACACGTGCACTACGATCTTTCAACGACATACAAGACTTCATACAAGAAGAAAAGACCGTTGACTGGCATGTTTATGTCGTTAGGTTGTATGTTCTACCGTATTGCCATACGATAATATCGCTCTCAATTCAACATGATATAAACATTTTATCGAAGAAATATTTAGTATAACAAATATCATTAAATCAGTAACTGTCTGCGTAGCCTAAATAAAAGTTCTATGACTGTACTGAATAGAACTAATATATTTTTGAATCTCGAATCTGTTTATCTGTAATTTATCTATTTCATTAAAAATTGAATTTTGAATTGATATTCGAATATTGCTTTAGATCAGCTTTTTTCAACCAAAAGACCAGGAAACTGTCGAAAATAATTTTATGGACCACTGACGTAAGTATGTTATTAGCATTTGGAACATTATAACCGAATAAATCTAGAACCATGTTTTGATTTCCTACACTAACGCAGTAATGAAATTTGAACTGAACTGTTAAAAGTAAATTATGTATTGAACAGATCCTCAATATTTATTAACCAACTGAGTAATAATATTATGAACCTAAAGGAAATGATGACCATGACCACAAGTGTGTGGGAAGATTTTCTTTCGCAGGTAAGGGGGTCAGGGATTGGAATAAGTTAACAAGAGATATAATGAATAATTTACCAAAAACGCTGAGAGAATTTATAAGTTGAAATTTGTACAGGGCAAAAGTAGGTGGGTGTAGGAAAGGGGGAAATGGGTGTGCAGGGAAGTTGCTACTGGAGCACTCCATCGCAATTAAATTAAGTTAAGGAGAAAGTACAGAAAATAATGAAAGAAGGACTAAAAACATTACGTTATTATTCAAACGTTCCTCGCTGTTGAGAGACATTAAGTAGTAAAAAAAAAAATCAAACATTCCTGGATATCTGGATAAATATTGTTTAGTTTCAGTCTAACGTCGCCACATATGATAATTCGGATTCTGTGTTTTGTTTTTTTTGAAAAAGCGATTAAAATCCTTTCTCGCAAAGATAGGTTGTTGAAAAATACATGAAGATTTTCGATACTTCTTTAGATAATTTGGAATACTCACTTCTTAGTGATGGCAAAATCCAGACTCCAAGGAAACAAAAATCGCGGAATTGTATTTTAAACTGACTGTCACTTAAAATCTCAGTTAACTGTTCTTTCTTCAATAAAGAAAGGTCATTCTCGTAGCTTTAATCCTAAAATTGGTCGCAAACCCACATAAATTGCTAATAAAGTTATTTAGAAAACATGTTTCAGTTTTGAAGTTACCTACAAAACCTTTCAAAAAACTGAAAATTGACACAAATAACTTTTTCCACTAAAAATAATTCAAATTTTGGAAAAGACACAAATTTCCTTTCTTTCTTGTAACTATGACAAGTCCCGATTCCTGAAAATACCAGATGATTTTTACCTAATAGTTGTAACGTTTATGACTTTTCCAAAGTATAGCCTACAGCGTATAGCTCATATCCACTATAACCTTATACAGCACGAGTACGGTATCCATTTACGTGAACAATTTTTACAATATTTTTTTTTTGTTATAGCATCTTTAATGCAATTAGAAATAAATTTTGAATTCTTCCTGTCCTCAGAGGACTACAGGTCCAGAATCACTGCTTTATAATGACTGAAGATGCGTTGTAGTTACGCATCGCAAAGATTCGTACCAACAAAAACAACTTGTTAAAACAGTTTCATCTTTCGTAACAGTTTAACATTAAAAAGGTATGATATCTCATTCTGCGCTTCTTTTCACTTTCTGGAACAGAATGGTTTCTCATGGCGCTATAAATTGTTGATTATTTTTAAAATTTTTTTTTTTTTTTTTTTTCAAATTATCGGTTGACTTTGCTAATATGCGTACAGTGTTTTAGGGTGCTATTAAAAATTTACATACACAGAGGTAAAAACAATATGCTGCTGAGTAGAGTTACCAAAATTTAGCAACACACAATAGCCCAGGATTCGGTCTTCTCTTGTTTACAAGGCCTCGGGGTTCTTACGAGAGTGACAACTCCTAGTACATACCACTATACCAATATATACTTTGATCAATTCATCTGATATTCTTTTTTAAACAACGATTCATAACACTGAGACCAACCATTCTGTTTCAGAAAGTGTGGTAGGCCACGCTTAATGTAAAATTTATCTAACTGTGATCAGTAATACTCCAGTTAAATCATCAAAAAGCACTTTCAAACTGAGAAAGTCAGCAAGTTGAAAATAGTAATATCTTGAAAAGAAATACTGGTTGACGTCTACAGAAACAGAAATTTTACATGATAACGCTACTGTTTATACCATTATATACGGAAACAAAGACACATTGGCGTTCGGCTGTTCAAACCCCAAATAGAACCGTAAGTCAACTCGTTAAGAATACTTGATGGGAGGTGAACCCATGGTTCAGTAGCTCCTGACCAGGTAGAGAAAGTAATAACATATAGACAGCTCCAGTCTCCAATACACAGACAAATAAGGCAATAGGAAAAGTGGACTTGCAACTACAGACATAAGGTTGGCGGGTCGGTCGGGTATCTAGAAGGAGAAACAACTTGAACAATCCTTACACCGGCTGAATCAGAACCTAAATCCTGTGTCCCCGTTCTAATATCCTCTTAATAGTCAACCACCTCTCTTTTTCACCCCAGATTCGAGCAACGACTTTCGACTTGAATGAAAGAAAAATGGACCAAGATGCTCACTGTTCGTTTAAAAAAAAATAATAGTAATAATAATAAAAAACCGTTATGATGTTCCTATGATGGATCTGCAATTTTCATTTCGAACATAGCACACTGTCTTCTGTTTGGGGCTTGGTTCTGATAACGGAAGGCTCTAAACCGCTGTTTTGAACGATCTGTTGGTTCAGTGGTTCAGGTATCTGACTGGGGCTCGAAGGGTCCCCGGTTCGAATCCCTGTCTCGGCGGGGAATTTCATGACCTGACCACGAGAAATTATTATTATTATACCACTGTATTGCTATCCTTTCCTGAAAGTTGCAGAATTCTTGAAAACTAACAGTTTACAGATAACATGCCAATTATCATCATCGAAATGTCAGATTTTTATCGCTTTATAGCTAAAAAATTCACTGCCCAATTTTTTCTTTATTGCCTTACACTGTAGTATGATTCATCAGCTAAAGATAAAAATTAAATTACTGAGAGAAAAAAAAATCATCGCACAATTAGCGATGGAACATATATTTGCTGTAAGATATAAATGCAGTTGAAGCTTCAGTAAAAAGGCTCGTGTGGTCGTAATGACCTGGTGACTGGAATTTTAATGGCCGCACAATCCGCCTCCTATTGTAGCTGCCTTACCCTAATCCGGTAATTCTATCCGTTATAGAGGACCTCCAGTTTAATATAGAATCAGAAACACGGAAGCGTACTAGAGTAATTCATATTACGCAGCAAGCTGTGCAGAGGTGATGACTGGATTACGGGCCTTTGTATATCCCAGCCTATACCGGGATTCGAACCGGGGACCTTTCGATCTCCAGTCAAACGCCTTAACCACTTAAAAAAAAACAACAACAACAAAAAATCACAACAACAAAAAACCACAACAAAAAAACAAAAACAACATAAAACAGCAACAAAAAACAAAAACAACAACTACAACAAACAGACAACAACAGACAAACAAACAACAAAAAATCAGTTGGTTGCTAGGCCACAGCCAGCAGTACATCATTATGTAATTTGCTACTACTGACTTGAACACTCATTGTGTTCTAGATTCTGCATAGCGTAGACGACACAAGACAAACACAATACTTCATTAAAACCTCCCGTGACCAAGGCCGGAGTCGAACCGGCGATCCCCGCAACGCCAGGCTAGCACGCTATCCCTTCTGATGTCAGCAACCACTGAGTCACCAGACCAACACTGAAGCATCAGTGTGTATAATGATGTTAGCGAAAAGTCTTCAATTCTCGCTTGGGTACATTTGAGCAGAAGCATATATTATCCAGGCAGTCCTTAACCTAACATTCGTTCTCTCTTAGCTCTTACTGAGAAAATCTGAGGCAAAGAAGGGAGAAAACACAACCATTTGCCTGAAAGGAATTTAGAAAGCGACATGTAATGGACATTTTATTTCCCACTCCGAGTGTTAAGCTACGTAATTCCTTATGGAGTCCGTCTGGAGACTAGTGGAACACAGTTCAAAGCATTACACAGTTAAACCTTTCTCTTAAACAGACCACACAGGATGACACGAGCTGTGGACCTTCCCCCACAAGGAATTTCTCTTTGGCAACTGTCATACATACGAATGTTGTTTGAGAATTTCGGAGCCTGAGAATGGTACAGTTCCAATGCGTTAAAAGAAACGTAGTTGTATATTTTTCATGATAGTCCTCTCTAAGCGCCTTAATTCGTTCCAATGGATTTATACATCAAACGATCTCTTAATTGTGTCAAAAAAAAAAAAAAAAATAACAGCACTCATGATGTCATAACCTGACTTTAAATAAGTGTCAGACAGGGACTTTTTTTGAGGGTTGGCAATAGTTGGAAGTCTGAGCGGTCGAAAGAAGTGCTTGCGGTTTGAACTGAATGAAACATTCTTGAATTGCAGCCTCCGCAATGAGAAGCTTTTCCCATGGAGTACTGACTTCATAAAACAGCACTTTTTTTTGGCAGCCTGTTTCTTCTCTTGATAATTTATTCACAATGTTAACATAATATAACCCGTCTGGTTTTATCCTTCCTCATTTCGTGATTTTTTAAAGTGAAAACATTTATATGCGCGTTGTACGATGTTTGGATGGTAGTAAATCTATGAGATCGCGACTTTCCGTCACAGACACACTATGACGATTTGTGCGTATAATATGCGCGTTGGACGCTTTTTGGAAGGGGAAAATCTGATTAGTTCGCGTCACCAACATGCTGTAATAGCAGTATATCCAGGGCCGGCGTTAGGGGGGGGGGGGGTTAAGCGGGGCAAAAGTACCCGGGACCCGGGCCACCAAACGGGGGCCCACTGGCTTGGGTGCCTAAATAAATAGAAATCAAACACAAGTTTTAAAATCTGCACCAATAATTTTGAACATTTTTGTATTAAAATTTTCTGAATTTATCAACAAAAAAAAAGTGTAAAGAAAATTTTTTTTTGGGGGGGGGGGCTAATATCGCATACCCGGGGCCCGTGAATCCTAGCGCCGGCCCTGAGTATATCTGTAGCTATAAGTATGACTTTTGTGCTTGGACAGCAGTGTAAGTATAGATTATACTTGTATCTAATATATAAAAATGATTTTTTTGACTATCTCCTTCATACATACACACAGTTACTATCCGATTTTGATGTAACTTTGCATACGTATTATTTAAAACAAATAGAAAAACACTGTTTACTTCTGATTTACAAAAGCCTAAACCCTCTCCTCTTTTCCCCCCTCACCTTAATTTCTGTCAACGTTGTTCATACAAACCCACAGTTTTTATCCGATTTTGATAGTACTTTGCACACGTATACTTCCAAACAAGGCGGTCTGGTAGCTCAGCGGTTAAGGTGCTTGCTTCCAAAAAATTTTCACTCCAGTCGTGGATTCAAATCCTGTGATGAGGAGGACTTTTTTAGATGTTGTATTTGATTATATGAGCTACGCTGGGACGCTTCACATAAAACTGTAAGCCTCTGAAGAAAGGAATTGGCCTTCCTGCCTCTGACAATAATAACTTGGCACATCTCCTTTGGGAAGATTCGATTAACCTTCCCGTTGTAGTTAGTTTTTGAAGAGAAAACTTCTTTAGGCGTGTTGGGCGATTTTTAGATGGGTAAAATCTTATGACTTCGCGTCACCGACATGCTAATTTTTACAGTATACCCGTTGCGGTCTGGTGTTCCAGTGGTTACGGTTTCTCACTGGGAAACGAAAGGTCCCCGGTTCGAATCCCTGTCTTGCCGGGATTTTCATAAACCCTTAACCCGACCTTCAACTCTAGACAGCTTTCTGTGTAATGTGAAGTACGCCAGAACGCGTCCGTCTTTCGGATTCCACGTTAAACTGTAGGTCCCCTACGTCGTAGCACTACCGGATTAGGTTAAGGCAGCTAACACAGGGACGGAATACGCAGCCAATAGAAACCCTGTCATCAGGTCATTACGAACACATGGAATTATTATTTAGTATATCTGTAGCTGTAATTATAACGTGTTGAGCGTATGATATTCATAGTTTTAAGTTTTCACTTCTGTCAGCAGTCCCCAACAGCTTAAAAAAAAAAAAAAAAAAAAAAATCTTTCAGAACTTGACATCAATTTGGTAACATGTCTACCTTACACAAACATTTAATCGCAGAACAAAACTCTTCATTTCAGATTAAAAGAACACTTCTCCGCTTTCAGAGCCTTTAACAAAATAAAGTTTGTTTAAGGACGTCGTAACTTTTGGACAATCATTAATAATAGAAGGCTAATTTGGTCATGATGTCTATCAAGCCAGCGTAATAAGTTTCAACTGCAAGAAACACTCTAGTTAAACAATCCGAGAATCTAATTAAAGAAAGTTTAAATATTTCGTGAAATGTATCAATAAGTATGTGATAAAAGTATTGTTTCTTTTGAATAATTAATCGTTATTCGTTTCTGAAATTATATTCTCGTTAGAAAAATTTCCAGAACAGAAAAAAAATTATTTTCAATTTAGCAATTTCATATTTCTGTTCGCCATTCATCTCGACTACTAGCCTATCCGTCCCTCTCTACCAGCCCCTACCGTCACAGAAACAACATTTCTAATAACTTTAGGGTTTTAGGCTGCTCCATAGCAACAAATGCATCCTACCACCACTGGTCATGTGTCTATATGGATCATTGTTGACGGTAATTTAAACTAGTATTTAATAAAGGAAGGACTAAAGCATTACATACAGTTTTAGCAGTGTTGTACGATTTCGCTTTCCTGGATTTGCCAGCAATTTGTGAGGTGACCTTCACATTGATCCCGATATTAAGTTTTCATTTTTTTCCTGAAAGGAACAAAATTGGATCACATTTCAATGGTTCCGGAAGGATTATATATTATTACCCACAATTCTCTTGGTAATGGTAAAATTTTGTAGTAGAATGATCTTAACGACTTCGAACTTACGATTTCCAAGTAGTGAACAGGTAAATGTAAGCTTTGCAAGTAATTTCAAGCTTTGCTAGTTACTAATCTGATTCCTCCTCTTTTGTAATGTTTTCATTTGAATGAGCACTGTTTCTGGTATCAAAAATTGTATCAAAATTAGTCTACGCTTTCATTGTTTTGTATAACGAAAGCTGCTGTATGAAGAAACAGCAGGTTTTAATATTAGAATAATATTTGCTTTCAACAACTGACGAGTTTTACTTAAGTTTCGTGTTTACAGTGTTAAGAATCATTTACAGCCACTGTATTCAAGTGGTGTTGTTCTCATATTACAATTGAAATTGTATAAATCGCTTTTTAAATAAAGCTGTGCGGAAAATTAAATGTTAAATGGAATTGTTCATATTACATTTGCATCTTACTTAAGAAATAAACCTGTAACATTATGTAGACTGTAAAAGAGCACATAAATTTTCTTTCCTTCGACCAATTTGTCAACTACATATACTGCTTCTTCTTTTAAATTTCGAATAGCCTTAAAACATAGTAGATACTCTTTTATTATATTCTGATTATGTAACTTTAAATGCAAATTTTTAGGAAGGGTTTTTAAATTTAAATTCGCATCCAGTTCGTAAAACACAGCGGTGTGATGACTGAGATGCATGCCTCAGAGCCCAGTCATAACCCGGCCTCGCCTGGAATTTTCACAAACCTTAAAACTGTCCATCACTTCTGGCAAAGCTTTGCATTGTTAATGTGAAGTAAGCTAGAATGCTCCTTGGTTCGAATTCCACTTTAAGCTGTAAATCAGGTTTTTGGGTAAATTTCCTGGCATAGTTTGGGCGTTGCGAATTACGCAGTTGGTAAAAAATTGTCAGCAGGTTCTTAAGACCACCCTAAATTTCTATTATTACAACAAAACTTAACACATTGTTACCAAATTCCATACACAAGATATCGTGTAACCATTTGAGGTATCTAAAAAAAGGGCAGAAAACATGTCGAGATTGAGGTGCACTCTCGAAGTTGGAAAGTATTTGTAGTCAAACAAAATTTTAACTCTATTCGTACGTACGCTACTGGAAAGAAAACTCCAATGAATTTGAAAGTAACACTGAAAATTAACAGTGCACAAATTACTAATATTATAAAGTTTCTTAATAAATAATAATTAAATTCTAGCACCGCCAAAGTCATGCTGGAACAGATGATCAACCAATAGAGCGCATTACAATGTATTTATCTGCAAAGATCATATATTTCTTAGCCACTTTGATGAAAGTCCTTAGAATACTGAACTAAATCTCACAGTTCCGGTACTCTGAGTTTGTCGGTTTCAGTTACAATGACCACGGTTTAAAACTGGAGACCCATCAAAGAATTTGCTGGACTTTCTTGAGAAAAAATTTACTTTTACCAAATGTGAACATTTAAAGCAGCAGATGGGAAATAAATCAATTAAAATGTCGTTTCCTGTTGTCCAACTACATGGTCGCAACTTAACGAAACAAGCTCAAGGTAAGCGCACGGCATAGAGACATGAAACTGGCCGGCCTTCGGATCACATCTAGTTCACGGGAAAGGCTTTCTATGAAATGCATCATATCCTCCAATTTTGTTCTAAAACCATGGAATGGCAACTTACACTAAATTGTAAAAAGTGCAAAACAATAAGCATGACTATCAAAAAGAATCCGATTGTTCAGAAATACGATGTAAACAGTTCAGTTATTGATATGGTCGGTTCTGTGAAATATTTGGGAGTAACAGTACAAAGGAACATAAAATGGGACTTACACATTAATTCGTTAGTAGGAAGAGTTAATTCTAGGCTGCGATTCCTAGGTCGAATCTTGAAAAATTGTAATGAACAAACAAAGGAGATAGCGTACAAATCTCTTGTGCGTCCACGTTTGGACTACTGTTGTGTCATTTGGGATCAGTTTCGTAAGGGGTTGACTGACAGTATAGAAAAAGTACAGAAAAGAGCCGCTCGACTCATGACCGCTTGCTACAGTCCTTATGAAAGCGTCACAGAACTGATTAGTAGATTGTACTGGGAGTCTCTGGTAGATAGACGACACACGTTTCATATAAGCTTATTGGTAAACATGTGTACTCCCACTTTCACTTACGAGTGTAGTGAAATACTTCATCCACCAACCTATTTGAGTCGGATTGACAGGAAAGATAAGATTAGAGAAATAAGGTGCCGCACTGATTCGTATGTGAATTCATTTTTCCCTCGTACCATTCGGGATTGGAATGCACAACAAAGAGATTAGCTTTGGTGCTAAGCACCCTCTGCCAGCCATAATTTTGTGAATTGCAAAGTATATATGTAGATGTAGAATGATATATTAGATGTAAAGAGAACTAAGAGATTCTCTTAAATGGAACAGAGGTGTTGTGAAACTGTTGAAACTTTATGCTTTAATACAAATTTGTAACAAAATCAGTATAATATGCCTGCAAGTGAAACATGTTACTATAAGATCATCAATCGGAATTCAAGATTTCATGCAGTTTGAAACTGATGCAACTGTAGGTACTGATTGTGGCAAAAATACCTGGTATGGTAAGAATTAAATCTAATATCTAACATATGCTGGAGTGTATTTATTTATGGGAGCAAAAGTCGCTAATGTGATTTAAATTCAATTTCTGAAAACGTTATCATTTCGACACAAAGGTATTATTTGTGTACTGAAACAGTTAAAAGGAATATATATTTTGAAATCTAATGAGGAGTTTTTCCAGTGTTCAGTGAAACAACGTGGCTGAATGGAGAAGTAGATTAACAGTCTTAATAAATGTAGGAGAGGCAGAAGAATGATAACGTAGCTTTTGCTGAGATACGCGACACTTAAGAGAGAAAGCATTTTGCTTCAAAGTAAATTTAATGCTATACGTTGCAGTGTTGCAATTGTGAATGTTTCGTCAAAATTTATGGAAAATGGTTCTGTTACTCTGATCTTTTAAGATTACAGTTTTTATCTCCATTTGTCAGCGAAAATTGCCCTAGAGCCAAATCGGTAACTGCTATGCCGAAGGAGCTGGGTTGTAAATCATTGGAAGGCAGGAGGTGTTTTTAGAGAGTGGCGGGAATGTATAAGGTGTATGCTGGTGATGAGTCTTGGATGAGTATTGGAGTATGTGGAAATGAAGAGGGAATCATGGCCATAAATTAGTACTTGATTTTAGACACAAGGGAGAGGAAAAGATTTCGTATGGTGCTAAAAGATACCCAGAGACTTTCTGAGCAACATGCTTTACACATAAAAAGCATTTAATTTAAAAATGCTTATAAGGCAGATGTACGATTATTCTCTTTAAATGTCGTAAGACTAATAATACGTTTTGCATCCTAAGCGATGATGGAAGTTCATTATACTTCGTACCTCAACGGTTGTCAGTCAACAATTTTAAGAATAAATGATAAAACCAAAGATTCCTATTTGATGGGGTTGTAGAAATTCACACTAAGGCTTCTGTGGAACGTAGGATGAGGTGTGAATATCGTAATTTGGAAATATTTTCGTAATGTTCAAATGCAGCATTACACACAAAAACATTACACAGTGATTTGAAGCAATTATACATCGAAAATTTTTCGTTTCTTATTTTTCAGTGTATAAAACAGTCAACTCAGTGAATGCCTATTTTGTATTTCATCTGCCTGCTAGGATGAATTTTTGTCGGTGAATTTCTTTTTCTGTCGTCTTTTATCGTAACTTGATGGATCTACTTCTTTTATACTTTTTGTTATCAGACTGTTAATATAACAGGAGCATGACTTCAAATGCGATCAGTCAATGACTTCTTCTTTCGTTACGGCCTCTGTATGACCACGGGTAGCCTCTTCATGAATTTTTAGACAATACAGCGTTTCAGCTCCAAATCATTGTGGATCGTTTTTGAAATTTTACTTACTTATCATTTCTCACCTCTAACTAAGCCATGGATTAGAATTTACCTTTTCGATACCTTCAATTTGTTACTGTTTCCAGGTCTTCAGTAGAGAACGAGATTTCTCAGTTTTCAGAAAGTCTCTACTTTCCATCGCAACATGTGTGTTCATTAAAAACGGTAAGAAATCATGTTTGAGGTGAAATCTACGAAACTAGAAACTGGGTGCCCTAAAATGTATTCGCCAATAATATCAATCCCTACAGATTACTCCAAGCTACATAATTATAATACAGACTTACTATTTTCATGAACGTCAACGATTTTTCAGTTGGTCTATGCCCAGCAACTTTTCCCAGCACAACCTTATTCGACCAAAGCTGATTGAAAGCACATACAGCCAAAACCAATGAGATGGAATGTACAGTTAGTTTTACGAGAGAGTTTGAAGAGATACACCGAGCGGGCCGGTGTCCCGGTTAGCGTTCTCGCCTCGCATTCGGGAGGACGGCGGTTCGAATCCCCGTCCGGGCATCCAGATTTGGGTTTTCCATGGTTTCCCCAAATCACTCCAGGCAAATGCCGGGATGCTTCCTTCAAAAGGCCATGGCCGAATTCCTTCCCATTCCTTGCCCCCATCCTTGCCCCCCATCCTTTCCCGTCTCTAAAGACCTCGATGTTAAAAAAAGACGTAAAGCAGTTACAAAAAAAAAAAAATAAAACAAAAAATAAAAAATAAAAATTGAAGAGAAACGCGTTAAGACAAAAAATTTAGGAATACGCAGAAGTAAAAAATTAACACAAAATTAATCTGATACACATCACACTGAGTAGAACTGTTTTATGTTCTTATCAGACATTTGTTGCAATTTTTCTATTAAAGGGACATAAGAAGCGTAACAGATTCTGCTAGAATACATTCTAGTGATTCTTTCACTAGGGCTGGGTACGTTTGGTGATATTTTTGCTTCAAACATCACGTTTTTCAAGTGTTTCCACACAGTATGCAAATTACTGGAAGAAGCCTCATTTAAAAAAATAAATTAAAAAATAGTAATTAACTACACAAGACTACAATTTTTAAGGCAGCGTAACAGCACTGACTTTGAGCGTAGTGAGGTGTTATGAAATCGCTGACTAATTACAGTCTTCAGTGAGGTGAAAACAGAATGTTGTAAGTGACAAATCTACCTCGCCCGGGGCGTGGGTGTTGGTCTGCTAAAGGCCTTCCTGTCTTTTCCGAGGTCACCACGAGCCGAAAGCGAAACTGTAATTAAACCAGTGTGTGTTTCTTTCAACTCGATTTAATCCAAGCATTTCCTGAAGTTTTCGCAAGGAGAGTGTAACAGTCATACGTCCCGTTGTTAAGTAAAATGTTAAAAAAAGTTAGATGAATAATATTTATTTTATGCATACTAAAAATGAAGTGATGTTATAAAATGTTAATAAGACGTTTTTGTTAAGAATCTTTTTCAGCAAGTAAAAAGAACGAGAGCTGGTCGCGGAGATTATATAATAACAATATGGGAGTTAAGTAATGAGAAGAATAGATTTGATGGAATGGAAATGGACTGAGTAAAAACGATACGATATGAAACTGGAAATGGTGCCGGTAGAAAGTTTGCCGGCTTAAGCAAGGATACTGAATTATGAAATAAATATGTATGCCTGCGGCCAAAGAGAACATTGAAGATGATAAAGTTGTATAATGATAATTCTTCATAGTTTGAAAAGTGTTGTATACAGTTGAATAATACACGGAGTGTAGTAGAGAGATCTCGTTCTGTGTTGATTTCATTTAAAAGAATGAATTCCAAAAGAATCACAGGTTTAGTATAAAAGTTTATTACAGATGGTTAGATGATGGATAAAGAATTATGACTGGAATTGCGAACGTTGTAATCCGTCTCAGTAAAAGGAGATGTTAAAGTAATAAGGAACATGATCAGGCAAAGAATAGTATTGTAGGATTATCTATTATCATTGTTAAATGACCAGAAAGAAAATTTTAATACTATTTGCTTAAAATAAAAAAGATAAAAAGTAATAAAACACATTATAACCTAATTTCAAGATAATAAAATAGTATACATCAAGAATGAAACTATCTACAAAAAAATTGAAAAACTCTGAGATACTATGAGCAAAAGGAGACTAAATTTCTAAGGACATCATCTCAGAATGAACTCTGGTAGACTAACCAAACAAATTTTTGATCGCTTTCCTAACAGCATAATGAAGCCTCATTGGTTCACAGAAATTGGAAAAGACCTAAGAGAATTAAAAATCACGGAAAAGTAATTACCTGATAGAACAGCGATGAAAAGATTTAGAGACGAAAGGATACTGTTTCAAGAAAAATCTAAAGTAAAGTCGAAACCCATCATCTCGGAAGAGGAGAGATGAAGAAGGTCCGAGAGAATGAAGGAAAACTGGGCGCAAAGGAAGGAACAACAAGCAAAGAAATGACTGATTCATTGTACTCCAAATAGGGCGAAACGAAAGATGAAGAAGAAGAAAAACGTATTATAACCTTTCCATTTAAGATAGATGAGATTATAAGGGTAATTTTTAAAGTTTCTAATCCGATAAATGACGATTCATAAGTCAAATAACCATGGGTATATGAACTTCTGCACTGGATTTGAAAAACAGGGGAAATTTCGTAAAAGATTTCACACTATGTGATTGTTAGGAGTCAAAGTTATAAACTTTGTAAAGTTGTTGATTAGACGACGGAGGAGCTGAATTATCCGCGAATAAGGCGGAGTGATATGATCAATGCTATGAAAAAAAGCAGTAAGAAGCACGATTTTCCACTTGCAGTGTGGTAGGAACACATCGATGAAAAAGTAGTTGTAAGTAGGTGTCAGGCAACGGTAAGCTACCTGGAGACAAAAATCGTTGGAGATTGTCCTGCTTCAACGGTGTAAAAACGAGCTGCATCAGAAGGAGTGAGCAAGCTCTTTATCTGCTGACAAGTAACCAGGAACCGGCAATTCCGCCAGTTAACAGCAAAAACAGGCATTGTTCTGGTGCAGCGCTGTTCTCCAAACTTTCTCGCCCTTTCCTCGCCCTGCATAACTCCTAACCGTTTAGAAAGGTGGAACGGAACATTGCTTAATCTTCTATACCTCCACACATTTTTATTACTTCCGATTACGACAGAGAATGTATAGTGATATTGCACATTCCGAATTCGTCATTTGAGAACTAGGGAAGTGGCTTTGGTTATATTTAGTGTTGTAACGGGGGTCATCTTTGCGGATGCGGATGCTGATGTGGATGTTCAGTGCTTGACATCTGCGTGTGCGGATGTTTTGCGGAAGCGGGTGCGGAAGTGGAAAAATACATTTATAATTATTTATATTTTATCAATAATAAATTTAAAATCAAAATAATTATATATTTTTTTGATAAGTAAAGTCGATTTCAATATAATACTGACATACTGATTTATTATTGCCTCATCTTTCAACAATAAAAAAACGTGTGATGATTTCACAATTGAATTAAATTATTTACCCAACTATGCACGCGTCTAAAAACCAATCTTTGTCATATGAACTTTGCGGAGTTCGTGGCTCGACTAATTAAAGCGTCAAGAACATGGCCACGCAACCGCACATCTCCGTTCTCACTTTTTTTTTCTGATGACTAGATGCCTCGTCAACGTCGAGGTCATTAGAGGCGTGAAAGGATCGGGGTTAGGAACGGGAAGTAATTCGGTCATGGCGTTTTATAGGAAGCATTCGCCTGGAGTGATTTGGAGAAACTATGGAAAACACAAATCTGGATGCCCGGACGGGGATTCGAACCCGCGTCCTCACGAATGCTAGGCCAGAGCGTTAACGATCATCCACCACACTCGGTTCCGTGCTCGCCACCCGCCTTTCCACCGCTCTAGTGGCAGATTCATGGTACAACTTGTAGGACCTACGATGATCCAATTTTCGATAATGAACTCTTGATGGGCCGTGAAAGGGGTTACAGGACTACATGTAGGACGTGTTGGATGTTGTTGGACTCCCAGGAAACCAAAAATAGTCCTTGCTGTCCAAAAAGCTATAGATATTGGAGGAAGCTATTGGAGGAAACATCCTATGAGTGTGCGATAAGGACATATGGAGTACAACGAAAAAGTATGAGTAGAAGGGATTGCCTGGATCATTTTGTTGGACCCCTTCTATTAGCCTGAATGGGTGAACGCATCCTACGGTAGTTCTACGCGGATGTCCCATAAGTTGGACCGTGAATAGGCCGCTTAATTTTGCATGCACGCTCAAATTATAAACTAGTTGCTTAGGTAGTAACACCTTTCAGTGCACTGTTACTTCTAGTGCAAGATTGTCAGAAAAAAGCTACCACTTTGTTGTTAGCTAAGTGAAGATGGACAGAATCTCATATAAAGAGAAAAGAATAATATTATATTGCAATGTAAACAAAACATCCGCTACACATCCGCATTAAAAATTGCGAAAGAGGATGTAGGATTTCACGCGAAACTTCCGCACTTGCAGTTGGGGATGCGGATATCCGTTACATCCCTAGATATATTTAGCAAGATATCAGTCTCACTGTTTGAAAAACATATCAGATCACGACAGCATCAATACTAATTGGGACCATTGCTATTCATTATTCTAATGAGTAAGTGTGATGATGGTTTACTGTCAGAAATTGGATTGTTTGCAGATGACATAATGCTATATAAAAGTATCAAAAGGGAGTAGAGGATTGTAAACAGCTGCAGGGTGATCTGGACAGGATATCTAGTTGGGTTGGTAAACATGGGATGAAGATAATTGCAAAGAAGAGTCAGCTTATTAGATGCACGGATAAAAAACTAAAGGTTGATTATGATTATAAGGCGGGGAAAGACTTGCTTGTTGTAAATTTGAAATGTAAATATCTTGGCATTACATTTTATAACAAGCATAACTGGGCAGGACACATTGGGCAGGTAGTAGGAAAAAGTTTCAAAATTCTGCACTTGTTGGAGAGAGTGATGAGAGAGAGGATGTACGAGAGAAGTAAGGGAGTTGGGTTACAAAACTTTGGTCAGACCATTGCTTCAATATCGTAGTGAAGTATGAAACCCACATTTTTGGTATCAAATACAGGAGTTTGAGAGGGTGCAAAGAAGGACTGCTAGATTTGTTTCTGGAAATTCCCGCAGAAAGCAATCAGTAAAAGATATGATGAGGCAACTGGAATGGGATTCATTGGAAGTGAGGAGGAGGGTGATGAGTGTTTTGGGAGTGTACAAGGCGTATATTGGTGATGAGGCATGGAAAGATATTGGTGTAAGAATTAAAAGTAATACATGGAAAGGAAAATATGACCATGGACACAAGCTGGCACTCTATTTCAGGCGCAAGGGTGCAGGAAGATTCTCTTTTTTAGGTGAGGGTGTCAGGGATTGGAATAAGTTACCAAGAGAAGTGATGAATAATTTACCAAAAACATTGAAAGAATTTAAAGTTGAAATTTTTAGAGGGCAAATGTAGGTAGGTGCAGGAAAGGGGGAAGAAGGGTATGTAGGGAAATTGCCAGCGGAACGTGCGCTCCATTGCAATGATATTAAATTAAATTAAATTAATATGCTTTATATCTAGGAAACCACCTTCTGAAGTTTAAAATGTGTAATGAATTTTAGGTTCGTGTGCTATTGGCTTTTTTACCATTTCAAAAATTTCCCAATAAAATTTTTCCCAGAATTAAAAAAAATATTGAAGAATAAGTTTTCGTTTGAGTGTATGTTTCAGTACAATCTCTTAAAACTTTCTAGTTTTTTAGTATTATATTTCATGAGGAGATGTCTGGTGGTTCAGTGGTTACGACGTCTGACTGGAGATCAAAAGGTCCCCAGTTCGAATTCCGGTCTAGGCGAGGATTTTCAAAAGCCCCTTAACCCTTCCTTCACCTCTGAAACAGCTTGCTGCGTAATGTGAAGTTCGCCAGAACGCTTACGTGGTTCGGATTCCACGTTTAACAGAGGTCCCGTTTACCCAGTAGGTTACGTGCTTAGGATAAGTAAGGAGTAAAGTATCTGGCCGTCCTACCTCGGATACCAGTCTTAGTATACTTCCTTCGTTAGAGTCCAACCAAGCATCGGGTTGAGGACCATGCTTAGCTTAACATTTCCTGGTTATTGCACGAGAGGATCATAGTATAACGTGTTGTCTCGAGATAGCAAGAACCAGTAAAGTGATATATAGCCTCGGTTCTTACATAATATAATACTCCTAAACAAAATTCCGAATTTTGTGTTTGGCTTCAGGAATCGGATCTGCGCTTGAAACCAATATTTAAAAATCCTATTTTCGTTCAGTAAAAGATTTTTCGTATCTACTTTACTAAACGAATGACGACACACTTTAAATTTAGTTATTTCTATCATCCTCCTTATTGCGCAGTTTCAGCCAGCTTTGCTGTGTCATTAAGCAGACTACCAACGGAGATAAGGGAGAGAAGACCCTGATTGTGAACTAAGTTAACGTTGGAAGAAAGTTATTAAAAAAAAAAAATTGCAAATTTTGACGAACAGTGAGAATTGCATATTGCCTGATGGTGAATGTGAAAACATTTCTTTGTTTTGATCCCAGAATTCGATGACCGTCCTGGGATTCGCTTGGGTAATTACGAAAAACCGCCTAAAATCCGTAGTCAGAACGGCGAGTACAACGGTCCGAAGTTTTGAAATTTCATCCTCTGTGCCTCATCTTCTACCCCAAGCAAACAGATTGGTTAGTTGTACTGTACCTATAAAAAAAGCGATTGAATATGCTAGTGGATATTTGTAACTAAAACTGATATGTAGTTCACATTTTTTTTTACGCCTCGTCGACGGCTAAAGTCATTAGTGGCGGGATGAGTTGGGGTCAAGGAACAGGAAGGAAATCGGCCATGGCCTGTTTGAAGTAAGCATCCCGGCATTCGCCTGGAGTGATTTGGGGAAACCATGGAAAACCCAAATCTGGATGCCCGGACGGGGATTCGAATCCGCGTCCCCCGAATGCGAGGTCAGAACGTTATCCGTTCACCAACCACGCTCGGTGTGTAGTTCAACTTAACGCATATACCGCACCTAGAATTTAACGTAAATGTGTATTAAAGCTCCAGTTTTACAACAGAAAGCTGGAAGGAAACTGAAGTATTCGCAGAAGTTGTCTGCGCCACCACTGGCCACATTTATACCTGCATATTTAAAAACTGTTTCCCAAAAAAAAGGAGCATTTTATATCGTCCTTAACACATTTCTTCGACTGTATAACTACTTTTTCAAAGAACAGCTCATATTTTACAGGCTTTTGTTCCACTTTTTTTTATTATGGCTTTATGCCTCGTCGACGTCGAGGTCATTAGAGACGGGATGGGACTGGGAACAAGGAACGGGAAGGAATTCGGCCATGGCCATTTTGAAGGAAGCATCCCGGCATTCGCCTGGAATGATTTGGGGAAACCATGCTTTTGTTTCACTCAATTCTACTGTTGCTTGGAATCGGTTCACATAAGTCGCGATGTGATTTCTTAATGTGTATGATGCCAGGCATACGAAGTAAAATAAAATGATTTATCTCTAATAAGAAATTCCTTGTTGTGTTCAAAGGTACAAGTTATGTTGATCCACGTTTACCTGCTGGCTGCTACTACTGTGCAGTTTAGAGGAGTGAGAAGACTGGAGCAAACAACATCCAGGTAAAAACAGGTTTCCATATACGCCACTTTCACTTCTCATGTGACACGACTTATATATACCTATTATATATGATCGGTAAGCCATTTAACCGGTATTAACAGGAAGCCTATTTTAAAAGAGCGCTCCATCGGTTTATGCAAATTTTTAGCTCTATTAATGTATATCCTTTATAAAAGTTTTAGCCTCAATGCTTGTTTCAAACAACCTTTCTTGCAGTTTGTTAACAAAAAGTGTATCTCCTCTCTTCAGATTTGTGAAGTTAGCTCCCTTGCCACGTACTTAAGCTCTGTGTGGCCTTCTTTGTTGTTGGGAAAGCTAGATCGGATAATTTTGTTATTATTCTTGACTTCTTTGAAAAAAAAAGAAAATTTCCACTTCCATTTAGCCAGAATCACACATTTACACTAAATTTTTATGTTGCTATGGTAGTCATGTAATTGAGGTGTTTCAGTTAATAAAAAAATAGTTGGAGATTACAAATTTTGAAGGAAAAATGTATTAGGAAATACAAATAATTGCTGTTATATGGATTGTTCGAGACATTGCCTTTGAAAATATTAAGCTACCAGCATTAATGTAAGAATGTTGTTGTATTAGCTAAATTTTTATCATTCGTGGCGTAACATCTGGAGTAAGACCATTAAAAAATATTAAATGGCTTAAGCGATTCGTACGATTGGTTGACAGATGTCAATTGCCACTCCCTTCCCATGGGATAAGAATTTAGTAGTTGATAAAGCATAAAGATAGTGTACTGGCATCTGTTCATGCATTCATTACGATAGTAACGTGCACCAACCACTGAAAAAAATTTTAAAACATCTCCTTTTTGATTAAGAATTCATGTGGTATGCAAACTTGGTACCAGTCAGTGATCATTCCAGACGAACGCCAGGATGGTTACTTCAAAAAGCCATCGCCGAACACTTTCCCATCCCTTGCCATCGATCCTTTCCCGCATCTGATGACCTCAATGTTGAAGAAGCATAAATCCTAATAAAAAAAATTAAAAAATAGATGAAGGGGAATTCTTATTCTATGATAACGATAAGTGGTCCGAAATGTGTCTGCCCACGATCAATAGTGAATTCAGATGAAGTAATTAATCATGGAGAACGTCACAATCACTTTTATTTTCTGATAGTGCGTCTTCACAATCTTTATTACTTGGTGCTAAAACTGCAATTGTTTGCCAGGATTCAAGAATCTACACCACTGTTCTTCCCCAATAAGCTATGAATTAAAAATTACGGAGCAGTTAATAGCAAGACGTTCAGTTCTGGATTCTGTTAACGGAAAATAAAAAATGTTTTTGCTTACATTTTACCTCAGGGGGCGCCCATTAATTACGTGAGGGGAAATAGGGAGGGGGGTCCGGCTAAATCTCGCCAAGGGGGAGGGGGGGGGCGTCGACGGAAATCTCACGTGAGGTTTTGAAATATTTTCAGGACAGTAGGGCTAAAAAAAAAAAGGTATACAAATTACGCGGAAATCTACTTTAAGGGGGATATATGGATGCAAAAACGGAATTTAGGGACGGTATCTGAAGCATGAGAGCTAAAAAAAAAAAAGAAGAAGTACTCAAAAAACTACGAGATCGAATGGCAGGGGGGTCCTTCAAAAATCTCACGTCATTTTAGGGGGGGGGGGTCGTACCAGATCTCACCAGACAGGGGGGTGTCCGGAATTCCGGAAAAACAGCGCACGTCATTAATGGACGCCCTCTTAGAATCTATGAGGCAGTCGTTATACTCCCTGCACATAAATCATAAATTCAGACTAATGGAATTCCTGCTGAGGAAACATTAAATATCAAGAATAACAGTGAATAAAATACCAGCCAGAGTGGGGCCGCTCACTGTATCGGGGAGGTATAACGGACCGAGCACGAGTCAAGAACCCCACGTACCGGCCGTCCTGCATGCTGTTTTTAGGCGGTTTACCGCAGCCATCAAGGGGAATGTGGGATGGTCCACAATCTCCTCCACTTAAACTACACATTTCACAGAGAATAAAATACATTCATCACACTCAGAACTTAGTTACACATTTCTCAGGTAGATGGCAACACTTCACTTCCTCCATTAGTAAGACCTGGCGGTAGGTACAAGATGCTTAACGTCAGCAAGGGCATGTGGCCGTGAAACCAAAGCTTCAAATTCTACCATTGCAATAAGGGAGCGTCCATAAACTACGTAGTTCCATTTTGGCCTTCTGCAAATCTCCCTCCCCCGCGTAGTCTCTAACCCCCAACTCCACCTCCCCCCCCCCCCATGAAAAGTAACTTTTTTCCTCTATTGATTAGAGAAGACATTTTGTATTGTTTTCTCTTGTGAGACTATCTTTTTTTTTTTTTTTTGTAACTGCTTTACGTCTCTTTTTAACATCGAGGTCTTTAGAGACGGGAAAGGATGGGGGGCAATGATGGGGGCAAGGAATGGGAAGGAATTCGGCCATGGCCTTTGAAGGAAGCATCCCGGCATTTGCCTGGAGTGATTTGGGGAAACCATGGAAAACCCAAATCTGGATGCCCGGACGGGGATTAGAACCGCCGTCCTCCCGAATGCGAGGCGAGAACGCTAACCGTTACACCGCCCCGCTCGGTGTGAGACTATCGTAAATTACATTCGGAGATAATTAAATGACGGAAATAAATATTCACATGCTGTTGTGTGTTCTCTATGTTATTTCAATTGTGACAAATAATATGAATGAATAGCTACGTGGCTTGGCTCAGAACCCTCACCACGGAGCCCAGCGTAGCTTTCCAGCCAAACCATGCCCCCTAGACCGAGCCACGTAGTTTATGGACGCTCTCGAATGAGTCGTCAAATGCAGCTAATCCCTAATGCTGGGAAAAGGTGGTGAGGAATTGATTTAATGATGCTTCCCGCAGCATTTTTACTAATACTCGATTGCTGTGACTAAAACGACATTAACTATTGTGGTTTAATTCAATTTTAAACATTCTTGAAGTAATAATTAAATCAAATACAAACATTAGTCTTTCCAGCAGTAAAAGAGTGAAAATTATCTTAAATAAGAGACTCAAAAAATACTTTATAATTTTTAAAACTGCACAAAATAGTGTGTGGAAAAACAGGTGTTAAAGAATTGCAAAGATCTCTCATCAAGAAAGTTCATAATTCGTCATCAGAGTGGGACCAGCACGGCATTGACTTAACTCCCTCAGTAAAATTAATTGTTCTGACGCCGGGGCGGATCCAGGATTTTGGTTTGGGGGGGGGGGAGGACTTGAGCGGACTTTGGTTTGGGTGGGGGGGCTTGGCTTGAGTGAATTTTGGTTAAGAGGGCGCGCAATTTTGTTTTGGGGGGGGGGCTTGAGTCGGCCATGGGGTAGTCTTTGTAGCCTCATCGGGCCTCGTTGGTGGACCTAGATACTTTTGGGGGGGGCCTTGAGCCCCCTAGCCCCCCCCCCTGGATCCGCCCCTGTATTGACGGTATTATGAGATAGTGCTTAATGTTTAAAAACCTCTGACACAATGTGGCCGGTGTCGCCTTCATTATTCTTTAGGTATTTCATATTGAGTTGCTTACACCGACATCTCACACCTTACGTTTTCAAAGATCGGAAGCGAATGTAACCAACCCTACAGTTACACCTTTAGATATTTTGTTCACGACGAAACAAATGAGGTTATCCCTCAAGGCGTTCAAAAGACCATGCCCTAATTCGAACAAAAGGGTTAATGTTATGCAAACTGAAACACTGACTCTTTGTGGTTTACTCCTGAGAATATAAAGAATTTAAAACTATTATCTATGAATAGGCACATCAAGCTAATAAAAGAAGAAAAGGAATGTGTCTTCAGTTGCTCTTTGGTCTCCAAAACAGGAATGTTGCGTAAGGGACACTTACCGTAACCGCAGTAGCACGTTTCACGTGGCAAGTGTTAACAAGATGTTATCGTCATGTCGCGGTGGTTGTTTTCGATTCTGGCTGAAGGCAAGAGCTATAACGCATCTTTTCACCCCTTACATAAGTTGTTTTTCAGCCACAGCCGGAACGATTTGCTTCGCATTCAAGACCTATCACAGACCATAAACCTATAGCCTGTGATTTAAGTTCGCAATTCATTTATCTGATGCGCATTCATAAAATTAACATGTTTTTTCTTCCGCATTTCTTTTACCTAACGTTCACATATCATGCAGTTCAACTAAAAAACGATATAGTTTGAAAATTAAATCCACGTTAAATGTGTTAAATTACATAGGTCAATATGGGAGTGATTTATGGTTAAGAATTAGGGAAGCTCTTAAGATACCAGTAGAGGCAAATATCTTTAGTTTCGGACAAAATTTACGTCTTTCTGGGTATTAGAGCGAATGAGTGAAAACAAGCTATTCAAAGGAGATGAGGATAATCAGAAACGGTAGTTGAATGGTTACAAGAGGTGAACAGAACTTAATAATGGAGTAGGCGTATGGTGACAAGTCTAGAATAGTTCCCAATGAACAGGTTGATACGCTATTCCGTAATTAACTAATTCGTCCTGTCATCAGTTAATGATGATTTCCTTTAATCACTTCGTCCTCCAGTTTACAGATTGCTGTCGTTAATCACAAGGTGGCTTTACCTCTCATCAAAGGTTACTGACTACTACTGCTTTTTAATGGATTAAATAGTTCTATGAAATGATCCGACGTATTACATTACACTTTATATTTATTTCGCCATGATCCCCAATAATATTACACTTGGATTAAGCAATAGATTCGTCCAAAAATACTAAAGCACCAATACGCAAATTTTCCAGTGACTAAACTCAGAAACAACTGCTTGACGAACTACAAACAAAAAAACTCTGCGCGCCATTTTCATGCATTTAAATAGGCGCTATAGAAACATCCAGAAGGCAATAAAGAGTTCCGACAGACGTTTCTCGAGTGCTAACAATATGTTAACAATTAAATCGACACAAAATTAGTTACAAATTGTACAGAATTCCTCGCAATCATTGGAAAACACCTTAAAATGAAATTTAATAGTGTTTACATGCATTTACACACAAAATTATCAACAAAAACCAGTTCTAACCGTTGAGAATTGCCATCCAAACATCGTGGCTCACATTAACACTTACAATTACAAAATTTTAATTAATGTTTCATACATAATATTGCCCTTGATCGTATTACATATCATTTACACAGGTTCTCTCCAAAAAACACTGATCATTTACATGACGAATATAAACAAATTTACAATTAATCACACGAAAAATATACAACTTCACCATTAATCAAGTCCCATCTTGCTATACATAATTCTTAAAATAAAATTTCATAGAAGAGCTAGGTCTGAGGGCTGTTATAAGGTTTAGATTGGTAAATGCCTAATTTGACCAGGTCTGCCCTTGGAACATGTAATTTTTTTATTTTAATTTTTTCCTTCCAGCTTTACTCCTAGATGTATGAGAGTATTGCGGGAGAGGGGTAGCGAAGAACGCAGTCCCGCCGCTAGCTGTTTCAACGCCCTTGTGCTATACCGAATATTCCGCCCCCTGTTTAACTGCAGCCCGTGGTCGATCTAGGAATTTTCCGAACCGGGGCAAAAAACTGTGGGATTTCCGACCCTTCGAACATTATTTTTCCGCCCCTATTTTTGCCATCCTGAGTGTCGCCGCCTGAAGCAGTAGTGGAGCTAAATAAAAAGGTCGCCGCTACATAAATATGCCCCCTCCTCCTAGATCCAGCTCTGACTACAACTGCCTATTAGGGAACGTGCATAAACCACGTAGCTCCATTTTGGCCTCCTGTGAACACCCCCTCCCCCACCATGCCCTACGTGGCTTTTGCCTCTACCCCCCCCCCCCCACTTACGTATCACGTAGCTTTTTTTCCCTTTTGATTCTACAAAATATTTTGTACTGTTTTCTCTTGTCGCACTATTGTAAATTACATACGGAGATAATTAACTAAGGGAAATAAATATTCACATGCTGTTGCGAGTTCTGTTCCTCATTTTAACTGTGAAAAATGTTATGAAAGGAAAGCTACGTGGTCTGGCTCGGAACCCCCCTCCCCCCACGTGCCCTTCCAGTCAACCCCTCCCCTCCCCCCCTGAATCGAGCCACGTAGTTTGTGCACGGTCCCTTACCTATGCTCAGCTTCAAGGGGCGACAAAATCGTAAGTAAAGGGCGACAAATTTATTTCGCGGCGACCTTTTCTTTTAGCTCCGCTATTACTTCCGCGCAACTATCGGGGCAAAGACAGTTTCACCCCCTTGGACGTGCCGCCCGCGTGCGGTGCACGCCTTGGACGTCCGCTTACGGTAGCCCAGAAAGAACGGGAAGGAATCTTGCAGGAACCACCTCCACATTTGCCTGAAGTGATTCCGGGAAACCACAAAAATCGAAATCTTAATGCCTGGACGGAGAACCGAACCCGCATCCTTCTCAATGTCAGGCCCCAGCGTTACCACTCACCCGCCACACTAGGTATTTGTTATGGGAAATGCTATCATGACAGAGAATTAATTTTCGGGATTACAAGTCATAACCACGTCACCTGATCTTATTTTTTTCTTGAGTTTGATCATAGTTGGGCCTCATAAGGGAGGTTTAAACTAAAAATACAATCCACAGAGTCCAAAAGTGATAAAAATTAGTTTTAACCAATGGAAATCGAGTTTTTAGGGTCAAATTTCATTTCTGTGAGACCTGAACTTACTGAAATACGAACTTAACATAAATCTAAGGGTTTACTCTGCAAAATTTAAAGAATATTTGTTGAGTTTGAAGGGACTTACACTAGAGGTATGTATTAAAAAAAGAACCGACAGATACGATGTAGATACATATTTACAGAGCATTACGGCTGTGTGCGACTTGACAAATTGAAAAAATAATTGACCATTGACCAAAAGAATCAAAGTATTGACAAGATTGACGTATTAGATATAAAAAAGAAACAGAGACATTCAATGGTATGTACGCAGAACAATGAGATTATGTCAAGAAGAAAATATTTCCAAGCTCTAATGACCAAAAAATGCAATAGACGATGCCATTAGATTAAAAACGCTGTTTGGTTAAAAGCTTTGAAACATGGCCCTCTTGCCTACCAAATGAAAAGTTTACACACATCCCGAAGACTCTAGGCATATTAAAAATTACATAACAGCTTTGATAAGACACTGTTAAGAAGATAATAAAACCGCGTTAAAACTAAACATAATGGCAAAAGATTGGAGACAGATGACTGAAGCTAGAAAATATTGTATATTACATCACTTTTATGTTTCCTAAAGAGAACGCGATCAGAATCGAAGAACGCAATAAGAATCGAGAATTTCAATGACGGTACAATTGGCATTACCGGATGCAAATTATATCAACTAAATAACAACCAACAATTCAAGAAAAAACTTCACATTATATACAAAGCAACAGAAATTAACACACTGATGGTGAAGTAATATTGCAATATACGTAGTACTGTAGTAACTAAGTAGCTATAACGATAATGTCAAGTTTTCTTAGATAAAAATGTAAAATTCTGAGAGTTATACAAGTATTAGATGAATTACAGTAAATTTCAATACAAAAATTGGGCCTATTTCAACAAGATAGTACAATTAGGTTAGATGGACAAAATTTGTATATCAGAAGCACCTTTTCACCGAATAGTTTAATATGGATGTAAATACCAGAACGTTTGTAACTTTTAAACTATTTGATGCACATATCTTGTTACAGTGGAGTATAATTTGAACTGTTGACAATAACTTCTGATCTTCGTGCATACTATACTTTTTAACCGACTTCAAAAAAGGAGGAGGTTCTCAATTCGTCTGAATTTTTTTTTTTTTTTTTCAGTGATATCTTCGCCAATATTGAACCGATTTAAATGAAATTTTTATAGTGGATAGAGTATACCTCCAAAGTGGTCCCATACGAAATTCATTGAGAACCACCCCTTCTACCCCTTTACACCCCTTAATTTTTATACAAACTCAAACTTTTTATCCGATTTTGATGGAACTCTAGAAATGTATAGTAAAAAGTAAACAGAAAAATACTGTCAACTTTTGGTTTGAAAAAACCAAACCCCTCTCCCCCTATCCACCCCTTAATTTTTGCCGATGTTCTTTATACAAAGCTAAAGTCGACACCATTTAACTGATCTCCATTTAAGTTGGCATATACATGTAATTTTTCATGGAAAAGTTTCTGATCCAAAAAATAAAAAAATCACTCCTCTCTCCCTTTATACCCCTTAATTTTTATACAAACCAACATTTTTTATCCGATTTCAATGGAACTTTGGACATGTATAGTCAAAAATAAAGAGAAAAATACTTTTGGTTTGAAAAAACCGAACCCCTCTCCCCCTATCCACCCCTTAATTTTTGCCAATGTTCTTTATACAAAACTATAGTCGACATCATTTAACTGATCTCCATTAAAGTTGTCATATACATGTAATATTTCATGGAGAAGGTCTCTGACCAAAAAATAAAAAAGCCACCCCATCTCCCCCTTTACACCCCTTAATTTTATAGAAACGTATATTTCATATCTGATTTTGATTGAACTTTGCCAATGTATACTTTCAAACAAACAGAAAAATCTTGTAAACATTTGGTCTGCCAAAGCTCAACCCCTCTCCTTCCTACCAACCCCTTAATTTTTGTCAATGTTTTTTTTTTATAAAAAGCTACAGTCGCCACCATTTGACCCATTTCCATGAAATTAGGCGCTTATATGTATTTTTTCACGAGGAAGGTTTCGGAAAAAAAACCACCCCCACTCCCCATTAAACCGTTTAATTTTTATACAAACCCACAGTTTTTTATCCAGTTTAGATAGAACTTAGCAAAAACTGAACCCCTTTCCCCATTTCCGCCCCTTCACTTTTGTCAATTTTCTTTTTGAAAAGCTACAGTTGACACCATTTGATCGGTCTTTATGAAAATTGGCACATATATGTATTTTTTTTATGGAGAAGATTTCTGACCAAAAAATAAAAAAACTAACCCTAGCTACCCTTTTACATCCTTTATTGTTGGTACAAACCCACATTTTAATCCGATTTCGGTGGAACTTCGCTTGTGAATACTTTAAAGCAAATAGAAAAGAAACACACTACTCACATTATTTTGACAAA
Source organism: Vandiemenella viatica (assembly GCA_031002005.1). Lineage (NCBI taxonomy): Eukaryota > Metazoa > Arthropoda > Insecta > Orthoptera > Morabidae > Vandiemenella > Vandiemenella viatica. The sequence goes on from CM061921.1 coordinate 15,166,152, forward strand.
AACACAAACCCTATTCCCCTTTCTACCCCTATAATTACTGTCACAATTCATTATATAAAGCTACCGTTTCTATCTGATTTTGAAGGAAGTATGCACATGTATAATACAAAACAAACAGAAAAATACTGTCTGCATTTGGTTTAGAGAAGCCAAACCTCTCTTCCCCTTTCCACCCCTTTAATCTACACAAAGCACAGTTTCTATCTGATTCTGAAGAAAATTTGCACACGTATACTTTAAAAAATACATAACAGTTGTGTTTAAATTAGGTTGCAGAAGCCCAACCCCTCTTCCCTTCTACACCCACCCCTCCTAATTTCCAATGTTCTTTATAGATACCTACCGTTTTTATCAGAGTTCAATGGAACACTGCAAATGTATAATTAAGAACAAAGAGAAACATTCTGGTTACAAAACCCAACCGCTCACTCCCTTACCCCATTTAATTTTTGTAAATGTTCTTTACACAGAGCTACAGTTTTTATCTGGTTTCGATGAAACTTTGCACATGTATACTTTAAAACAAAGAGAAAAATGCTGTCCACACTACCTTAACAAAAACCAAACTACTCTTTACCTCCACACCCCTCAATTATTGTTTTTTATACACACCTAAAAATTTTATATGATATCAATAGAAATTTACAAACGTATACCTTAAATCAATCAGAAAAGACAGTCTACATTTGGTATACAAATGCCCAATTCCTCTTCTCCTTTACCCCATCGTTTATAATTACCAATGTTCTTTACAAAATCCACAGTTTAAAGTACCGTCAACATCAATTAAGCTATTTTTAAGTCATTGCAGAATATTTACATAATGTATGTGTCCTAATGTTTCAACATGTACTTCAGATTTCAACTTGGACCCCGAGCTTTTACGTTGTGAAAACCAATTAAATATCTATATTTTCTGTGTGATGCCGGAACGAACAGATATATTCCCGAGACCGATTTGTGTATGCGGTATGTATTAATATCCAGATGTTACATGTTTCGATTATCGAGCAGCAACTTTAACATATGTTATGATTAGATCGAAACAAAGCCTGGATCAAGATGTAAACTGACATTCCTTAACACAGCATCCAATTCACACCATTCTGAAAGTTGTTGTAAAGACAGATTTAAAAACATAAAAACCGCCTTCAAAAAGAAGGGCACTAAAAATTTTAAAATAACTTTATACCTTGCTTAGAAGAAAATGTAAATCTAAATGGACAATATTTTACATTACTGTTATTGAAATTTTTACATTAATTAGTTATTTTTGGATTCGGTGCCAGCCAAAACAAGAAAAACAGAAAGATAAAAACAATAATAAATAACAATAAATCATAAAAAATCATGTTACTACTTTCCTACAATTAATTCTAGAAACATTTTTCAACAAAACTGAAACATGTAGGTGATACACCGATATTATAATAACTATAAAGTGTTTACTGCATGATGCAGCCTACCAACTGGCACTATAGCGCCAGAGATATGCCTGGATGACCAACGAGATCGAGCCACAGATAACATACCGTTAATTTGTATCCCTAAGCTGTCTCCCGCAATAAAACTGTCTACCTCACGACATGCTGTAAAATATTTGGAATTTTTGTTCGTACTCTCGGTTCGCCTCGAACACCAAATAAAGTTCAGTAATTCAATCTGCGCGATCTGACAGCTGGCACCGACTCCAAAAATAACTAATTAATGTAAAAATTTCAATAACAGTTATGTAAAATATTGTCATTTAGATTTACTTTCTTCTAAGCAACGTATAAAGTTATTTTGAAATTTTTAGTGCCCTTTTTTTGAAGGCGGTTTTTATGTTTTTTAAACAATTATTTTATTATTAGTGAAATGCCTGTGATCTCGGTTCTGAGACAGAATAGTCTCTTGCAAGAAGCAATGAGGAGCATACGAATTTCGTTTGACTTTCGAGTGTATATATCAAGATGTTCAAACACGTTTATTAATGGTGGACTTATAATTTTGAGAAGATATTTTTTGGATATTTATATACCTTCATAGGTGTGAAGAATTTTCACATAAGATACCATCAAAAAGATGAGACTGAAAATGTGCAAGTTCTTTTAGTTATTTTAGGTATTGTTTTTAATAAGTATATTGGAAAATTTTTCAACAAAAGTTGTTTTCAAGGTATGTGCTCAGAATCTCAGATTCTCTGTATGACGCTACTCATTGTTTTATATTTTATCTCATTTTAGAAACAAGAGTTAACTTATTGTCATTGTCCTTTTTGTTAAATTCTTTCAGTTTCACTTACTATATTTTCGAGATTTTTTGATGATATATCTTTCAATGAGTCATATTTTTCGACAACAATTACTGTATTTTCCGTATTTTTATTTTTGCTGTCATCGAAGATGATTAGACAGTTCATTAATTTAAATGTGGCCAAAACGTGATCCCTGAGGACACGTTTTTAATTGCTCTCCTTCTGTCAGTTCATTAACTTGCATGCGTTTACATGTTCCAGATATAATCTTCATGTCATATTTGCTTGATTCTTTTCAACCGTACGACTTGACTAGTCAATAACAACACAGTACACTAGTCTTAATGTATTGGTATGTAGCCAATTACATTAGATTTCAAGTCACATAACAGGTACGATTGTCTTTAAGTTTCTTCTTTGATGCTGCTTGTGGAATGCAGTGGTTTGTCTTATTTCTCAGCAAAGGGGTGGGAGGAATGTCAAAGAGCGGTGAAGGTATGTGCGGCCAGGCATTTTGCCCAGAGCCGTGACAGGATTATAGAATTGAGGTTATAGCAAGGCTGCGAACACTTTCTTCAGAATCCAGCTTAGCAGGTTAGAGTTAAAACATAGCCAGCTGGAGCTGTCTCTCCTTCCTCCCAACTTTCTCTCCCTACTCAGATACACGCGGCACGGTCGCCAGCAATTAACGTTTAGATTCAGCTGCAGGATATGAAATCTTATGGCCTTTCATACATCCAAAGAACATCATATGGGATGATCAGCTTATGTTTCATTTTTCAGGCAACAATAGTGTCACAGATAGCATAACTTTTATTTTAATTTTTTAATTGCTGTGGAGCATATGCCCGAAAGGAAATTTTCATTTACACCTAATACCGCATTTCTTGATTTTTTAAAACTTTTTTAAATTTTTTGAGGGCGATTTCACCATTCACCTACTTTGGTCCTTTACGAATTTTAATTTTTGCTTCTTTCAACGGTTCAGGTTAATTGCTAAGCATTTCTCTAGGTAGGTAATTTATTCCAGTCCCTGACTTCCTCTACAACAATATAAAAATTTTCAGCGTCTTACACCTGAAATCAAGTTCATCTTCCTCAACTCATCCCCCCTACCCCCATTTCATTTAAACTTCACTCCATAAACTTTAAGTGGAACCTGTAAATGCGATTGACTGTAAGAATTTCTTCAGCTGCTTACATTTACACGTGTATGAAGTCATCTCTTTTATTCTCAGGTGTTTTTAAATAAATTCAAAGAAATTCAGCAGTAATTGTACACCATACATACGCTTTAGAAATGTTTCTCAAGTAATTTTTTTTATGAATCTAGGGAAATAATAAAAAAGGGTGAACAAATGTTTATTCCAAAACATAAGAGAAGTACAGAACCTACATACTAGAACAGGGAGGTGAGGAGGTTAAAAAGGTTGGTGAGACGAGAACATAACAGAGTTAAGAAACAGCAAGGCAGTAGGGAATCTTTGAAACAACTAACCAAGGAATTAATAATGTCAAAGAAACTGGCTAAGGATGAGTTTATGATGAATATTATTGGTGCAGGGGGACCTCTGACTAATGCATCTAGAAATTTCTATAGCTATATAAGGAAATCGAGGGTAAGAGAGGGTGTTTATACAATTATAGATAAGGATGGGGAAGAAGTAACTGAAGATTAAAAAAAGGCAGAGTTAGTAAATAACTGGTTCAGTGAGACCATTAGGGACAATAATTCAGGAACGGTAGGGGTTACATCAGAAAACGAGCCAATCCGCACAGTTGGACGTGAGCAGATTAGAAAATTTGAAATAAATATGAAGATATCATGAAGGAACTAAGCAATCTAAAAAAGTTTAAAGGTGCCAGTGTGGGTAATATTACTACGGATAGCAGGATGGGACATTGTACCTTATCTTGAAACATTATTTAAATTTAGTCTGGATACTTGTTCTTTACCAGATGACTGGAAGAGTGCGACAGTAGTTCCGGTCCATAAAGGAGGGGAGACAAAAGGGTCGAAAACTATAAGCCAATCAGCTTGACATCGGTGGTAGGTAAATTAATTGAGAGATTAATATACAAAAAAATCAGACGTGTCTGTGAGGAACGTAAGTGGTTATCAAGTCGGCAACATGGCTTTAGATAAGGATATTCATGCTAATCTCAGTTCGTATGCTGTATGCAAGACATTTCTGATGAAATGGGGTGATTTGCTAAGTGGAAGAATTCCTAAAAGGTAGAAAGCATAAAATTAGGGTAGAAAATGCAGTGTCAAAAGAAGTAGAAGTGAACATGGGAGTCCCACAGGGTAGTGTATTGGGACCATTGTTATTCGTTATTCTAATGAATGATTGTGTTAATGGTTTACTGTCAGAAGTTAGATTGCTTGCAGATGACATAATGTTATAGAAAAGGATCAAAACAATAGAAGACTGTAAACATTTGCAGGGTGATCTAGATAGGATAACTAGCTGGGTGAGTCAACATGGGATGAAGATAAATGCAAGGAAGAGTCAGCTTATTAGGTACACAGATAAAAAACTAAAGGTTGATTATGATTATAAAGTGGGGAAGGAGCTAATTATTGAAGAATCGAAATGTAAATACCTTGGAATTACATTTGATAGCAAACTTTACTGGGCAGGACACACTGGAAAGGTGGTAGGGAAAGGTTTCAAAATCTTTCACCTGTTGGAAAGAGTGATGAGGGGATGCATTAGAGAAGTAAGGGAATTGGGGTACAAAACTTTGGTCAGACCGCTCTTGGAATATGGTGGTATAGCTTGGGAATGGTTTGCAATTATTTGTAAGTTCCGTAAGTTTGAGCGGTCAAGTGGGTCAGTGGTTAAGGCGTCTGAGTGGAGGTCGAAAGGTCACCGGTTCGAATCCCTATCTCGGCGCGGATTTTCATAGGCATTTAACCCGGCCTTCATCTCTGGTGCAGCTTGATGTGTAATGTGAAGTACGCCAGAACGCTACCGTGGTCCGGATTCCACGTTAAGCTGTAGGTCCCCTGTAAACAGCAGGATTGGCGGGTTAAGTTAAGGCGGCTACGACTGGGGCGGAATGCGCAGCCCAGTAGAAACCCTGTCACCAGGTCATTACGACTACACGAAATTAGTATTATAGTTCCATAAGTTTCTAACAGATGGCGATGTGTTAATTTATGGACAGATCTTGGTTATCTAGGTTGGGTAACCATCCAGTAGATGGCGTTGTGTTTCTCTTTCTTTATGCTACAGTCTATTCCACGCCATGTGTGTTTATGTTTACGACATAACCGAGTTTCTTGAATTTTTCGTGTATTATGATTTTTATAAGTGCGCTGTGTATCTGTACTAATATAAATGCGAAAGTAACTCTGTCTATCTGTCTCTCGGTCTGTTAGTTTGTTACGTTTCTTGGGCTAAACGGATAATCCGATCGTGAAGAAATTTGACGAGGAGATGCTATTTGGCATTAAGGTGGACGTAGCATACTTTTTTCTGTATAAATAATACATGTTGTCACATAATATTGAAAAATTACTGAACGGTGATAGACAGACACGTAGGATGTGTAGGTCTCTCTACTACCTTTCTATATAGCGGTCTGTAGCTCAGTGGTTAAAGCGCTTGCTTACTGATGTCCAGAGCGTGACCCCGTGGCAGCAAAGGTTTTTAAAAACTGTAGAATCATATATTGATGGCTTTTCTGTCATATTATGCCGACGCGGTGTTGTATGGAACCAAACCTACGTTACCAACTGCTTTCCATATTCATTCGAGCAACGAAATTCTTAACCTACGCGTACGAAGTCGCGAGTATTAGCTAATAATTTCTATCGAAAGATTTCCTCAAACATTAGAATTTAGAAATATTACAGTTAGTAACTTCGAGAATACTTTACTAAGTAAACATACTATCGACGAAGTTCCACTGACCAAATTTTCTAATCTTTAATAACTACCAGTGATAGAGTGCGCTAATATTAATACAGAATTTATTCGTTCTTAACATGCACCAATTTTTATTTTCCACTTATTTGATTCATAAAATCCTGCATTGAGTTTGAATGAAATGATATTATTTACAGAAAATTGACTGAACTTCTTTAGTCGGATCCAGGAGTAATTTCCGTTGATAGAACAAGTACACAACATGGGATATAAATCCGACCATTAATCAGAAACAAAAGAACCAATTTCCTTTGCTTGTTGTGGTGTATCACACATTAGAAGAGGAGAATCAGAAATGTATATCACAGATTTTACAGAAATTTTGCACAGATGTTGTTGACCATTAAATATGGCTTATGTAAATCCACATAAATTCCACTCTCCGAATTCGTCGAGAAAATGAAACTATTACGTTATGTCTAGGGAGAGCGTTCACACCGAGCTGGATTAACGAATAACATTTATTGATTTATATATCGTCCGGAAATGAAACATTTAAAAAACCAAAAAAAAGAAAACTTTTGTCACTAGGACCTAAAAGGTACTGTAGCCTGCAACGTGCACTGGTGGTCTAGTGGTCAAGTCACTAGAAGACTGGTTTTGAAAGCGTTGAATTTTTTAATTTAAGGTTCTTGAAATTCTTTTTTTTTGGCCGAAAGTTTTACGAGTCATGTTACAATTTTATTTTTAGGTAAAATATCAATCGAAGAAGTGTGATATCAATGAATACCTTGCTGCATTACTCTCCTCAGATTTATGCTGGAAACCGATCAAGGTGGGTGAGCGGTTAACGCGAATGCCGGAATGATTCATTCAAAAGGCCATGGTCGAATTCCTTCTAGTTTATGCCTATCATATTCTCCCTTCTCTAACGACGTCGACGATTCGTTAAGCCCTACCATAAAACTCGTTCCTAAAATCCATCATTTCTTGAAGAAAGTCGGGATCTTCAATATAGTATAGACACAATTAACAATAAACGCCAACATTTCGCATTATGTTGGCGTACGTATTGTAAGCGTCAATATTAAAAATAAGCAAAATCGCAGTCCTGAAACTTAATGACGTTTCGTTCAAGGAAATTGGCCGTTTTAAATGCAAATGTGGTGCCGTCGCAGTTTTTATTTTTTCTTCGTGGTGCCGCAAATTGTTTCGCTTTTATGATTATTACCGACCACCTACACGCGACCAAGTCAGCAGATTTGCAGTCCATAATAACACTAAGGAAGAATAAATTTACAGAAATTATTTCCGAGAGTTACATTTTACTCACTGGTGACACGCCACCAGAGAGTGTAAAAATTTTAAAAAAACCTGGTATTCCACCTGAAAATAGCATTGCAACAATATTCAGTATTCATAAGTTGATGCAATGAACAGAAACCGCTTATGAAATACACTAATTGTCGGTAAAAATTGCCTAAATGATCAAAAAAGGTGAGACGTTGGTACACAGTACCACCACGAATAATTTTACAGAGCCCGGTGGGTGTGCAGTAAGACTCAGGCACGGTGTTCGGGAGGACGTGAGTTCAAATCCCCTTTCGGTCGTCCAAATTTCGGTTCCTTATGGTTTCTCGAAATCATTCCATTCTACTGCCGAGAGGATTTCTTCAAAAGGCAATGGCCCAGTTCCATACCGTTCCTAGTTCCTACTCCTCCCCCACCTTTAATGACCTCGACGTCGACAAGGTGCAAAGCTTGGAAAAAGGGTAATATTACGACAGATTTTTGTTCAACTGCCATCAGGTGGACGAATCTGTGTGCTGTAGACCTATTACATAAACTCATTGAGCTTTTACTGTGTGCATTAGTGAATAGGCAACATGAGTGAGCAATACATTCAAAGATTTCTTCTTCACCACGTTTTCCACAATATTTTAGGATCGGCTGGCTTGATGAGTTTCACTTATCGTTCGGATGGTCGAATTTGGAGCTGTGGTTTTACGGCAGCAAGCCCTTGCTGACACCAAGCATTTTATCAGCGGCGGATCTACAAATGTTCCAAGCCGGGGGAAAAGCTTTAAACATGAAGCCTTGGATACACTAGGGGACAAATGGAGCGACATGCCGCGCGTCATGCTGCGCGGCATGTCGCTGGGCAACACCCGGGAACACTGCCGCGGAACATTTAGCAGACACACTAGTCAGTTGTTGCAGAAATGTTGCCCGAGGAGGTTGCGTTGGTTAGTGCTGCGTACATACTTTTATCAAGTAGTTCAGTTTCGTAGGACGCATGTTCGATACGCATATAACAGACTTATTAATATTAAAAAATCAAGTATGTTAAGACTTATAAAACAGAAAGAGACTGGAATGAGAAATTTTGTAGCTGATTAAAAACAAATTAAATAAATTTATATTTCAAATATTGCTTCTTATTATAAATGTGCCTATTTTTTTCAACAAACTAAAAACAGGGATTTTGATGATAGTTCTTGAGGTTTAAATATTAAAATTCTCATGATTTTATTTAATTTCTTTAATTGTATTCAATATTTTTTTATGAAAAAACTACGCGAGCCACCACAAAGCTGTGCTTTTAACTAGTTTTAAATTCCCAGTCGCCTACTGTCCGCCCCTAGTGAAGGTGTCCTGGCCTCTCACCCTGTCACACCTAGGCGTTACTTCCTGCCGGCTCACAGCTGCGATCCTAGACAGCTGATAGCGTCCACAAAATCAGTATACATTTTTAGGAAACTTAAAATATATATGTTTCCTTACAAACTATTATATTAATAATTATTTATGCTGTTTCAGGATACTGCTACTGCAAATGAATGGAAGGAAAAGGTTTGTGATTGTGAAATATTTTGGAAATTCCACACATTGTCTTGGATCTATTGATGGGAAACACGTTTTGATTCAGGCTCCTTCCAATTCCGGCAGCGATTATTATAACTACAACGAACAATTTAGTATTGTCCTATTGGCTATTGTGTATGCCGGTTATAGTTTTATTTTTGCAAATTGTGGTGTAAAAGGAAAATCTTCTGACTGTGGAGTGTTCCAAGAAACTGCTTTTTAATATAGCTCTGGCTGCTAATCAACTAAGTGGCCAGATCCAGAGCCAGTACGATAAGGTGGACCAAATATGCCTTTCTTATTGGTAGGAGACAGTGCTTTTGCATTGACCGAACATATAATAATGCAATCACGACGCGGGTACTACAAAGCGCATTTTCAACTACAGACTATCAAGAGCAAGAAGAGTTGTAGAAAATGTGTTCGTAATCTTATGTGTCGTATTTCGTATATTCCGTACACCAATAGCCCTCCAGCCTGCAAATGCTGAAGTACTTGTAATGGCGTGTGTAAACCTACATAATTTTTAAGGCGCAATAGTCAGTCCAGATCACTGTACACCCCACATGGAAACTTTTGATTCTGAAAATATGGATCACGAAATTGTGGAAGGATCATGGCGCAGAGAAATTGGATGTCATAATATGTTGATGCTAGAGGAAGACGTTATTCTGGATCTGTTATGGAAATAATAACAATTTTTCTGAATATTTTGTAAATGAACAAGGAAGTGTTTCCTGGCAGAATAATTTTTAAACATAATTATGAGATAGGAAAAAAAGATCCACCCTAGAATATAACAACTATTTTAGTACTGTACCAGTAGAATCAGATAATCACGGTTTGAAGTGTCCCACAACAACCCATAATTCTAGTACAGCTCGATTAGTTGAAGCACCATTTCGTTTTCCGGCAGCACCGACATGACAAGCTGCGCACACGACTGCACTCGGGTACAAATGTCGCGGGACTGACGCGATGTTTTCGCTCTGGAAGCGGCAACACACAACATGCCCCGCGGCACGTAGATGTCGCGCAAATTGTTGCGCACAACATTGTGGGACAGCGGGGAACGTTGCAGCGCCACCCAGACTCTGTGTTGCGCGTCAGATTTGTCCCCTAGTGTATCCGGGCCTTCAACCTCTGTCACCCGAGGCAGTATAGAGTCATTCCTCGATATTGACGCCCCTTCAAAAAACGATTTTCCCCCCCCCTTCAAATATGATTTTGCAGCTCCTTCAAACACGATTTTGCCGCTTCTTTAAACACGATTTTTCCGCCCCTTCAAACATGATTTTCCCGCCCCTTCAAACACAATTTTACCGCCTCTTCAAACACGATTTTGCCGCCCCTTCAAACATGATTTCCCGCCCCTTCAAACACGATTTTGCCACCCTTCAAACACGACTTTTCCGTCCCTTCAAACACAATTTTTCCGCCATTTCAAACACGACTTTGCCACCCTTCAAAAACTACTATGCCGCCCCTTCAAACATGATTTTGCAGCCCCTTCAAACACGACTTTTCCGCCTCTTCAAACACAATTTTGGCGCCCTTCAAACACAATTTTGCCACCTCTTCAAACACGATTTTTCCGCTCCTTCCAACATGATTTTCCCGCTCCTTCAAACACGATATTGCCACCCCTTCAAACACGACTTTGCCGCCCCTTCAAACACGACTTTGCCGCCCCATCAAACACAATTTTGCCACCCCTTCAAATACAATTTTTCCGCCCCTTCAAATACAATTTTGCCGCCCCCTCAAACACGATTTGCTACCCCTTCAAACATGATTTTCCCGCCCCTTCATACACGATTTTGCCACCCATTCAAACACGACTTTGCCGCCCCTTCAAACGCAATTTTGCCACCCCTTCAAATACAATTTTGCCGCCCCTTCAAACACGATTTTGCTGCCCCTTCAAACATGATTTTCCCGCCCCTTCAAATACAATTTTGCCGCCACTTCAAACACGATTTTGCCGCTACTTCAAACACGATTTTGCCGCCCCTTCCAATATGATTTTACCGCCTCTTCAACCACGATTTTGCCACCCCTTCAAACACAATTTTGCCGCCCCTTCAAATACAATTTTGCCGCGCCTTTAAACACGATTTTGCTGCCCCTTCATACATGATTTTGCAGCCCCTTGAAACACGACTTTGCCGCCCCTTCAAAAACGACTATGCCGTCCCTTTCAAACATGATTTTACAGCCCCTTCAAGCACGACTTAGCCGCCCCTTCACAAACGACTATGCCGCCCCTTCTAACACGATTTTGCCACCCCTCCAAACATAATTTTGCCGCCTCCCTGAAGTTTTCACCCTGGGAAAGCGCCCCGATTTGACCCCCCTAGATCCGGCATTGCATTTTATGCATACTGCCAGGTCGTGATAGACTGCAATTACAGTAGAATTTTGTAGGATAAAATAGCTATGAAACGAGGATGTTTGGTTCGGGGAGAGAGAAGTCCTCGGAATTGATACCACATGAAGCAATGGACAGTACTGAGCACACTCCACAACTTTTAGGCCGGGCGCACATTGAGCTGCGTGGTGCAGTAGGGGCAGCGCAGAGCAGGGCAGAGCAAGCACGAAAACAGAAACTGTGTCGGGCAGTTGCCCGCATATATTAGACCTTAGTTTTGTGCGGCAGTTTACAAAGCATTATTGTGTTGTGTGAAAAACCGACAAAAAGCTTAACCAAAAACATGTCCATGCAAAACCTTGATTTTTTATTTCTGAATCAGACTGGGGTGCCGACCTTGGAAAATTGATATTACTTTATCAGAAGCTGAGTTAGATAAAACTATGGAAATGTGAGTATATGAAAAGAAGAAACTCTCATATGGCTTTTGCAGTTACAAGAGAATTCTCAAAATACAGGGCGTTCGCCGGGAAACGCAACCCACTGTTAGTGCTACAAGGAAGAAACTGCTCCCGGCGAGCGAGCGGTCAGCTTCCGGCATTGTTCGACCGTCGGCCGCGGACTATTTCATAATAATTACGCTTCATAAACTTCATAAACTTGTATGTGCTAAGCATTTAAATGTGACGTAATTCGTTAGCTTACCTTATAAAAGATGCTGGAAGTGTTGACCCTCTTGTGTAATGCACATTTCACATCTTCTGAACATATTTCGAGACACACGCTGCCCTAACTGACTTAATGATTTTTTGGGTGACTGTTCTAGTCGAAAAGCGATATCGTCAATTTTCTCCTCTGTGAGAATACGGTTGACCGACAGTCTCTTTTTGTTAAAAAATGAACCCGTTTCTCTTACTTTTTTAACCAGACGCAGAATTATTGATTTAGCTGGCAGTAAAGCGCAAGGAAATTCGCGACGAAATTTACTGCCACTTTTTAAACGACTTCTTCTTCACATATGTATCGTAGATAAATATTCTTTGTAACATACCATAATTTTACTCACACTCAAACACGGTACGGAGTATGAAGCCCCAAACCAGCCAAACCGCAAAGAAACGTTTATTCACAACACTGATTAATAAGAGACTGAAGTCATAAACTAGCTACAATGCAAATAAACCGTTCTTAACAATGTAAGGATTCCATTATACTGCGTCACTGCACTGTTGGGGCAGCGGAGGTGTTAAACAGTGCGGTGATTCACGGTGCCGTGTGGCGGGAGCTGCTGGCACCACTGACCGAGCAAGTTGCCGACGGCAACAGACTGGGAGGGTAGCGTTTTCCGGCGAACGCCCTGTATATATGCATTATTTCCGGATGACTCGAGCGGAGATTCACAGCATAATCTAACCTTTTATTTTCTCGACAAGGCTCGAATACTTATTGGAACTGAAGAAAATCTGGCAGTATTTTCGTGGTTATTTATTTAATTATTTAACGTTTGATAGTACTTGACATTTACAAGAATGTATTTCTCTTTTATTTCATATAATATTTTTAAGAAAACTACATAATAGAACATAAGAAAAACTTGGAACTAGAAAAGCAATGTTCAACAAATTATTCGGAAAATTCTCTTCACAACTATCCTCCCTCTCTCGTTAGGAGTTGGACGGAGATTGCCTTGTAGAGGGAGAAGAAGGAGAAGAGTTCAATTCAGTCGGACGTGTGCCACGGTAAGAAAGAAAAGTGTTTCTCAGGGACACTACTGAATGATATAGTGCAAATAATAAGAAAACAAATAATATAATAATAGCCTATATATCAATCTTTTTAAGTTTTATTAAAAAATGAATTCAAAAGAGAAAATAAAAGTGAAAATTTTAAGTGTACAGTTGTATGAGAAATAAATACTGAATTACTCGCCACTTGCTGGGCTCATTGGTAATCCTTGTCCAAATGTTTTTGTTTAAATTTAATTTTCATATATTTATTATGACTGGTATTGTGAATCGCAGGGTGGTTACGCACCAGTTTAATCAATTTTTCTTGTTCCATAGTTGAAAATTATTTTAAAGTAAAGCAAGATTATAAATAATGGAAGAATCGTTACGGCAAAAACCGGCACGATTGAGTTGCCTGGCATAGTTTCTGTGTCGTAAACACAACGTGGCGCAGTCAACGTGAGGCGAAGTACTGCGCTCTCCTGCCCTGCATCTCAGTATGCGCTGTTTCGCCACAAAAGGTAGTTTGTTTTCTTTTTCCTTATTGCTTTACGCCTCGCCGACGAATTAGGTCATTAGACGCGGGATGGGACTGAGGACAAGGAACGGGAAGAAATTTGGCCATGGTCTTTTTGAAGGAAGCATCCCGGCATTCACCTGGAGTGATTTGGGGAAACCATGGAAAACCCAAATCTGGACGCCCGGACGGGTATTCGAACCCACGTCTTCCAGAATACGAGGCCAAAAGGTAGAGACACAGAAAACTGTGCTGCGCCGCCTGCGCCAACTGCTCGTCACTTTGCGCCCGGCCTTACAGGCAGTAAGCCTTGTGGGCACGTGATTACTATGAGTTCAAACACGTGCAGGGCCCGCTCTAGCGGTATTGCCGCCCCGGACAAATAGACAAATTGCCGCCCCTTAAGATTATGCAGAATCATATATTTAAAAAAAAATTTTAATGGAATAAAATATTTGATTTTAATTTAAATTTTAATAAAATCATATATTCATGAATAAACTTAGCGGCACAAAATAGAGAAATTAATTATGAAATATCTGTACATAGCCACAAATTAACCATATTTTTTTACATTTTTAAATGCTATTACAGATAGATATTATCACACAAACAATCTAAATACCATTATTTTGAAAATAAAACGAGATTACATCAAATACGCTAAAATCACAAAAAAAACTTTTTATCTTACTTTCAGATTGCGAATTTTTTATTACATCAGCAATTTCATACTCAATTGCCAAAATGGCTAAATCATTAAATTATCAATTTCTTGGTTTTCGTAAATGCTTAGCAAGGCGTCGTATACATCTCCCAAATGAAATTTTAAAGGGTTTAATGTCTCTATCCTCTCTATCCTACTCTCCCATCTAGTGTCACTCCATCTTTTCGAAGTTTAACCCTGAACATGCTTTAAAAGTATTGCCCATCGAAAAGTAGATGCCAAAAAGAATAAATATATTTTTTGGACCATGTTGATGAAATTAGCGGCTTCCAAGGATGCTTTTGTCATTAATAACAAGATTGAGAGAATGACTACTACACAGAACATTGAATGCTCCCGAATTATATTGTTTAATTCTAAATTACACTCCTGCTTTATTGCCCCTCATATTGGACCCGTTGTCAGTCCCTGTCCCTCTGATGTCCTGCAAATTTAAATACAAGTCATTAAGTTCTCCAACTATAATGTCAGACATTTGTTTTCCTGTCGATCTTTCGACTGGTAAGAAGCCTTAAAAGCTTTCATTAATTTTAATTTCAACATCAGGATTAAATTTATTGGTTGAAACATATCTGATTACAAGAGTAATTTGCTGTATCTTACTAAAGTCAGGAGTACAGTTTAAAATTGTAGAAAAATATTTGAATTTTTTATTTAATTAATAACATGAGACTTTACACTTTGATGCAGCAGATCTACTATCCCGGTTTGTATATTTTCCCCAAGATATTGAGCGTTAGTCTCTACTTTTTGGAGCACTCAACGGACGTGCTCTTTCATAATGGGATCGTATTCAGACAGTAACTCAACTATTTTTAAGAAATTACCGTTATTATGCTCAAACAACTTGTCGCTTGTACCTTGAAAAACCAGTCAACTTTTGCCAAGCATTTTGGTAATTGCAACGATTCTTAGAAGCACCTCATTCCAATTATTTATTTCGGCATTAATAACTCTTGAGTGGCAGCATCTACAGTTTTACAACAATTTAATATTTTTTGCCTGAATATGGTTTTTCGAAATTTCATGCTCTTTTAAAGTTTCGTCGAGGTTCTTCCAATTTTTAAAACCCTCCTTTGAGAGAGAACTAACTAAATAGCCGAAAATTTTGCAACAGAGCAGTAAACGCAGTTTTGTGAAAGATAGTAGCTATTCTCGCAATATTTGCTCTCCGTTGCTTAAAATTCGTGCATAATATTTTGCGCTAAAATGTCATTGGAAGGAAATTTGTAATTATGCAATAGTTTAGGTATACCTTGCCTTACTAAAAAGCTTCTTACGGCGTCTCGTAAAATTCTTGGCCACAAAGTTTTAGAACGCCTTCTGTGAGTCTCACGTTGGTGTCAGTTCCAATTGGTTTAGAAACTTCGTTCATTTGTTTGCTATTATTCTCTGACGATTCTGTACTTCTTTTGTATCCCGACCTAATATTGGATTCTAAAATTTGTTTTGGTAAACCCTGAATACAGTATATTTTTTTAACGCTCCAGATTGATTCTGCCTTTCCGCTTCCTTTCCCAACCTTCTTTTTTTTGTACTCGTAACCAGATAGTTTTCTTTGACCGTCAGACATTTTGGAAGAGGCACGCACGTAACTCAAACAATGTACACTATAAAATAATATAAAAAGTAAATATTTATCCTTGTTCTAAATAAGCTAAAACCATAAATAAGATAAATTATTCTCAGTCCATATAAAAAATATTTATGCACAACACAAAATATTTTCCATACCCTGTAAACATAAAGAAAGTCTAGTGTTACTACACAGTCAAAGCTTATTCGCGGAGGATACGATCCGTAAATTTGCTGCAAATACAGAAACCATGAATTCAGAATGGCAATTTCTATAATCTTAAACGGAATACGTTCCAAGTTCACAAAAAAAAATTGTCTAGAGTGATTGTCGCGCAATACACTTATTAAACCAACTGACAAAGTTATTCACATTCACTAATATAGTTACTGGATTTCTTTTTGTTGAAACGGTTTACAAATGCAGCAATTAGAGTATCTGGAAACCGCATTCGTATATATAATAAGCATCATGGGTTATTATATATTAGCAGTTAACTTTCGAAATTGAATATACTAATTGTATGTGAAGTAACTAATCGGTAATCAGCAGCTGGTAATATTATTTATTTATTAATGATAGTAAGTACTGTCCCACACTAAACTACAGTATTTTCACAAGCGATCAAAGCTAGCGTATGTAATTTAACCCAACCATAACACTTACAATGCCTGTATCTAATTTGTACAACAAATCTGTGAGGCTCGGATTACGAGAAGAAATTATTATTCAAATTATTCCACTTCGATTTTCAATAACTAAGATCCATATTGATTTGGTTCATAAATTCAATAAAATAAATACTCAGCATCTCCCGCCAAGCACTAACGATTCCATGTATTAGAGCCTAGTTGCAATTGCGAAAAACACTCCTCTTCGCCGTGTCTAGTAACTTGTGGGCAGTATAACGTCGAAATCAGTGCTGGTAGCCGAGGGCAGGTGTAACAGCCCCCAGCTACCACGCTTCTGTTGTGCGCTTTTGTAGTTGTGCGCTTTTGTCGTTGTGCGCTTATGTCGTATATCCAACTAAACAACAGTTTAATCATAGATGTACTTACCATTAGAAATTATGAAATCCTGAAGTAAATTTTATGAACTTCCACTTATCACTAATAACATAATAGTAAGACTAATCCTGTTGTGTAATGAAACCACTTTTATAATTAGCAATAATAAGCCAGTTGAGACAACAAAAGTCGAAACAGCGTTCTACTCGCGTGCTAAGGCCCAATTCACACAGAAGAGACGTGGCGCGGACTTCGGGCTGAGACATGGCGCGGACGCGGCGCATTTTGAAGTTGCTCCTATGCGGCAATTCACACAGAGGCGGCTGGGCAACAGCGCGCCCCTTTGAGGTCCGCGCCCCGTCTCTAGGGGCGCACCCAAATAGCTAATAACTGTAAGTTTTTAACGAACGAAAAAATCGGTATGTGGATTTTTTTATTAATTGGGTATTTAACACATTAATATTATTAATATTTTTCTCACACTTACAGCCGAAATGGCGCCCCTAAATTTTAGCGCCCCGGGCAAATGTCCGGTTTGCCCCCCCCCCTAGAGCGGGCCCTGACACGTGTTGCACCCAGAGTCCAGCAGCGTGCTAACCGTTCTACCATGGTTCAGCTCCTAAGGTTAATGGAAAACAGTGTGGCCTTCACTGGATGCTACTGGTCCATTGAAATCAACGGAGCATTTCTCGGGCTCCGTCGGTCCGTTACGTGCATTCGGGCATTCCCAGGTCACCGCTAGTCCATGAAGTTCAATGGGACTTTCTTCAATGAGTTTCAAGGGAAACGAACCTCCAATGTACTCTGCACTCGCTACATTTCTTCTTCCTCTTATGATGCCATACACGATTCTGTGCGTAGAGGGTTGCCATGAAGGACGTTGTCTGTGTTGTGTGAAATGAGAGATGAAAAAAGGGAGAAGGTGAAGTCCGGCGCCGACCCATTCAGGCCTACTCTTTCGAACGACACCAAGGGAGGTGGCCACCAGCTTAATGTCCCCATACGACGGACGAATCAACAGTGCCGTATTCCCTCATTCCATACGCACTGCGTAGAGGTTTGGGATTTTACCCAGGAGTTCAGTGCACAATCTGGTGATTTTGAATTGTGCACCACCACCTCTTCTACCCTGCCACCAAGTCCTGATGAAAATTTCTTCCACCACCAGGCCTCCATTCAACTTGTCAGCACCGGACACCATCACGTTTCCGTAACCAACTGAGCCAACGGGGAGGGCTTCGTTACATTTATTATCTCTTAAATTGATTAGTAGAGACTTTTATGGACAAAGCCTTCGAGAGAGCACTCGGCTCAGGTTCTTGTTTGCTTGCTTGTTTGCCTAAAATGTAAATTTAAATGCTACTAATAGCGAAAGGATATTACAACACCCGCCACACAATTTATTTATTTTGATAATTTCATGCAGTTAAATGGAGAATCAGAGCTATACAATTACAAAAAAAAGTCAAATAAATGCTACAACTACATCAATCAACAACCTCTGACGTGGAATCAATAGTTCCTATCATTCTCAAACCGGCGGTTACGTAGGCCACCATATGTTCTGGGGCTTCAAAGTCAGTTGCGGAGCTTGGCATGTGCCTCTTGTTGGCCTGTTCATTTCCAGTTCAGTCGGCACCACTTAGCTTAGGCTGCAGATTTCCAGGAACTTGACGCCAAGTGGATTAGGTTCGATCAGTAACTACTGTTTCACATTTCCTTCCACATGTCATTGATGTTCAATATCTATGGTGACTCTTGATATGAGAGATCCATAATGATTTTCTGTATTTTAAAACTTAATTTGATGTTACGCAGCAATAAATAAATTTATTGTTGCTGAAAATTATACTTCTCTCTCTCAAGTGCAGCTGTTTGTTCTCTTCTGTGGTGTGGTGGAGTTATGGAAGCCAGTAAATGTATCATGGCACAGGCGTAGATTTCAAAGTGCCTGTTACGATACTAAAGGTTTCTTTAAGTTCGGCAACGACTTTTTCTATACGGCTACATGGGTTTTGCACCATATTACCTCATAGCATTCGTTAACAGAGTTCCAGGCCTGCTGTTATTTGCTTTCGCACAATCTCCACTTGATCATCTCCATTGTTTGTCACGTATTTCTTGTTGGTCATAGAGTTATCAAGGATTTCAAGAATATAGGGTTTGCTTCGTTTTCCCTTATAGTAAGAACTGTTCTGCAATAAGGAATAACATACGCTCTTCCTTTTTAGCCAGTAGCGGCACAGGTGTGCAGTTACTTACATCGAGTTCTATTGTATGTGATAAATCTGTTAAACGTAATGTAGCCTGTGTTTTGCAATTTAGTGAAATAAAGGAGAGGATGAAGCTTGTTGCAAACAATTAAGACTTACTCTTGCCGAAGACACCAACAAAACTTATATATCTCCATTCAGAGTAGAAATCTCCATCAAAAACGCCGTTTGCCCTCGCATCACTCACAGTGCAGGTTGGTTTAAATTTCAACTCAGACCTACGGCACAGTAAATGATGATTGTGAATTAAGCGCTACCACCTCTTCTGCCCCGATGACAATGAAATTTTCTTCCACCAGTGATAGTCAGCTAGCTTCACGTCCACCACCCTGTTTTTAATATCTTCAAGCGTTTTAAAACGAAAAAGTGGGATGGAATGACGACGGCAGAAGAGAAGAGAATTGTTTTGCCATAAGGTAAAATGTAGACTCTTGGTACTTTTTTTTAGCTCTGCTGATCTTTTAAGGGCGGCATGAATATAAAGCCTACCGCTGCCCGATTCAAGCCCCCCAAACGAAATCCAGTCAAGTCCCCCCAAACCAAAATCCGCTCAATCTCCTCCCAAACCAAAATCCTGGCTCTGCCACTGTTGGCTAGTAACCAATGACAGGTCTCTATTTTAAGGAAATCAGTTGTCATCTCAAACAGGCTTACATATGGTTTACAATGTTTATAGTAACACCTGAAGGAAGTATAATGTACCTGAGTATAGTTTGTTGGCTATATACAGTACTTCACTGGCTAGATAACGTGTCTATGATGTTATTAACTCGTGTAAATAGCGGTAATCAACTGCTTAATTAGTTAATAAAATGAACTCATGATTTCTTGTTAGTGTAACTCTTACTAGAATTTTTTTTTTATCTGCTTAACGTCTCTCTAACAGGTCTTTAGAGACGGGAAAGGATGGGGAGCAACGAATGGGAAGGAATTCGGCCATGGCCTTTTGAAGGAAGCATCCCAGCATTTGCCTGGAGTGATTTGGGAAACCATGGAAAACCCAAATCTGGATTCGCGGACGGGGATTCGAACCGCCGTCCTCCCGAATGCGAGGCCAGAACGCTAGCCGTTACACCACCACGCTCGGTCTCTTAGTAGTTCTAGATCTTATCAGTGTTTATACGGTGTAAGTCCATTTTGCATGCCGGCTTGTTATGAAGATTTTCTGCACCATATGTTTAAGAATTTCGTAAGGATGAAAACAGAAATAATTTTACCGATTGTCGGGGAGGGTGAATAACTGCATACCGACAACACAACTTTAAATGCGACAGCTGTTTTATGTAGATTTCTAGAAATCCTTTTAGATGTTACTGAAAACACCTTAGAACCAAAGTCTAAAATTTTAGTTCCCGCTACCATATGCTAATTTAAAAAAAATTGAGATAGCTGTTAATGAAATACATTTGTAGTTGAAGAGGTTAAGATCTACATAAATACACTGAGGTGAAAAAAGTCGTGGGATAGCAAAATGCAAATATATAGATGGCAGTAGTGTCGCTTACAAATTGTATAAATGGTCAGTGCCTGGGCGGGACTTTCATTTGTGGTCAAATGCTTCGTGTGAGAAGGTTGATTATGTTATTATGGTCACAAGACGAGAATTAACGGATTTCGAACGCGGTATGCTAGTTGGAGCTAGACGCATGGGACATTCCGTTTCGGAAATCGTTACGTAATTCAACATTCAGAGATCCACAGTGTCAGAAGCGTGCCGAGAATACCTAAATTCCGGCATAACCTCCCATCATGGACAACGCAGTGGTCGACCGCCGGCACTTAATGAGCGCGACCAGCGACGTCTGCGTAGACTTGTCAGTGTGAACAGACAAGTAACACTGCGTGAACAAACCGCAGAAATGAATGTGGGACGTCCGACGAGCTTGTCCGTTAGGACAGTCTGGTGAAATTTGGTTTTAATGGGCTATGGCAGCAGAAGACCGACTTGGGTGCCATTACTAACAGCTTGACATCGCCAACAGCGGCGCTCCTGGGCTCGTGACCATATCAGTTGGACCGTAGACGACTGGAAAAAAGTGGCTTTGTCAGATGAGTCACGATTTCAATTGGTAAGAACTGATGGAAGGGTACTAGTGTGGCGCAGACCCCATGAATCCATGGACCCAAGTTGTCAACAAGGCACTGTGCAAGCTGGTGGTGGCTCTATAATGGTGTGTGCTGTGTTTACATGGCGTTCAGCTACTGGGAGACCACTTGCAACATTCATGGACTTCATGTACCCAAACAACGATGGAATTTTCCAGGATGACTATCCACCATGTCACCTGGCCATAACTATTCGCGATTGGTTTGAAGAACATTCGGTATAATTCCAGCGAATGATTTGGCTACCGCGTTCGCCCGACATGAATCCCATCGAACATTTATGGGACATAATCGAGAGATCAGTTCGTGCACAAAATCCTCCACCGGCAACACTTTCGGAATTATGGACGTCCATAGAGGCTGTATGGCTCAATATTTCTCCAGAGGACTTCCAACGACACGTGGAGTCCAAGCCACGTCGTGTTGCTGCACTTCGCCGGGAAAACAGAGGACCGACACGCTATTAGCAGGGTAGCCCATGACTTTTGTCACCTCAGTGTACTTTGTAATTTATAAAATTGTGGGTGGCACAGGGTGCCTTGCACCAAAACTAATCTCTACACTGATGTGGTTATTACTTAATAATTTAATAGGTCTCAGCAGTCTTCAAAGATATTTCGGTGATCTCCTTAATATCTCGATCAATAAAACAGATTTTTTCGACAGAGAAAAAGTGTTTATGGTCGCTAATTTCAGATTAGCTATATCAAAACCAATGAAACTGGTTTTAATGAAGCTGTCAGTAATTGCTTAGCTGCTAATTAGTATGAATACATTATTCTCTAATTGTAGAAGCATGCTCATGATACAAATATTTCAAACGATGTAGTATTTCTTTTTCGTTGTTTGACAAAAAGCTTTGTTACCTTAATTCAGACCGAGCCTGGTGGATGAGCGGTAACGTTGAGTCTGGCATTTCAGTAGACGCGGGTTCGATTCCTGTTCCGTCCTTACAGATTTCGGTTTACCATGGTACCCCGAAAATACTCGAATACCTAGATGATTACTTAAAAATGACATGACCGATTTTCTCCCTGTTCTCTGCTCATAATCCTCTCCAAGTTCTAATTTCTATGTCATCGACGTGCCATTAAGGCACAGTGAAAAAAGTTTTACTACAATTTTATTGATAAAAGTTGAGAATAACAGTGAAAAATGTAATTATAATTGATATCAGTCTATTAGAAATATCGTTAAGATGTTGAACTTTTTAAATAAGTTTTAAGTATTTTTATTAATTTAATTTTATCCATAATTCTCTATATTGACGTGACTGTATTAATGAGACAAAAGGTAAAATGAGAAACAGCCATCAGTCACTAGAATACAAATTTTATTGTATTACACAATGCATTTCTGACCCTGTGGATCCATCTTCAGGTGACTATGGTATTTACATTTGGTTTCAAATTTTCCTTAATCGGGATTTGTGCCTAGTAAAGTTTGTTCCTGCGCTGAAAAATGATGTCAATTAAGTGTCGTGAGCACGTTTTACTATGAGATAAAAGACTAAATGTGAAAACATTGTGGAAAACTTACCAGAATTGACGAGAGAATAATTAGTTTCATATACATATGTATATGTATACGAAACTAATTATTCAGCATCTAGTCAATGCATTGTGTAATACAATATAAGTTGTATTCTAGTGACTGAAGGCTGTTTCTCATTCTACCTTTTGTCTACTTTTATTAAGAATCAATATTTTCAGAAGGTTCGTTTAATATAGTGTTTCTAAAAATGCGTTACAAAATTTTAAATGGAAAACAACAACTACTGTTTATTATATTTCTTGCTAATCATTGAGAAAACTTAGGCATTTGTTTCTCTGAATATAAGCCTTCTCTCTACTTCATTCTAAAATGAAAAGACAATTTTGTGGGCTGCATTGCATAAATAGTCACATAACAGTATGCTGATTATCCCATTATAAAAGACCTTGCTTCGATTCTAGGTTCCGGAAAGCTTCGTGGAGGCTGTTCTAGATCTTAATCATATAGGCTGTGCCAAGCCGCGTCATCAACCTTCAAATGACTAAGAAATGTCAGCGCCCCAAGTTCGATGCGAGGACACCAACTCGCATCCTGTTGGGTGTGTTATAGCCAAAGGTGTACAACTGTAGTGCTCAGAATGTTGTACCATGAGAACACAGTTTCAAATTAATGTTGATTTAAAACAACCCTAGTAACTATAAATGGCAGATTTGACTGATTTATGATCATTTAAAACAAAGCTTTGTCTACTTCGACGCACAGTTTGACGTTAATGTAAACAATGAATCAACTGAGCGTTTAAATGCTACTGTATTGAGAGGTTTATTTTAGTCTTAAAACCTATGTAAATGTCAATAAAATACTGCGATGTTTGTGACTCTAAAATCTGTCCACTTAGCAACATTGAAAACTGATGGATATTAATCCGCTTGGAACGATTATTTCTCTATAACCTGGCCAGGCTAGTTTCGTTTACGTAGGAACGTTTTATACCTTTCACAAAGAACCCTGTATCATCTCTTAGAGATGGTTTTATTGAATACCTGAGTTGTTTCTTATCCATGGGTGGAATAAAACTTAAGAGAGTTTGTTCAATACCGAAACACATTAAGAACACATGTAACTCAGTAACTCAACGTTGACGCAGTACTTTTTGATTACTATACGAATGTGGATGTAAATCCTCTGATTCTTCTGGTGGATCATGCCAATAAATATTAATAAATGATTTTAAAGCCATAAACAATATCATCATATTTTGATTTAACTTTTATCAACCGAGTAAATTATCAGTTACGTTTATCGTATTTCATTCCTCAATTTATTATTCCACAGAAACCGCTCTTCCGTTCATACTACTCCCAGTTGTTTTTATATATATATTCACGCACTTTAAAAAGGAGAAATCTATATTTTTTAGCTGAATCATTCATTAGGGTAATAACGCAGATAAAATCCCTAATCTGCTTTCAAGTTTGCTGTAATTAAACAATTTTTCTAATATAATGCATTCATCTCCCATAGATCCCAATATGAGAGACTGGCTCTGTGGGATGTGGAAATTTGTCAAATTTAAGGTTAAACAATTGCATAGCAAACTAATACATACACCAGAAGATGTAGTCATAGCATACATGGTACATTAATTACGTCAACTACATTTACAAAGTCTACTGGCATTTATTTTGAAGATACCTTAGAAATAAATTATCCAACAGAGTAGAAGGAGTTGTCAATTTTTTAAATTTTTCCTAAATTTAATCTTATCATCTACTAGACATTTAAGATGTGTTAGGAGCTTATTGAAGATATATATCCCTGAATATGGGGCCCCTTTTTGAACAAATGACAAGGACATGTAATTGTTGTGAAGATCATTTTTACTTCTAGTGCCATAATTGTTTATTTTACTATTTGTTTCAAGCAGAGTATAATTTGTGACTACAAAAGGACATCAAGGTGTATATGTACTCAGCCACCAATGTTAAAATCCCTAACTTCTTGAACAGCTCTCTACATGAAGCTCTACTGCTAACCCCACACATAATTCTTATCATTCGCTTTTGGGCTCTGAACATTTTGTGTCTATGTGTAGAATTATGGCAGAATATTATTCCATATGACATCAAGGAGTGAAAATAAGCAAAATAAACTAGTTTCCTCATACGAAGATCACCTATAGCTTAAATTGTACGAATTGCAACTTCAGTAAGCTTCAGGTAGCTAGTGCAATCGAAATAAATTGTTAATAGCTTAATTGGGTTTGACCACTCTTATCAGTGGATAATGGAAATGCGTAACCCTCCTATTCAGATCAAGGTCGCGCAAAATTCGTGTTGTTTTGATGTTGTGTGAGCTTTGTATTCAACCATTCTTAATGCGTTTATTCAATGTCTCTCTTGTCCCTTCTGCGTTTGTAGCAAATATTTCTACGCGTAATTATTCAAAACATTATTATGTGTAAGAGATTTTTATAGTTCTAAAGTAGAAATTGAGGGTACGGTAAATAACCATTAAAAAACTCGAAACTGGAAAAAATGCATTTAAGCAAAGTTAAAACGCTCCGTTTAAATATTATGATGAGACAAATGCACGTTTTAATTTCGAAAATATTGTGTTCGCCATTCTGTCTTGCCACAAAGGTGAAAATGAGTAAATATAGGGGAAAACGGGGGAATGGGAGCCTACGGGTTATAGGAGACTATCCTGATTAATTTTAATATCGCGTGCTAGAAACCTGCCAGTTTCGTTGATGGCTCCCTAGAGGGCATCATTCTTCCTTATTACAAGCGGTGGCTCAGTCACTCTAAGTTTGCCAAACAGAGCACACACTGTGTTTTCGGCTGTCCGATTGCTTACAAAGTTATATTCTTATACAGGGTGATTCAAAATAACGTGGACATGGTAGATCTGTCATACAATAAGGATCAAAAATCGCATAGGAAAAGAGGGTCGGAAACGCCTGTAGAGGGCGCTAGAGCCACGAGAGGGCGTTGCGATACAAACACGAGCCACCACAATCACCAGACCTGTCTCCCTTGGATTTTTTCTTGTGGGAATTTTTAAAAGGACTTGTGTATGAAACACCTGTTGAAACGCAGGAAGACTTGGTAGGAAGAATCGTTGCGGCAGCAGGATGTGTTCGAGATACATCTGGTATCTTTGAGAAGGTGCGCCGTTCCATGCAACGGAGATGCCGCGCTTGTCTCCATGCATCTGGCTCAAAATTTGGTTTGCATTAGTCGCATGTGAGTGAGTAATTATCAATAAAATGGTCTGTAATGGTTTTGTTTCTTCTCTTTGTGTCAGTATTATTTTAGACGCCCTGTAGCGGCTCCGGATCGCAGTTGCGACCCTCTGTTCCTATGCGATTTTTGATTCTTATTTTATGACTTATCTACCATGTCATTTTGTCCACGTTATTTTGAATCACCCTGTATTGTAATGGCTACGTGATTAATATAGTTTAACGGGCACTATGTGAAACGGGAGGTAAAAATTATATATATATTTATATATATTACTTTTTAACAAAAGCATTAACACGTGGGATGATGAGAGACATAGGCAAAGGGAAACTAGAGCTTAGCTCTGATTACCCCATAATTTCTCCTACGCCAATATTAGACCTCCAACCCCCAAAAAATGCTTTTAAAAATCAGCATTCGGAGATTTTGACTGCTTCGCCCTTAAGAAACCCTATGAAGAAAAAGAAACACCACAAAGGAAAAAAAAAAACACAGATTGCAATTACGGTGCGCCGAAGAAAAACATCCGCATTTTCTGCTGCAAAAAAAGGAAAGCAACGGTGCATGCCAGGATGGGTAGACCACCTAATTGGAGATCTAGGGCTACAAGTCGTTTGTCACTATCTTATTCGATTTTAATCAATGATGAAACTGATGGTTCCTGTATAAAAATCATTTGTTTGCTTTTCTTTACAGAAGTAGAACCAAATGACACTCGCATGTCTTGTGAAATGTGTAAAAATGTAGCACATCTGCACTGCGCAAATTGTGATGATGAACCGTCCTTGATTTGTAAATTTTGTGCTAGGAAACAATAAAGCACTTCTAATGTATAAAAGTAAATGATTAATTTTTAGATCCATAAGAGTGGAAAGAATTGTATTAATTTTTAATTTTGTCACGAAAACTTAAGTTTGTCAGTATTATGGATTAATTTGACTATGGCTCCCATTATCCTATGGGGGGGGGGCTCCCATTATCCATTTGACCGAGTAATGAGAACCATTGGAGTCAACTTGGTTTACCTTTTTTTGTCTTCAGTGATGTGTCCGTTTTCGTTTTGTTTTACATATTCCATGGATTAGACGTAACAGAATCTAAATTTTAAAAAAGATACAAAAAAGTCTTTTCTAAGGCATTCTTATTTCACTTTTTCCTTGGTAGGTTCCCATGTCCCCATTCTACCCCATACAGGCAGATTCGGAAGTAGCTCGACGTATTTTGTGGAGCGGCCGAGTGACTGAAATGAACATTTCATGCTAATACCAACGTGTCGGTACGGCGCAAAAACTGCAGCCAACTAGGGTTTCACCCAACAGACGATTTCTCTGGAGCTACATGAAGGTTCGCTTTTCCTACATTTTGTCGAAAAACCGATGGCTGTAGCTGCTCTGGAATCTGCAAATTTTCTACTGCATTCCACTGACAGATTCGCATATTTTTAACAATTACTGAAAATTGTTTCATTTTTCATGGCGATTACAAAAATGTTGAAGTTTCAGTGATGCCTTACATACATTTCTTGAGTCATGCATCAAATATAAACTAATCTCGGTATCTATAGACAATACAGAACTCTATTGACACAAAATTTTCGTTGTTAGTTGTTCTGAAAAAAAAAAAAAAATGGCGTAAACTATACAAAGTCAACAGTTATACCGGGTGTGCAGGAATGCAACCTCAGATAGGTCGCATCATGTTCTACTATATGACAATAATTTGATTTCAGTAAAAATCTCACCATTTTCGAGATTAAAAAAAAAAAAAAAAAAAAAAAAAAAAAAAAAAAATCGAAACATGTGACTTTGTTCGGTATATTCCATGCCATTTCGACAAATTAAGGCTTTTTGAACCCTGTTTTTTTTTCATTTAATTTTAATGTTTGAGTCATCTAAAACAATGTTCTTTTTTTCTTAAAACATTAAAAAAACTTTAAAATATCTTATGTAAAAAGTGTATACAAATTTATTCAAACAGCTGATTTTGACAGCCTGTGGTGTACTAAGCGGATCGTTCCAATTACATTAAAAATAATTATACCATTTAAGATTTTTAAAAATTTTAAGATAAAAAAACATTGTTTTAGATTACTCAAATACTTTGAGTAAATTACAAAAAGCCAGCATTCGAAAAGTCTTAATTTGTAGAAATGGCATGGAATAAACTGAACAATTGCACATGTTTCGAATAAAAATTTAAAAAATCAATACTTCGAAAATGGTGAGAATATTACTGAAATAAAATTTTGTCATATAGTAGAACATGTATCATATCTAGTGTTAGATGGGTGACGTTAATTATAGCAATCATTCGAAAGGACACATTTGTAGTATAGCTTTTAAAACTTCATAACCCTAGATTATAAATCAAAATTCCGTCTGGAACAACTGTTGATGTTACTGTTTTCTTTATTTCCATACGCGTTTCGCCCTTATGGTGTGGGGCATCGTCAGTGGAGCTAGGGTGATGGTATTTACCTGGCGATATGGAACAGCACTTTATGCATCTTACAGATCTCCTATTTCACAATTATAAAAACTGTTTTTACATAACACTGGCATTGTATCCATTGCAACTGCAAACTTCTTGTTTCGTTTGTCTGCTACATTATATATATCATAACCCTAGTAAGGGCGTAGTTTTTGTATGATTTTCGCTGTTACGTGGAGTGAAACCGGTTCCAAGTGGTGACTATCCTGAGCCGTTAGCTACCAGAACGCGAAATAAAAGAACAAGTCGTGGGGACTGTACGGGACCGCGCAAGGCTGCCGAAGGCCACTACATCCAACTGTGTCTTGCCGGCCATCCGTGAGCGCCAGCTGTTACAACACCGCGAGAAAGCAGCATTCAATAAAACTCGCCGGTATTGAAAAGACGGTTGGCAAACATTTCGTACGAGATCATATCATCGACCCTTAAGGAAGATACCTGTTATGAAGAGACAGGCTTTGGTTGTAAATTGGATTTCCATTTAAGACTACCCTAACACACTGTGACAGATGGCCAAGAACCATCTAAACGATCTTGAAAACAACTGTATTTTGCCGCGTATGCAGTCAATGTTTGGAGAAGCTAGGAATGAGGGGAATGAAGGTCATCAGGACAGCTAAATTGCGTGGTTTAAAAGACTAGTTTATACATTTAAAAAAATAATAAATGTCATCTAAAGTCTTCTGTGCTGTGAGTATACTTAAATGCTCTCCCATATTACTTTAGGGCATCCACAAATTACGTGAGGTGTTTTTCCGGATTTCTGGACCCCCCCCCCCCTTGGTGAGATTTCGTGAGATCTGGCCGGACCCCCCCCCCCTCTGGTGAGATCAGGTCCGTGAGAAACCCCCCTAGAAATCGCACTCGAAACTTTTGTAGACCTTTTTTTTTAGGTCACACCCTAACTTTTTGGACGAAATACCCTCCCAAAATCGACTTAGGCGCAAATTGTAGACCTTTTTTTTTTGGCTCTAATATCCCCAAATTTTTCGCAAAATCTCACGTGAGATTTCCGTAGACCCCCCCCTCCCCCCTGGTGAGATTTGGTGAGATTTCGCCGGACCCCCCCTCCCCTATTTCGCCTCACGTAATTTATGGACGCCCCCTTAGATGATGATGAAAGTGATGTGTCTTCTGATGATGAAACAAGAAAATTGTAATTTCAGAGGAACAAGGGTGTCAGGGTTTGAATGAGTTACCAAGGGGAATGATGAATAACTTACCGAAAACGTTAAAAGAATATAAAGTTAAAATTTGTAGAGGACAAATGTAGGTGGGTGCAGGATAGGGGGAAGTTGGGTGTATAGGGAAATTGCCACCGGAACGTGTGCTCCATTGCAATTAAATTAAATTAAATTAAACGACACTCTGAAGAAAATCAACAGATTTCACAGTTAGTAATTTCCTGTCAACTGTGAAAACAAAATGATTTATCCAAACTTTTTTGAAAAATAAAACATAGGCAACGTCCATAAACTACACAGTTCCATTTTGGCCACCTGTGAAACCCCCTCCCCCTCTCCCTCCACCCACGTAGCATGACGTGACTTTTGCCACTCCCCCCCCCCCCCCACACTCTCCGCGTGGCACCTAGCCTTTTTCCCTATTAATTCCAGAAGACATTTTTTACTGTTCGTCAGATTGTCGTAAATTATATTCGGAGATAATTAAATGACGAAAATAAAAATTCACATACCTTATTTTAACTGTGACAAATAATATGAAAGAAAAGCTACGTGGCTATGATCGGAAACCCCCCTCCCACAAGTAGTCCAACGTAGCTATCTACCCAACCCCTTCCCACCCTGTCCCCCCCCCCCCTAGACCGAGCAAAGTAGCTTATGTACGCCTCCTAACCATTCATGTAAGGAATTGTAATAAGTTCCTGAGAGAATACATACATAAAAATTCAAGTATGAATCAACCAACAAAGGCTCATTAAGAATTCTATCTATAGTATAATATACATAGATAGGAAAATTAGTATATTTTACATATTTCCTTTGTTTAATCTGCTATGACATCTTCTGGTCTCGAATTTGGGAGGACGTGGGTTCAAAACCCCCGTCCGGCCATCCAGATTTGGGGTTTCCATGGTTTCCTGAAATCACTCCAGGGGAATGCCGGGATGTTTCCTTCAAAAGACAATGGTCGAATTCCTTTCCGTTCCTTGTCCCCAGTCCTTTCCTGCCTTTAATTACCTAGACGTCGACGACGCGTATAGCCACAATCAAAAAGAAAAACTATAACATCTCCGACTGAAGAAATTTTTTACCAGAACATAATTTATTAAGAAGAAAAGATACATATTCTAAGAATTATGTACTCAATAAACTCAAGGACATGGTGCAGAACTATTGTTAAAAATGCATTTCTGCTTACAATGCCTTACAGTACTTGCAAGGTACAAGAACAATGATTGTGTATAGGAACACATTGGCAACGAAGCCTGGATAAATATCAGGCGAAAGATCGAGATGATGACCATGACCTCAGATCAAAGATTGATTTCAGGCTTAAAAGAGAGAGGGGCAGTTTTCATTTATAGGTAAGCGAGAGAGAAGTTGAAGTAAAAAATATCGTATTGTGGAAGTAGATATATATGGAAATGGCCACTGGGTTACAAGCTCTATCGCAATTAATAATCTCCTAGAATGGTGTCACAGTGGACACCAGGAAGCACAACTGCTTTATTCTCATCTATTTTTTTTTTTTTCTAGTGACATTACGTCTCATTGACGTCTAAGCCATTAGAGGCTGAAAACGACTGGGGGTAAGGAACGGGAAGGAATTCGGCCATGACCTTTTGGGGGAACCATTCCGGCATTCGCCTGGAGTGATTCGGAGAATCTCGTCTATTACAAGGGCAAACGCTGTGAGCAAAAACTTATTCAAGAATTTACTTGTATAATGAAGCATGTCAGTTTAACTAAAACATGCCCGAAAATACTGGCCAGATATTTTGTTCCTGTAATCAGTTACTATGGAACTCAGAAGACTGATAACTTAATGCAAAATAAAATCCAAAATTTTCTTACTTTGTGTTTATATCGATAAACAAATTACATCAGTGTCATCATTACTAAGTATCGGGAATACTAAAGCAAAAGCTAATGGCCAGGAAACTTGTCTCAGACATTTCCTAAAGCGTTAGAATCAAAGTTTCAGAACGGAGTATATTTAACGAGCAGCTTCTGAATTATTTACAGATGAATTGTCCAATGATAGATTAAACCTTAGTGAACATTTTCCATTGAACCAGAATGCTCTGAAACATAACTTCAAAACAAAGGCGTACTTTTTTGCAACGACAATTATTATAAAGACTTAGAGAGCGTGCGTAAACTCCAATGCTTGGTCTATGTGGGGGGGGGGGGGAGAGGGGGTTGGCTAGAAGGCTACGCTGCGCTACGTGGGGGGAGGGGGAGAGGGTCCGAGCCCGGCCACGTAGCTTTCCATACATATCATTTTTCACAATTAAAATGAGGTACAGAACACACAACAGCATGTGAAACTCATTTCCTTCATTTAATTATCGCCGTATGTAATTTACAATAGTCTGAGAAGAGAAAACGGTAAAAATTCTCTTCTGGCATCAAAAGGCAAAATAGATAAGTGCTACGTGTGGGGAGGGGGGTAGAGGCAAAAGCCACGTCGGGCTACGTTGGGGGGGGGGGGGAGGGGAGAGGGGTTCACAGGAGGCCAAAATGGAGCTACGTGGTTTATGAACGCTCCCTTTCAAGTGTCAGTAGCATAGCATATACACAATCCTATCGGTTAACAATCAGCTATTCTAAAAACTGCACGGCAGAAATGTATTTTAAAGTAATAACAGAAAAGGTTGTTAACTATTGTCTTTTTAACGTAAAGTTAATTGAAAACTAAGTTGGATACTGAGATTTCTCCGCAAAGATACTGTCGAATATTCTTGCAGCAATAAAAAGTATCTAAAGTATCGGTTTTCTAAGGTGAAGCAAAGTTATTTACATTATTCAACATTTCAGAAGTTTAGTGTTTATATCATCTGCTGGTTTATATCCCAAGTGTTATCACTGACTTGGAAAAGTGTTCTGTATTAATCAACACTGAGGCAATGTCACTTAACACCCCCCATCCAACATCTGGATTAGCACAAAATGTGAAAGAGATATTTGCTTAAAATAAGTCTATAGACTGAGGACATTCCCACGGATAAAATACATTAAAGGAAGGAATGCTAGCGTAATATTTACGCGCATAATAACTGCAATATTCCTTCAGCTTTTAAACAAATATTTTTATTATTCAGGATAGCAGGAAGGCACTTGGTGAATGTGTTCTTCGAATTTGACTGTGCTTCAAGAGTAGCCAGTTCTTCTGTAGTAAGAGACAAACCATTGTTCATTATAATTCAGTTACGATGTATATTGTATCATTTAAATCTCGCTAGTTTTCATTCTGTTTTTTACTAACGCAAAATGCTTTGTGTATCTATTGGATGAATGCCTGCCCCTTGTATGTCAGTATGCAAACCAATTAACATAATACGGAGAAGCGATTTTCTATCAATTATAAAAGATGGTTTACACAGATCTAATGTAATGTCTTAAGATATATATATATATATGTTAAGCACGGACTTATTTCAAATTTCACTTTAGTCAGAAGCCTTCATTATTATTAAACGAAAACAGGAGACACTTGTTTTTATATATATAATCAAATAAAGTGTCTCTTACAGGCAACTGTTGTGGTGAATGTTTTTTAAACCCCAGACGCGTTTCGATCTTTCGGTGTGGGCATCATCAGTTACTGTAAATCCCATACCATAAGACCGAAACGTGTCTGGGGAATAAAATTCATTGACGACAACAGCTGTTCGAGGAAGGCATTTTACCCATAAAAATCTATTAATCAGCAATTGCGAAAATAGCCTACAACCACATTTGAATAGGAGACATTTGGGTCATCCCTTGGACATTAGAAGTCTAGTGAAGAGTGGGAACTTAACAAATGTTATGCCAAATCTACTAGAACGTGAAGCTGTGCCAGTTATCTTCAATGTACTGGCCACGAACTATGTGAAAATATTTTTGCGTAGGCCAGATACAGCACAGCAAATCAGTTTGTTTTGAAGCAATGAATGAGCAAGATACACGTGACATATCGCACCGAACGCCTGAATGCCAGTTCCAAAGAAGAACATTACTGGCAACATCTGAGGCGATGACCTATCACCCCCGTTTGTGTGACTGGCTGACTTACTTTGTCTGCAACTCCTGGTTTCCGTGAAGAGGAACAGCGTGGGGTGACATCAAGGGTTCCAGCAGGCGTCGGTCGCCATGGTAGGTCGGTCCAGTTGCGTAAGGCGACTCACTAGAACAAACCGTTAGGCTTTCACTATGCCAGGCGCCGCTACACTGAGCAGCTCACAACTCGGCGCCGAAAGGAAAGGGAAAGGCGCCGGTGGGGGAACGGGCTGGGGTGGGGATCTCGGCCTTAACGGCACTTAGGCAATGACCACATGGGGCTGTCACTTTCTTTCTGGGTACATTCCGGTGTAGGTGACCATGTCTCCACTGTCAGTCGTATATTCGTGTGAAGTCAGCGTGGTGGTTCTTCGTATATACCGAGGACTGTCTACGACTTCCTCATTACGACGGAATTCGAGGCTTTGTTTATGGCAAAGGATGTCTTCGCTTTCTGACACGTACATCGTCGTTATAGCACCGCTGCGTTTAATTGGAAATTTGACGTATTCTCAGATAAGCCGTCACAGTATACCAGATAGTTCTCAGAATTATGACTGTTTCCAAGCAATACTTGTGAACACCACAAAAGTCAACGAAGTATTCGACACCACTCGTACTTCGAGGCCTACCTCTGCCTAGCCCTGTAGGTGAGCTGCTAACGCTTCGGTCTGATATTCAAGAGCACTGGGTTCGGTCACCGGTCAACCATCCAGATTTCGGTTTTCCATGATTTTCCGAAGTAACTCTATGCATATACCAGGATAGTTTATTCATTAGGTAAGGGGGCGTTCATTAATTACGTGAGGTGAAAGGGGGGGGGGGGTCCGGCGAAATCTCACAAAATCTCACCAAGGGGGAGGGGGGTCAACGGGAAATTCACGTGAGGTTTTGGAAATTTTTTTGGACTGTAGAGCAAACAAAACAAAAAAAAAAAGATCCACAAGGCCCACAAATGACGCGAATGTCGATTTTAGGGGGATATTTGGACGAAAAGTTGGGCTGCAACCGGCTTTGGTAGGGTGAGACCTAAAAAAAGTCTCAAAGAGTTGCGAGGGCGATTTATAGGGGGGGGGGGGGTCTCGTGGACCACATCTAACCAGAGGAGGGGGGGGGGTCGGACCAGATCTCATGAAATGTCACCAGAGGGGTGGGGGGAGTCCAAATCCGGAAAAACACCTAATTTAATTTATGGATGCCCCCTAATGACCAAATTCCTTCCCGCCCCTTTTCCCTCCTATCCTATCACAGCTCTAATTACCCTTACGTCAACGTGTCACAAAAGTTTAAGGAAAAATGAATAATTCATATTTGCCTCTTTTAGATTCTGTGCCATGCATTTTTGGTTTAAAACTTATTTAATAGTTATGTCTACTTGTAACTGCTTTGTTTGACTCTAAATTCGTGTCCTGGAAACTTCTCTAGCCTCCTGACCATTACTATAACGTGGCCATCGGTCTACACATAAGTTCTTAATACAATCATCTAGCTTGTTTATTTCATCGTTTGTTCTGTCAGTGTTGTGATTGTGATGGCTAAGGCAAAGTAATTGTGCCTGGACGATGACAGGAGGTTGGCTGTTTCGAATCCTCGTTCCGAGCGTGGTGGGTGAGCGGTAACGCTCTGGCCTCGCATTCGGGAGGACGCGGTTTCGAATCCCCGTCCGGCCATCCAGATTTGGGTTTTCCGTGGTTTCCCCAAATCACTCCAGGCGAATTATAGGATGGTTCTTTCAAAAAGCCCATTGCTGAATTCCTTCCCACTCCTTGTCCTCAGTCCTTTCCCACCTCTAGTTTCTAATGACCTTAAGGTTGACGAGACGTAATGCTGTAACAAAAAAAAAAAAAATTGAATCCTCTTGCTGGAAGAAATATTAACTGTCCGGTACTTGGCCAGCCGGGAGAGGAGGGTGGGAAATGTGGAGGTGCACAATTCCTATAACCATCACATGTACGAAAGTATTGACCATGAGAGGCAAGACTTGAGGCAGGAACTCCGTGACGTACCGTTGTGCCGTCAGAGTTTCTACAATCACTACCAGCCGTGACCTGAAGCCATACCCGATGGCTCTCCACACCATGACGCCAGCAGTAAAACATTGGAAGAATGGCACCTATTCCATCTATTCCATGATCACCACTATACTAGCCGACGATGGTCATCCGAGGTAGCGCAGAATCGCGATTCGTTGCTGAATACAATGCGACACCATTCATTATCTTCAGCGATTCTGAACTACATCGTATGATTCATGCGACAATGTCGTGGTGCCATTTTTCAACAGGACAATGTTCGTCTCTGTGAACTGTCTATGTGATGTTGAGGTAATCCCTTGTCCAGCGAGATCCCCAGATCTGTCCCCGATAGAACGTGTGGGACCAGCTCGGACGTCAATTCTGCCCCAATGACAGTATCTAGGATATCAAAGACCAGTTACAACAATTGTGGACCAGCTTGCCTCGGGAGAGGATACAACAGCTTCATGACACACGTCCGAACCTAATCAGTGCATGTATTTAAGCCAGAGGGGTTGCACGTCATACTGATAAGTGGGCTCATACTGCCAAGTTGTAAATTTGACTCGATTTTTTAATCACTGAAATAACATCACATTACCCTCTCAGCACAAGAAGTTTCATTTCCTCCTCACATTTTCACCTTTTGTGTCAGGTAGTGTACGGATACATGACATAGTGTTTTTAGGAAAGAATTCGACAAGACTCAAGTAAATTTAAACAAGATGTCGAGACTAAAAGAGATCGCATCAGTATTCCTAAAATATCTTGGTTAACAAGGAATTGTTCGACTGTTAAAAATGATACCAAACGTTTACTAGGAGGAGATATAGGGCTAGCAATATTTTCATGTAAAATCACCTCATATTATAGAAGAAAGCGCAAGATGAAAAATATGATAATTTTCTTATCATTAAATTGAATATGATGTAAACAAAAACATAGGAGGAGCTATATCAGCATTCACTGGCATGATTTCTGGATAACCTGGAAAACTGAAATCTTGATGGCCGGAGCCTTTGTGGTTACTGTCAACATCAATCTGAGAGAGACAGTTAAAAGAAGTCATTCCTAAAATAACGAGATACATAATCCATATAAGAGAAAATTGATTATAAATAAAAGTAGTTAATTAAGAGAGAGACAATTATTACTTAAAATAGTATGAGACAAACCTGTGATTTATCACATCTAATACGGAATTTCTAGAGGAAGCAATTGAGTGAGTAGAACGTCAGTATGGAGCAAATACTCAAAGAGAATTGATCAGTTTCCTGCCATTTAGTGATTATATTGTACCACTAATAGACTGAAGTGACGATACGAGTAGAGAAATTACCCCATGGGATGAACAAATTATTGGGAAGTAATTTGAATTAAATAAAAACACAATCATAAAACGGGTAATGAAAGGAGCAGAAATAACATAAAGAACAGTAAATGTCAAAACTGGAACAGATGGAACAGAACCAGTACGGATAAATTTTCTTGTATATTATTTGGAATTACAACTAAAGGACGAAGAAAGAAGATATAAAAAGCAGATTTAAGCTGACGGAAAGAAGCTTTACTAATAGTACATTAATTGTAATTTTAAAATCTTAAGTTAGCATTCAAAAAATACATAGTTCATTAATCTATCCTTGCAGAAGAACAACACTTTATGATTAGAAAAGTTTGGTCTGTGTGGAGGCCAACAATGAGAAAGAATCATTTGAGATGAGATGTTACAGAAGGATGTTTAAATTAAGTGCAACGATAAACTCGGAAATAGAAAAGTTGTGGAAAATGATGAATAAGGGGTGGAGTTAATAGAGTAAATTACAAAAAGGAGAGATGTAGTTTAGAAACACTTGAATCATTTAATTTAATAGTAGAGGATCTATCGCAAGGAATAACTGCAGAATACAGTTAACTGAGTACATGACATGTAATGGATGAAGAGGTTAGCACAGCACAGAATTAGATGGAGGATCTGCCTATTCCCATTAGAGACTAATGGCAAAATTAAAGGTGGTATTGCTAGATGTGACAAGAGACATCTTGTTTTTGAAGCTGGATCTGACTCTGAGAATCTTCGGACAGTTCGTATGCATAGG
Source organism: Vandiemenella viatica (assembly GCA_031002005.1). NCBI lineage: Eukaryota > Metazoa > Arthropoda > Insecta > Orthoptera > Morabidae > Vandiemenella > Vandiemenella viatica. Next base: position 15,204,009 of record CM061921.1, read on the forward strand.
CCAATAGGCCAAGAGGCATTACACTTTTTTTTTTTATTTGTCACAATTTTTTTTTATTTTTTTGGCAAACAGTGAATGTGTTGATGTTCCATATTCTATTACTGAATATCTTCAAACACTGTTCCTCATTTTTAAAGTAGTGTTTTGTCGTTAGCTTTTATTAAACTGAATTAATTTGCCTGTATTAGAAAACATACAAGTATCTTCAATAATAATACTTCCAAGCATTTAAAAAAATCCCTGACCCTCAGATGAACACAGTCCGGAAGATATGTCCTACTTATTGAGAATAAAAGTTAGTTTGGCAGGTTATTATCTTTCACAGCTTCTTCAGAGGGATTGTTCGTTTTGTAATTTCTCATGTGAGAATCCTGGTTTATGAGTGTATTATGAAACCTGAATGTCACATTTGTCTGCTAAACAAAAGACATATGTTTTCGATGCATGATATGGTAAGCTCTGATTCAAATACGTCTTGTAAAATCTTTTCTGGGAGACATGGTGCTAGTTTTCGAGTGCAGAGCTACTGGATAAACAAATTTTAAAATTATTAAGTTTTATTATTATTTTCTTGAGAATTGTCTGGTGGCTCAGTGGTAAAGGTGTGACCCCAGTTTTTTCATAGACCCTTAACCCAACCATCACCTCTGGCACAGCTTGTTATGTATTGTGAAGTGCGTCAGAACCCTTCCGTGGTTCGGATTCCTCGTTAAAATGTAGGACCCCTGTACCCTGTAGGATTGCCGGGTTAGGTTAAGCCGCCTACGACAGAGGCGAAATGCGCAGCCAATAGAAATCCTGTCACCAGATCATTACGACCATGCGGAATTATTATATGTATTATTTTCTTTCTCCGTAAAATCATTTCAAAAATTTACAATACCGTTTATTTCAAAATTAGAACCAATTTAGGATATTCATGGAACCATACGTTCGTTTTCACATATCTACAGATTTAATCACATACAGAATGTGTATGTTTGTGTTAATTGAGTCACATTCAATTTTGTGTTATGAATACGCCAGTGCTCGATAGTTAATGTAACTGTTACCTTTTAACGTCCTGAGATGGGTTTCGTACTCTACGAACAATTAAGTCATAATCAGTTAGCAATTAAGGTATCATAAAATTAAATTAATTTCTCTTAAATATCCCACTTTACCTGGATATTTAAAAAAATTGTTTATGCATCTTCAAATCAAAATAGACGTCATTCTATTACTCATTTCTTTGCAATATCCAATCAAAATTATTAACCGTTAAGGTGTTAATGTTACTAGAGATTTACGGAAGGTGGTGCTTGCCATTTGCCAAAGAAACGAGGAATGCCAAAGCTTGTAGGTGAGACTGAGTTTGTTGGTTTTCAAAAATCACATCTTCTATGTCAGAAAAATTGTCAGAAAATTCTCCATTATTTAACAAAGATTAAAAATTTGTTCTCCGACTGACAGATTTATTAATAATGTCTATCAGTCAGGTCACCCCTTTTATTTCTCCATTTAACTGGTTTAATCATCAGTGCGGCATCTTATTTCTCGAATCTTATCCCTCCGGTCATTGCGACCCAGATAGGTTGGCGGAAGTAGTATCTCACTGCACTCGTAGGTCATAGAATTTCGCATATTCTCCAATAAATTCAAACGCAAATGACGTGGTCTGTCTTCCAAACGATCCCAGCCCAGTCTACGTATCAATTCTGTGACGCTTTCGTAAGGGCTGTAGCAACCAGTCACGAATCGAGCAGCTCTCGGCTCTCCTCTGTTCTTTTTAACCGTTGCTTCTCCCGTGTGGCTATTTTCTTCCTTTCCCTGCCTCCCCTCCACCCCTCCCCCATCACCGAGCAGCAACAAAACCTAGACAGGACAGGCTAACAAACACCTAACAAAAGAAAACTTCTAAAACAATATCATTTAAGAAGTTTCCTCCCACCTATCTAAAATAATTCCAAACCACTCCAAAGATGAAATTAGAAAAGGCCATTATTAGGAAAAGCCATTGTTTATTTTTATAAATTTTTTTAAAAATAAATTTTTAATGCTTCAAATAGAGAATGGTATCAAAAAAGAACGCAAGTAGAAAGAAAAACTCTCGATCAATAATCAGGGAACAAGGAACCTACATGGACGCTGCTAGGCGTGTTCACGCGTTATTGTTTAAGTGGGTTTCTACTAGTGCAGTATACTCTCAACATGCTACAATATTTAACACTCAATTTTTCATAAACGAAGACTCGCTAAGAAAAATGGCATTAAGATGAGATAACTAAGGCGTCGTTCTACTCTTCCACCATTATTTGCACTAAAGACCTCTCATGCCACAGCTACAGAAAGGCACGACAAATAAAGTTGAGAATATATGAGGTTAGGAACCGATTTTAATTTCGTGCTGACGGAGCAAACACACACGGCCTTGCTAATGATTTATAATGGTAGTATGTAGTATTAGAGGCAGGAGAAGAAACGGGACGAAGAACAGGAAGAAGGCTTCAACAAATGTCGTTACCCACCTTGCCTCGCATTCGGGAGGAGGCGGGTTCGAATCCCCGTCCGGGCATCCAGATTTGGGTTTTCCGTGGTTTCCCCAAATCACTCCAGGCGAATGCCGGGATGCTTCCTTCAAAAAGGCGATGGCCGAATTCCTTCCCGATCCTTGTCCCCAATCCTATCCCACCTCTAATGACCTTAGCCGTCGACGAGGCGTAAAGCAATAAAAAAAAAACTTTACCCACCTTTCCATTGATCTGCAACGCAAAACAGTTCCAACCCCAGTTCCAATCCTTGTAAATTTGATACCGTAATGATTTTAACTGAGCAGTATACCAGTTTCGGGATGATTACTGCAAAAGGCCATGTATCAATTCCTTCCCGACCCTTACCCCAGTTCTTTCCCAACTCTAATGACCTCGACATCGACGATGTGTAAAGCTTTAAGGATAAAAAGAACTCTATTCTTCTCTTCACTGCGCAGGCAGTTGGATTGGGAAAGGAGATTGCTCTGAGATTGGGGATTAGGTAGACACATTAATAACGTGTACTACAAGCGACATTGTTTGGTTACATTGCATGGCGTCTGTACAGCAGTTTTGCCTCTATTAAAGTATAATCTCTTCTAAGAGTTTGATGGGTTGCAATGGTAAGTCAGCTGCCTGCATTCGTTCAAAACAGATGTCGAGCACTCTCCCTGCTGATCTGTTACGTAGATTAACGCATGTAACTTCTTTCTTGCTTGGATTAGACTGTAGCCTCCACCTACAGAAGTATCTGGATCGGAATTAAGCGCATCACGTCTTGAAAGTTCTGTGCTGATTGGCTATAGCCCAGTCATCCGAATAAACAAACTTCCTGGCTTTTATGGGTGGTATATTGGCTGTAAATGGAGTGAAAAGTATTGCTGCAAGGAGCGACTCATGGGGTATGCAGTTGTTTAGTATTCTGTGTGCGTTTTTATCTTCCCCTATGATTACCAAGAGGTAATACGATAGAGCATATTATCTATGAGGCTAAAAGTTTGCTGCCTGGGATTGCTTAAATCAATTTAGAAATCTATACACGTCTCCAAGCTGTCACAATTCAAGTGCTCCAATTTTCTTCCTCATACTTTCTTTCTACAAGGGTCGTCGCATAAGTTTATAGCCTAGAACAGGAAAATGGAATTGTGCAACCTTAAGAAAACTGTATATAAGCGTTTAGCCCTTTCAACAACATTCACTTTGTTAAGGGATTCAGAAAGAGAATGAGTCGTATGTTTAATCCGAACGTAGCTGAAAGAAATTCGTGTTGTGATTCAAAAATTGTGCAGCACTTGTGCAGCACTAAACGACGTTCATGACGATATGGTTGCAGTATTAGAGTAGGATACCATCCATACAACACTGTAAGAAAGGAGGCGACAGAATATAAACTGAGGAAAACCAGCGCTGAAGAGGGATTGTGCATAAAGTACGTGGATCGGTCTAGGGGGGGGGGGAGGGGTTGGCTGGAAAGCTACGTAGGGGCGGGGGGGGGGGGGGGTTCCGAGCAAGGCAACGTAGCTTCTCTTTCATATTATTTGTCACAGTTAAAATGATATACAGAACACACAGAAGCATGTAAATATTTATTTCCGTCATTTAATTATCCTCGGATGTAATTTACGATAGTCTGACAAGAGAAAATAGTACAAAATGTCTTCAGGAATCAATATGGATAAAAGCTACGTGCTACGTGGAAGGGGGGGGGGGGTAGAGACAAAAGCCATGTCGGGCTACGTGGGGAGGAGGGGGGGTTCACAGGAAGCTAAAATGGAGCTACGTGGTTTATGCACGCTCCCAGACCAGTTCAGTCACTCAAGATACTTGATTTAGTGACGACAGACAGGAAGTTAATGTTTTGGCAGAATTAGTAGGTATCAGGCATTCCAAGACAACGGCAATTTTTTTGTAACTGAGAACTTGGAGACGATTAAGGTTTCGGTCCGTTGAGTGCTGAAACATTTGGCAGGAGATCAAAATAACAGTGAAAATGCAAATGTCTACGAAAAATGTAGCCCTCTTTGCAGTCAATTTAATGTATTTTTTGTGATTTGTTACATTGGGTAAAACCTGAGCCCATTCCTTTACGCCACTGTTTTTCAACCTGTGGGTCGCAACCCCTAAGTCTTGCTAGGAGAGTCACGGTTTCAAGCTAGGTAAATGTTAAAAACAAGTGCTGTAGGTCTTAAAAAATACAAAGTATCCAGTGAGGAGACTGTGCCTGTTTATTTTTCAATAATTTGTCGAATCGTCGTCGTATTTCTGAGACGCAAACAACGAAATCATTTTCTAATTGGAGCCTATGTATCTTCTTTCTACCATATTTGAGGTAATTGTCGTTATAAAGTCAAATTTTTTCGGTTTTGATTTGCTTTCGCCATTGCCACTCGTAACAGATGTGGAGGTCTGCCGTATCCTTTGAGAACTCCATTTTATTCTCGTTCGCAGCGAAGTTAGTCCGTATTCTCACAACTGTTTGCAGTGAACGAAAACAAACTGTTCCTATGTGGCCACTGAAGCCACCTTCTCGCCTCCCGCGCCGTCACCGCGGCAAAGAAGACACTGCCCGCGGAGTTTTCGTGGCTACCTTGCACAGCATTTGATTTCTCGATCAGTAGAAGAAAATTAGATACATTGTTTTTGAAATTACTGACATAGTTTTATTACCGACCTGTGGATCGACAAAGTCTTTCTTACGGACGTGGGTGGTCGCCAACATTTTCTTACTTGTAAAGGGGTCACGTATTCAAAGAGTCTGAAAAACACTGCTTTACACCATAGTCAGTTTTCTCCTTCCACAAAACGACAGGAATGTTCCTTCTACAGTAAAGGTGATCGTGTCAGTTTTTGGAGGTAGGGGGGTATTCTGAAGGTGTGGCCATGACGAAGACACATTATATTACACTTGTGAAGTAACTGCCAGCAGCTTTCAAGGAAAAGAGTTGTCAAAAATAGGCGATGCTTCATCAGGACAACACTCCCAATCATCACTCTCGAATTGCCACTGTTGCAAGCCATGAGTGTATGTTTCACTTAGTACCGCAATCCTCTCCAACTTCTACTCATTTCCAAACATTAAAAACTTCCGTCTGGTACTTATTTAAAGTCATAGGGTCACGTAATATGTGTCATTACCTCATTTTTGATACCCTTGAGAAATCCATCAACGTGGATGGCATAAAACGATTGGAACCTCTTTGAAGGGAGTGTGTGGAGGTCACATGGAACTACGTTGAGAAACATACAACTTATTTTTTAATTCAAGTGAATTTATATCAGGTCAGGATCATAAGAATGGCCCTTAATTTACACGAAGAGCATTGCGCCACACATAAAGTTCTAAAAGAGTGTCTCATAAGCCTGAATCATTGGTTTGACACTAAAAGCTTTCTAATTTAAGGAACCCAATTTTCGCTTATAGTAAGCTTCTATTTCCTCCAAGTTTTATCCGCTCTGAAAGAATGTTATCTATTTTTTCTTCTAGATCCTGTCAAAATCTTTCTTCAAACAGAATCTTTCACTTTTGGATTACATTACTGTCCTAACAGTCCCAGTCATTCGTTTTGTTTATGTACTATTTCTTCACAGTGTCAGGTCTTTCTTTTCAGATTTAAAGAATTTTCCTCTGAGCTCCCTGAAGTTAACAAACCTTTTAAAGTGAAACTTTTATTCTATCGCCTCAAATTTTTCGGTTCATCTATCGCATGTCGCATTACAGCCGGTCAGGCGCATGCGCGCAGGTATGACGTGACCTAGTGCGGAGGCCTCATGTCCGTTAACACTCACAAGGGGAGGTTTTCAGTGTGGAAATCGCTATCGTAGAACGAACAAGTCTGGGAAATAGTACGTCACCTCTGATTTCTCGACCTAAAGCAGTTCTGTCTGGTGGGCCTCCGTTTAAGAGAAATCCGGGATTAAAAAAGTGCTTAAATTGTATGTAAATGAGCTATATTTGTACGGAAGACCGTTAGATTATAATGTCTATTTAGCCATGCTCGTTGAGGCGGTGTGATCAAATGCAATGGGTCCGAGGTTCGATCCCCCCACCCACGATTTTTTTTCTATTTGTATTTTTTTTAATTGCTATTCTATTTTGTAGCATTAAAAATTGTTTTGAAACAAATTCTACAAGTAATTTTTTCCCTTTGACAAATACGCAAATATTAGGATGGTACCACCGAAATGTACGCATTTATGTCAGCAATGTGATGTGTATTTCTATCATCAGGTAAAAACACTAATAAAAAAGCTTCAAAATGCGCCGAAACTGTTGCAAGATAACCGTGCAATATTTTCTCGTGAAGATGCTGTTAAGATATATTCTCTTATTCATCACATTTTGCGAGCGCCTTTATTTTATGACATGATAAAATATTCCTGGTATGGTTCAAAATTAAGGAATAAAAGGCCGAAATTTACAGCCAAGGCCAATATGGCGGCGCCCATAGCTCGCATCAGTTGACCGTTTAGCATTTACATTCTCACTTATTCGTGCGATTGTATTTATTACCATATGTATTACGTACTCTGATACATAGATTGAAATTAAAATTTATAGTTGGATATCTTGTTTACTATTGATTTCCTATTATCATTCCCATTTTCAAATTATTAAGTTAAGATTAAGAACTCAATTTTAATACCCTAAATCGAATAATTTTCCGAAAATTTTCAGTTTAATGCTTAAAAAAGTTTCACTTGCTTTGTGGTTTCATAAAACCACAAAGTTTTTTTTTTAACTATGGCTTTACGCATCGTCGACGTCGAGGTCATTAGAGGCGGCATGGGATTGGGGACAAGGAACGCGAAGGAATTTGGCCATGGCGTTTTTCAAGGAAGCATCCTGGCAGTCGCCTGGAATGATTTGGGGAAACCATGGAAAGCCCAAATCTGGATGCCCGGACTAGGATTCGAACCGGTGTCCTCCCGAATGCGAGGCCAGAGCGTTAACCTTTCACCCACAACGCTCGGTCCCTTCTTCTTCATCTCTCCAAAATTCTGTTTCATCTTTCTGTACGCTGCATTTCCTTCTTTACTCTTCATTTCTGTTTGGAAATTTTGCACTTCATACCTATTAAATTTGTTATTATTATTTTTAATAATAGTCATTATTGCCCTTGAGGATAATGTTTAAACTCAAATTATTCATGATTATTCAGTGTCTTTTATTCTTTGTGTTTCTTTTTTTAAAACCATTTCACACGTTCAATGTGTTCCTATATCCTTTGTTCTGTATATATTCTACCTGTCTTCTTCTGTATTTGGAATTTCATAATGTTGTTCCTACATTGGTGGATTTTTGTGTCATTTCCATTCTGATCACTGCAGTATATATTTGTATATATATATATATATATATATATATATAAAATATTCATTGTTCTAGATACGTTCTTCACATAAACATTATCAGTATTTCTTCCTACGATCTTACCGAGCGTGGTGGGTGAGTGGTAACTCTTGCCTCGCATTCGGGAGGACGTCGGTTCGAATCCCCGCCCGGATATCCATATTTGAGTTTTTCATGGTTTCCCAAAATCGCTCCAGGTGAATGCCGAGATGCTTCCTTCAAAATGCCATTGCCCAATTCCTTCCCGCTCCTTGCCCCCAGTCCTATCTCGCATCAAATGACCTCCATGTCGACGAAATGGCATTCGTTGGTGACTGCCGACAGATAACAACTTAAAACTATGAATATCATACGCGCAACACGTCATACGTATAGCTACAGATATACTAAATAATAATAATTCCATGTTGTAGTAATGTCCTGGTGACAGGGTTTCTATTGGTTGCGCATTCCGCCCCTGTATTAGCCGCCTTAACCTAATTCGGTAGGGCTACCAGGTACAGGACACCTACAGTTTAACGTGAAATCCCAACGACGGAAGCCTTTTGGCATACTTCACATTACATACTAAACTGTGCCAGAGGTGAAGGTCAGGTTAAGGGTCTATGAAAATCCCCGCCGTGACGGGGATTCGAACCGTAGACCTTTCGCTCCCCAGTCACACCACTGAGCCACCAGATCGCTACAGATATACTGTTAATATTAGCATGTCGGTGACGAGAACTCATAAGATTTTACCTATCCAAAAATCGCCCAACGCGCCTAAAGAAGTTTTCACTTCAAAAACTAAAAGTCTTAGACCACAAGCCAAAGGTGAGTCGAATCTTCCGGAAGGAGATGCACCCAGTTGTTGTGTCTGAGGCAGGAAGGCCAATTCCTTTCCTCAGGGGCCTACAGTTTAACGTCGAATCAGAACCACGGAACGTCCCGGCGTTGCTCATATAATAAAATACGATAAAAATTCCTGCTCAACATGGGATTTGAATCCGCGACCGGAGAGAAAAACTTTCGGAAGTAGAACCACTTTTCTTTTTTTTCAGTCTCCTCCTCCCCTTATAGCCATCCGTCTCTCTCCATTCTTAACTTTCTTCGGTTTGGCTTCTCTGTTATTTGTCTCTTACTCAGTCTTGATAGTTCCTCACTTAATTCACCTACAACAATTAAAAAGTTTGTAAAGGGGCTTTTCTTTTGAGCTGTTGTTATTTTGTTATATTCTTCTATTAAGCAAAACCAATATTCTTGTTTTGTTTTGCTCCAGTTTTCGAATGCGTAGTAGACGGCGTGTCCTAATTGCCACATTGTAGCATTATGCTTCGTGTCGAGATATCTTTCCTCCATGGTGTTACTAGATCTTGGGTTTTGATCTGATTTTTTTTTTTTTGCGATTGTGCTTATGATTGCTACTTTTTCTTTTGCCCATATTTCCTTAGCTCCATCACACTCAAATCTGTGGACTAAGGTATCGGTTTTTCGGCATTTGCTGCACTTTTTTATATTGTTGAGACGTATTAAGTATAGTTTTTCTTTAGTGCTCACCAGATCATTAACCAGTTTGCACTACGTGAATTTAACCGCAAGATTTAAGTTTGTTGTTGATATTTTCCAAATTTGTTGCCAACTGAAATTCTTGTATTTCTTTTCTTGTCGATTCTTTTGGTTTTGACTATTCATTTCTTCTAGAAGGTGTCTTGTTTTGATGTTGAGCTGATAGGTAGATGATTTCTAAGTTGTATTGCTTTATATGACTCAGTTTGTAGTGGATTCCTCCTACATTCATCGATTGTGTTTTGCTGCTGGATTGTAATTATTTTGCTTGTACGCTGGTTATATTTTGTGAAAGGTAGCTTATGATCTTCAGCATTGTTGTGATGAATAATGCTCTGCTCTTCAACTCTATACCAATTAATCCTAAACCTCCTTTTGTTTTGGAAAGAGTCACTGTTGCATACATTATGTTATAGATGTTCTCTCTTAGTATGAAATTACAATTTTTCTGTTTGCATATTTTATTCCAGCTTTGTGGAGTTTCTGTATCGCAGCAGGGGTTCCAAAGTAATGGAAAAAAAACGCCATTGATATGGGATCACCCTGCCTTACAGACCTTTTTATTTGGACTGCTTTTGTTCTGAGGCCATTGATTAGAACTTTTGATTCTGCTTCATGGAGTAGTTTCTGTATAATTTTGACAAAAGAGTTACTGAATCCCAGTCTACCCAATGTCTTTCGTATGTACTTGTGACTGATCCTGTCAAAGGCTTTATTAAAGTCGACAGACAATAGCTCTTCATTTATTCCTGTAACTGCTGCGGCCGCGATGAAGTCTCTATACTCACTTAACGTCCCCATAATAATTGTTCTAGCAGGTACTGCACAAACTTGGTTTTCCGCGATTATTTTATTCATCACAGGCATCATTCTTTTAGTCAGTATTCTAGTGAACAATTTATAGTATGAATTAAGTAAAGATATGGGTCTCATTCCGTCAAGATTTTTGTTGTGGTTTTTTGACATCAAAACTATTATTCCTTTTTGGAAACTTCTGGGTACATTGGTTACTGTAAGCACATCATTAAGTACTTCCGTTAGTTGTTGAATGGCTGGCAAGATGTATAGGTATGCTTCTACTGGAATGCCGTCATGGCCAGGTGATTTGTTTTTGTTTACTTCTAGTTTTTCTCCAGTTATTCTACTTTCCAGTTGTGTGTTGCCATTTGCGTCGATTCTACTGCGCACAACACTGAGTAAGTCATTTGAATCTTCCTGCTTAATACCTCCTAGAAATGCTTATTAACTTCGTTTATTATTTCTCTTTGGTTTGTTACGATATTGTCTTCACTAATTCTTAAGTTTTTAAGAATTTTAATCTTTTCTTTTCCCGCATAAAGTAGTACATTGACGTCTTCCCCTGTGGTATAGTGTATTATATTTTACGATCTCAACATCTTTGATCCAGTTCCGCAAGTTTTAATTGCTCCTAGTTTGGATTTTATTCTTTTTATTTTTATTAGGTCCTGAATTAATCTGTCAGTGTTCCGATAAGCATCGCTTAAGCTGCGTACTCACTAGCGAGCTGTAACTGTAACCGTTGCACGTTACTGTCTGTTACCTTGAACCATAGTGTATATGTGGCTCGCGAGCCTGCCGCGAGCGGAACGCGTTGCATTCGCAGCGAGCCGATGATTGTCGGTTTTTGCTGCGAATCAAAGGGCGCTCGCAGTGCGTTCGTGGACGTCGAGAGTGAAGGTTGTTGTACGCTGCGAACCTACTAGTATCCTCAAGCGTCATGAGAGAATGGACAGAAGATAAATGTCTTCAGTTGATAAACGTCTATCACGAAAGCAGTGTCCTATGGAACACCAAAGAAAAGAATCACTACAAAAAAAAAAAAAAAAAAAAAAAAAAAAAAAAAAAATTGAAAGAAGACGCCTGGGCCAGAATCTGAGGTATTGTGAATGAAACAGGAGAATTATGCAAGAAAAAATTATTAATTTATGGCTTCGTACAGAAAGGAGCGTATGAAAATGAAGAAATCAACCGGAACAGGAAAATGTAAATAATTATATACATCGATTTATTTATTTATTACTTATTACATTTACATCTATCTATTTTATGATTTATATATGGTGATCTTGGAGAGATTCTCTTGAAATTTTTGGAAAGACCAATAATTTGTTGGTTTCATAAAACAAGAATTAGATCACTTCTTTCTCGATACATTTCACGAATACGCCATCTTCGTGGTCGTTTATAATCATCCAATAAACCATTTACAAGCATGTATGCTGCACAAGCGAAAGACACTTCGTCCGACATCGCTGAGCTCCAAAAGCGGATAGAGTCGGCTTGTCGTTACAGTTACACTGAGCGAACACACAAGAACCTCGTTACTGTATCCGTTCGGTTACAGCTACAGCTCGCAAGTGAGTACGCTCAGTGAAGTGGCTCGGTGTTCGTCGCGAGCGAAGTTCGTTTCACGCGTACACACTACAACGTGGTTACTGTATCTGTTCGGTTACAGTTACAGCTCGCTAGTGAGTACCCGGCTTTAGACAGGCAGAATAAAACTCCACTGTTTCCTTATGTTTATGCTTATTTACTTTCCCGTATTCTATCAGCATGCGGTGCAATTTTGGTTTCGTGCATTGCTTCCACCATTTTAATTTATTACTGCATTGCTGAAATTGCCTCATACATATTTTCCATGTTTGTTGGAACATTTTATTAAGTTCATGATCTTTTAGAAAAATGTTATTAAATTTCCAGTAGCCTCTTCCTCGGTGTATTTCTTGTTTGCACATATTTATGTGGATTATGGCGGCGATGTGATCTGAAAAGCTTACCGGCCATACCTCTTTACCACTAACATTGGAATTAATCTCTTTGCTTACGTATATCGTACCGATTATGCTTGCTGCATCCTTGGTGACGTATGTATAGGATTTGTCAGTTCAATTTTTAGTTTCCAAAATGTCTTTTAATCTTAGTCCTTGGACTTAAGATCATAGCAGGTTTTAAAATTTAGGAATTGATTTTTTAGGGTTTAGCACGCATATAAAGTCGCCTCCTATTATCAAACTATTGGTATTGGTTGATAACAGGGGTAGCATACCTTCTTTGAAAAAGATAGATCTTCCGTTTCTTTTGTGCGTTCCGGAAAGAGCGTGTATATTAAATATTGTAACTGTTTTAATAGTGATTGATAGTCCTCTGCCATTTTCTATAGTGATATGATTTTTGTAATCTATTCCCTCTTTTATTTAGATCGCAGTTCCGGCTTCGTTGCCTTGCTTATATACATATTCATATCCTGGTATTGCAAACTTTTTGAAGTAGGACTATATCAGCAGCATTAGGGAAGCCTTTTAGACATTCTGTTTTTGTTTTGCTTATTATTTTATTCAGGTTTATCGTTGCTATGCAATATCTACATCTACATGCAATATGTTTGTATCTCTACCAGTACCTGCTGAGTTTCCGTTTTATCGTGCTGTCAATTTCTTGATACCGTTTCCTTCTTAGCTTCTTTTATCATCTCACTGTATCTTCGTTTCACATCTTTGGGGGCGTCCTGAGGTGTCAGACTGTTTGCACACGCACCGTTGGCTCCTTATATGGTCTGTCGTTGCCCAGCTTAGATACTTGTTTTTTTTTCTCTGCCTCCTTCTGATATCAACTTGAATGTAGAAGAAGCAATAAAGGAAGTGAAGATAGATTTGTATGTGGCGTAAGTGTTCAAACAGAAAAAATCAGTATGCCATGATTTGCTGATGACATTGTCTTGTTAGCTGAACAGGTTGATGATACTGAGAAGTAACCGAATATAATGAACAAAATACTGAAGGAAGATTTTGGACTGTATATAAACCAAAGAAAGAAAAAAGTGATGAAATGTGGCAGAAATGATATCAATAATAGTAGATTAAATATAAAAATAGGGTCGGATGCGGTAGAAGAAGTTAATAAATTTTGCAAAGGAACTAAAATTAAAACCGATGGCCGAAGCAGGAATGATATTAAAAGCAGAATAGCACTAGCGAAAAGAGCATTCATGGAAAAGAGAAATCTTTTAGCTTCAAATATTGATCTAGGTTTCAGAAAGAACTTTTTAAAAATCTATTTATGGAGCACGGCACGTTATGGCAGCAAAGCATGAACTTAATGAATACCAGAAAGCATTTGAAATATGGTGCTTCAGAAGAATGCTGAAAATTAAGTGGACAGATAAAGAACGAAATGAACGAGTTTTAAAAATGATAGGTGAGGAAAGAAGTTTGTGGAAGAATCTTACAGAAAGAGGAAACAGGATAGTAGGTCATATTTTGATACATGCAGGATTGGTTAACTTGTTAGTGGAGGGAACAGTCGAATGTAAGAACTGCAGAGGAAGACAGAGATGTTGAGATCAAAAGGTTAGCGCAAGATAGGAACGGATGGAGGATTGCATCAAACCAGTCGAAAGACTGATGATAGCAAAAAAAATATATGCCTACATACTTTCATTTTTACTATTCTGACTCCATTTGACTTTTTAACCGACTTCAAAAAAGGAGGAGGTTCTCAATTCGTCTGATTTTTTTTTTTTATGTATGTTCAGCGATATCTTCCCCAATTTTGAACCGATTTAAATGAAATTTTTATAGTGGATAGAGTATACCTCCAAAGTGGTCCCATACGAAATTCATTGAGAAACCACCCCTTCTACCCCTTTACACCCATTAATTTTTATACAAACACACACTTTTTATCCGATTTTGATGGAACTTTGGAAATATATAGCCAAAAATAAAGAGAAAAATGCTGTCAACATTTGGTTTGAATAAACTGAACCCCTGTCACCCTATCCACCCCTTAATTTTTGCCAATGTTCTTTATACAAAACTATAGTCGACATCATTTAACTGATCTCCATTAAAGTTGTCATATACATGTAATATTTCATGGAGAAGGTTTCTGACCAAAAAATAAAAAAGCCACCCCATCTCCCCCTTTACACCCCTTAATTTGAAAAATCTTGTCAACATTTGGTCTGCCAAAGCTCAACCCCTCTCCTTCATACCAAAACCTTAATTTTTGTCAATGTTTTTTTTATATATATAAAAAGCTACAGTCGCCACCATTTGACCTATTTCCATGAAATTAGGCGCTTATATGTATTTTTTCACGAGGAAGGTTTCGGAAAAAAAACCACCCCCACTCCCCATTAAACCGTTTAATTTTTATACAAACCCACAGTTTTTTATCCAGTTTAGATAGAACTTAGTAAACTTTTACCGTAAAACAAAGAGAAAAATAATGTCAGCTTTTGCTTTGTAAAAACTGAACTCCTTTCCCCATTTCCGCCACTTCACTTTTGTCAATTTTCTTTTTGAAAAGCTACAGTTGACACCAATTGATCGATCTTTATGAATGTTGGCACATATATGTATTTTTTTTATGGAGAAGATTTCTGACCAAAAAATAAAAAAACTAACCCTAGCTCCCCTTTTACATCCCTTATTGTTGGTACAAACCCACATTTTAATCCGATTTCGGTGGAACTTCGCTTGTGAATACTTTAAAGCAAATAGAAAAAGAAACACACTACTCACATTATTTTGACAAAAACACAAATCTTATTCCCCTTTCTACCCCTATAATTACTGTCACAATTCATTATATAAAGCTACCGTTTCTATCTGATTTTGAAGGAAGTATGCACATGTATACTACAAAACAAACAGAAAAATACTGTTTGCATTTGGTTTAGAGAAGCCAAACCTCTCTTCTCCTTTCCACCCCTTTAATCTACACAAAGCACAATTTCTATCTGATTCTTAAGAAAATTTGCACACGTATACTTTAAACAATACATAACAGTTGTGTTTAAATTAGGTTGTAGAAGCCCAACCCCTCTTCCCTTTACCCCCACCCCTCCTAATTTCCAATGTTCTTTATAGATACCTACCGTTTTTATCAAATTTCAATGGAACACTGCAAATGTATAATTAAGAACAAAGAGAAACATTCTGTTTACAAAACCCAACCGCTCACTCCCTTACCCCATTTAATTTTTGTAAATGTTCTTTACACAAAGCTACAGTTTTTATCTGGTTTCGATGGAACTTTGCACATGTATACTTTAAAACAAAGAGAGAAATGCTGTCCACACTACCTTAACAAAAACCAAACTACTCTTCACCTCCACACCCCTTAATTATTTTTTTTCTACACACCTAAAAATTTTATATGATGTCAATAGAAATTTACAAAAGTATACTTTAAATCAATCAGAAAAGACAGTCTACATTAGGTATACATAAGCCCAATTCCTCATCTCCTTTACCCCATCGTTTATAATTACCAATGTTCTTTACAAAATCCACAGTTTTAAGTACTGTCAACATCAATTAAGCTATTTTTAAGTCATTGCAGAATATTTATATAATGTATGTATCCTAATGTCTCAACATGTACTTCAGATTTCAACTTGGACCCGGCTTTTACGTTGTGTTCGGGAGGACGGCGATTCGAATCCCCGTCCGGGCATCCAGATTTGGGTTTTCCATGGTTTCCCCAAATCACTCCAGGTGAATGCCGGGATGCTTCCTTCAACAGGCCATGGCCGAATTCTTTCCCATTCCTTGCCCCCCATCCTTTCCCGTCTCTAAAGACCTAGTTGTTATAGGAGACGTTTAAAAAAAAATTAAAAAAAAAAAACTTTTACATTGTGAAAACCAATTAAATATCTATTTTCTGTGTGATGCCAGATCGAACAGATATATTTCAGAGACAGATTTGTGTATGCAGTATGTATTAATTTCCAGATGTTACATGTTTCGATTATCGAGCAGCAACTTTAACATATGTTATTATTAGATCGAAACACAGCCTGGATCAAAATGTAAACTGACATTCATTAACACAGCATCCAATTCACACCATTCTGAAAGTTGTTGTAAAGACAGATTTAAAAAAAAAAAAAAAAATTAAAGCATTCGCTTTAACAACTGAGCTACCAGGTAGTTCGCAAAACGAGAATTGCTGCGGCATATTTAAATACAAATTAACTATAATACCACTAAAAATTTAAAAATAGAATAATTGTTTAAAAAACATAAAAACCGCCTTCAGAAAAAGGGCACTAAAAATTTTAAAATAACTTTATACCTTGCTTTACATTACTGTTATTGAAATTTTTACATTAACTAGTTATTTTTGGAGTCGGTGCCAGCCAAAACAAGAAAAACAAAAAGATAAAAACAATATTAGATAACAATAAAACATAAAAAATCATGTTACTACTTTCCTACAGTTAATTCTAGAAACATTTTTCAAGAAAACTGAAACATATAGGTGATACACCAATATTATACTAACTATAAGGTGTTTACTGCATGATGCAGCCTACCAACTGGCACTATAGCGCCAGAGATATGCCTGGATGACCAACGAGGCCGAACCACAGATAACATACCGTTAATCTGTTTCCCTAAGCTGTCTCCCGCAGTAAAACTGTCTACCTCACGACATGCTGTAAAATATTTGGAATTTTTGTTCGTACTCTCGGTTCGCCTCGAACACCAAATAAAGTTCAGTAATTCAATCTGCGCGATCTGACAGCTGGCACCGACTCCAAAAATAACTAATTAATGTAAAAATTTCAATAACAGTAATGTAAAATATTGTCCATTTAGATTTACTTTCTTCTAAGCAAGGTATAAAGTTATTTTAAAATTTTTAGTGGCCTTTTTTTGAAGGCGGTTTTTATGTTTTTAAAACAATTATTTTACTGTATCTGATGTTCCCACTCCACTTATCTAGCGTTATTTCTACTACTGTTCTGAATGGTTTGACTGCGTGTATTATCAATTCACCGCTTATTACAAAGGGAAGGGTCCGTATTCTCACGTGTCTAATTCCCATTCCTGCATTGGAGACTAACATCTCTGACGTTTCCGTTTGAGTAATTGAATTTTAGATTTCCGGAGTTCGACTCAACTAATTTATCACAATATTTTTCGTTTGTCATTTTACAAGAAGATTATTTTGAAATGAATCCAACTTAATCCCTACAATTTCTTCATTCAGTTTGACCATGTCGCTCGTGAATCTCAAAAGCTGTTGATCTTACATATGCTCTGTCAAACGTAAATATTACTGTGTTTTTCTCTTGTTATTGTCGCGTGCGCTATTGCTTACCTCTTCTGTATCTTCGGCCGGTAGCCTGCCAGATGTCTGTAATTCTTCAACTGCTTACGATAACATTTTACTCTTTTGAATACTACTTGTAACACTGTAAACTAGAAACTTCGCGGCTATTGTCCGTTTACACGTCCTCACTCGCCGGCTGCTAGCTGCGAACTGGTACCGCTGAGCTACCAGACCGCCTTGTTTTGAAATGCATGTGTGTAAAGTACTATCAAAATCGGATAAAAACTGTGGGTTTGTATGAACAACGTTGACAGAAATTAAAGTCAGGGAAGAAAGGAGGAGAGGGTTTAGGTTTTTGTAGATCATAAACAGTATTTTTCTATATGTTTTATACTTATGCAAGTTTCCAAAATTGGATAAAACTGTATATTTTTATAAAGAACATTGGAAAACAAAAACAAACAAAGATTCTTTTTTATATATTAGATACAACTACAATCTATACTTTCACTGCTTTCCAGAGTCATCAGAATGGATAGAAACATTCTACGAGTCGGAGCGTGGAATGTTAAGCTGCGTATTCACTACGCGCGGCAAACCCTCCAACATTGGCTCGCGCGGCAGGCGCGCATAATGGATACGCAACAGCTCTAACATTGGCGCGGTCGAACATGCCGCGCTGCGAGCCATTCTCTGTCAGTCTTTAGGCGCGCGGCATAGGGTAACCACTAATTGGCTCGCGCGCAGTTGGGACGGCAGTGTCTTTCTTTGAGTTGGCTCGCGCGGCACAGCGACAGTTTACTGCCATGAACAACGAAAAGTGTCGATTTCTAATACAGTTGTATGGTGCGAAAGATTTTTTGTGGAATAGTAAATGTGCAGATTACCACAACAAAAAGCTGAGGGACAATACATGGAAGGAAATAAGTTCAGCAATGGGCTTACCCGTCTCCGACTTAAAGAAGAAGATGGCTACGCTTCTGGCATCATACAGAAGAGAAAGATCAAGAATAGATAAAAGTCTAATTACTGGTTCTGGTAAGTATTTATTATTTGACACTTATAACGATCCCCACGGTATAATTTATCGATTTGTGCTGTGTATGTCTACAATATATGCCATATGGTAGCCTGCAGGACAGAATATAGCACCACTCGTATTCCTACTTGCGGAAGTCTCAGTAAAAATGGTCGCAAAAACTGACTGTGCCTGCATTGCTTGCCGCGCAACTCTGGCTGGGTTGCGTTGCCGCGCGCGGCAGCCGCGCTTGTCAACAGAAACCCACGAGCCAGTGTTCGAGGGTTTGCCGCGCGTAGTGGATACGCAGCTTTAGAAGTCTGAATAGGGCAGGTAGGTTAGAAAACTTAAAAAGGGAGATGGAACAACTTAAGTTAGATGTTGTTGAGATTAGCGAGATTAAATGGAAGGATGCACAGGATTTCTGGTCTAAAGAACACAGGATAATTAGCACACAAGCTGTCAATGGAGTCACTGGTGTAGGATTTGTAATGAACAAGAAAGTAGGGAAACGGGTGAGTTATAATGAACAGTTTAGTGACAGGATTATTTTGATGAGGTTAGAAACTAAACCCGTCCCAACCACATTAGTACAAGTGTATATGCCAACATCACAGGAAGATGACGAAGATATAGAAAAAATATACGCTGAAATTGAAGAATTAATCGATTATGTGAAAGGGGAAGAAAATCTAATAATCATGGGTGATTGGAATGCAATAGTGGGAGACAGGGCCGCCGTAAGCGGGCGTGCAAGGCGTGCACCGCACGCGGGCGGCAGGTCGAGGGGGGCGGCAAATCGAGTGATCGACAGTCGCCGCCCCGGGATAGTTGTCATTCCATTGTCGCCGCGACGAAATTTGCAGCCTATTTAGCTCAACAGCTGCTTCAGGCGGCCGGCAACACTCGGTGTGGCAACAATGGGGGCGGCAATTAATGTTTGAAGGGGCGGCAATCTCACATTCTTTTGACCCGGTTCGGAAAATTCCTAGATTCACCACTGGCTGTAGTTAGATAGGGGGCGGCATAATCGGTATTGCACGCGGGCGCTCAAACAGCTAGCGGCGGGCCTGGTGGGAGAAGGAAAAGAGGGGAATACTGTAGGAAGTTTTGGTCTAGGAGAATAAAATGAGCGAGGAAACAGATTGCTAGAATTTTGTGAAAGATATAAGCTAGTAGTGGCGAACACACTGTTTAAGAACCATGCAAGAAGGATATACACCTGGAAACGTCCTGGTGATACAGGCAGATATCAGCTAGATTATATCATGGTCAAACGGAGATTCAGGAATCATGTTCTAGACTGTAAAGCGTACCCAGGAGCAGACATAGAATCTGACCATAATTTGATAATAATGGAGTGCAGGCTGAAATTTAAGCGAACAGGGAAGCAGTATAAACAGAACAGACTGGAAGTGAATAAACTGAAACAATCTAGCACAAGAGAAAAATTTGCAGAAATGGTAGATTTGGGTCTAAGAAGTAACTCTGAAAGGAGCTCAACCGAGGACGAATTGAATTCATTAAAGACCGAAATAATGAAAGCTGGTAAAGATACATTAGACTTTAGGGAACAAGCTGCTTGAAAACCTTGGATCACAGAAGAAATTTTGGAGCTAATGGATCAGAGGAGAAGATACAAAAATGTTCAGGACGAAACAGGAAGAGAGCAATACAGGCAATTTAGAAATCAAATAAATAGGAAATGCAAAATTGCAAAAGAAAAATGGCTACAAGCAAAGTGTGAAGAAGTAGAAAAGGAAATGGTCGTAGGTAAAGTAGATGTTGCCTACAGAAAGATCAAACAGAATTTTGGAGAAATGAAGAAAAGAGGTATGAACATTAAGGCTGCCGATGGGAAATCTCTTCTAAGCCCAAAAGATAGAGCTAACCGATGGAAAGAATACATTGAGAAACTGTATGTTGGGGACGACTTGAACAATACTGTAATGGAAAAGGGAGGTGATGTCGACATTGATGACTTAGGAGATCCTGTTTTGAGGACAGAATTTAATATAGCTCTGAATGACTTGAAAGCAAATAAGGGAGTTGGAATTGATGAAATCCCAGCAGAACTTCTTAAATCCCTAGGAGAGGAAGGAATCGAAAGACTATTCAAGCTGATATCAAAAAGTTATGAAACAGGAGAAATTCCAACTGATTTTAATAAAAAATATCATCTTCACACTTCCAAAGAAAGCACAAGCTGACAAATGTGAGAATTATTGCACCATTAGTCTAACATCACATGCTTTAAAATTAATGACCAGAATAATATACAGAAGAATGAAAAGGGTAGTAGAAGAGATAGTAGGTGAAGATCAGTTTGGGTTTAGGAAAAATCGCGGTACAAGGGAAGCAATTCTGTCTTTAAGATTAATACTTGACGGGCGGAGCAAGAAAAACAAAGATACTTTTATGGCATTTTTTGATTTACAAAAAGCTTTTGATAATGTTAGGTGGGACAAGATGTTCAAAATTTTAAAGAAGTCAGGTCTAAAGTATCGAGATAGAAGAATACTCTATAAACTATATAAGAATCAAGTGGCTATAATAAAAGTAGAGAATCACGAGAGACATGCATCAGTTAAAAAGGGTGTGAGACAAGGCTGTAGTATATCCCCGTTAATATTCAACTTGTATGTAGAAGAAGCAATGAAGAAAGTCAAAGAAAAATTTCCATGTGGCATAAGTTTTCAGGGAGAAAAAATCAGTATGCTACGATTTGCTGATGACATTGTCTTGTTAGCAGAGAGGGCTGAGGATATTGAGATGTTACTGAATGGCATGAACAAAATACTGAAGGAAGATTTTGGACTGAATATGAATCAAAGTATGACAAAAGTGATGAAATGTAGCAGAAATGATATGAATACTAGTAGATTAAATATAAAAATAGGATCGGATGCAATAGGAGAAGTAAGTGAATTCTGTTACTTGGGAAGTAAAATTACAACCGATGGCCGAAGCAGGAATGATGTTAAAAGCAGAATAGCACTAGAAAAAGAGCATTCATGAAAAAGAGAATCCTTTTTGTTCCAAATATTGATCTAGGAATTAGAAAGAACTTTTTAAAACTCTTTGTGTGGAGCACAGCACTTTAAGGTAGCGAAACATGGACTTTATGAATACCGGAAATAAAGATAATTGAAGCATTTGAAATGTGGTGCTACAGAAGAATGTTGAGAATTAAGTGGACAGACAAAGCAAGAAATGAACGAGTTTTTTAAATGATGGGTGAAAAAATAAGTTTGTGGAAGAAGCTTACAGGAAGAAGAGAGAGGCTGGTTGGTCATATTTTGAGACATGCTGGATTGGTTAATTTGTTAGTGGAGGGAACAGTCGAAGGTAAGAACTGTAGAGGAAGACAGAGATTAGAATATATGAAGCAGATAACTGAGGACGTGGGCTGTAAGGGGTATGTAGAAATGAAGAGGTTAGCACAGGATAGGAAAGGGTGGAGGATTGCATCAAACCAGTCGAAAGACTGACGACAGCAAAAAAAAAAAAAAAAAAAAAAAAAAAAAAAAAAAAACACTGTTAACATTAGCATGTTGGTGGCGCAATCTCATAAGATCCACACATCCAAAACGAGTCCAACGCGCATATCATACGCGCATGTCGGTGACGAGAGGTCGCGAAATCATAGATTTACCCCCTTCCAAACATCGCCTAACGCGCCTTTACAGGATGATTCAAAATAACATGGAAAAAATGAGATGGTAGATCTGTCATACAATACAGATCAAAACTCGCATAGGAACAGGGGGCGCTAGAGCCACAAGAGGGCGTTGCGATACAAACACGAGCCACCACGATCATCCGACCTGTCTCCCTTGGATTTTTTCTTGTGGGGATTTTTAAAAGGACTTGTGTATGAAACACCTGTTGAAACGCCGGAAGACTTGGTAGGAAGAATCGTTGCGGCAGCCGGATGTGTTCGAGATACACCTGGTATCTTTGAGAAGGTGCGCCGTTCCATGCAACGGAGATGCCGGGTTTGTCTCGATGCATCTGGCAAAAACTTTGAGCATCTGCTGTAGGCTCAACATTTGACTTGCATTAGTCGCATGTGAGTGAGTAATTATCAATAAAATGATCTGTAATGGTTTTGTTTCTTCTCTTTGTGTCAGTATTATTTTAGACGCCCTGTAGCTGCTCCGGATCGCAGTTGCGACACTCTGTTCCTATGCGATTTTTGATTCTTATTGTATGACTGATCTACCATGTCATTTTGGCCACGTTATTTTGAATCACTCTGGAGAAGTTTTCATTTAAGAAAAAAAAATCCTACGATCTTTCATATTTTAGTATTTCTTCTACAATACCAGCTTTTCTGTTTCTTTACTGATACCCGACGTTTGCTTAACTACGTTAATAATCATTCCGTTCAGTGTTACTTTTTTAAATTAGCGCTTTATGACTTGCCATCAGCTTGGTCAATAGAGATGAGGGAGGATTGTTGACAAATAATGATAAGGAAACCGACCGTGGCCTTTATGAAGGATCCAACGTGGCAGAAGTATAAAGTGATACTGGAAAACCGAATTCTGCATGGCTGTACTGGAAATCTAAACTTGCTCACTGACCACGTAAGATTAATGGTTTCTGCGTTTTCTTTAATTAAATTACCTTCATGTTTTCCCTGCACCCTGTTCCTGTAAATTTCTGTTTGATGCGAAATAATTCAAGTTTGTCTGCTCTCCAGGTTGTTTGTTTAATAAGACCTACTATTCTTCTTGAACTTCCGCATACACGTCTTCATCATCAGATATGGTCGTGGTATGTATTCGATCCCCTGTATTGTTAACCGCTCAAAATTTGTTTTACCCAATTTTGTTATGTAAGCTTTGTATTACCTGAATCATTCAATGAATATGTTATTATTTCATGATTCTTATCTATTGTGTTTGCTACCACTTGATCAGATCCTTCAGAAAATTTTAATTGCCCAACACTTCGTTCATTTATTTTTCCTAATTCTAAGTTCCCTCAAATATTTCTTCTCTTTCTACGTATTTTACGTACTCTTGTGGCAGTGCCGGATCTAGGGAGGGGGAGGGGGGGAGACAAACCGGGGCAATTGCCCCAGGCGGCAAAATCATGTTAGAAGGGCGGCAAATTTGTGTCGCAGCGAGCCTTTTTTTACTTGGTTTGGCGACAATGGGCGAAATTCGGGGCGGCGACACTCGGGGCTGTGGCAGCAATGGGGACGGCAAAATAATCTTCGACGGGGCAGCAATCTCACAGCTTTGGCCCCGGCTCGGAAAATTCCTCGATCCGCCACTGTTTTGTGGTCAAGGTATATCGATAGCCTGAGAAAAAGTTTGATTTTCTGCCAATGTTCACATACAGCTTTTATCCGATTTTAATGGCACTTAGCATACTTATACTTTAAAGCAAATACAAAAACTCTGTTAACCTTTCCTCCCCTCACCTTAAGTTCTGTCAACGTTATTCATACAAACCCACAGTTTCTACCTGATTTTGACAGTACTTAGCACACGTATACTTCCAAACAAGGAAGTCTGATAGCTCAGCGGTTAAGGCGCTTACTTCAGAAAGTTTCTCTCTTCGATTGCGGGTTTAAACCCCGTAGTGAGAAGGTATTTTTACGAGTTGTATTGGATTATATGAGCTACTCCAGGATGTCCCGTGGCTCTGATTACACGTTAAACTGTAGTCCCCTGAGGAAAGGAATTGGCCTTCCTGCCTCTGACACAATAGCTTGGTACATCTCCTTCGAGAAGATTCTAGTAACCTTCGGGTTCTGGACTAACTTAGATTTTTAATTTTTTAAGTGAAAACTTCTTTAGGCACTTTGGGCGAGTTTTGGATGGGTATAATCTTTTGATTTCGCGTCACCGACACGCTAATGTTAACAGTATGTCTGATGCGGTCTGGTGTTTCAGTGGTCTGACTGGAGAGCGAAAGGTCCACGGTTCGAATCCCTGTCTCGGCGGGCATTGTCATAGACCCTTAACCTGACCTTCACCTCTGGCACAGCTTGCTGTGTAATGAGAACTATGCCAGAACGCTTCCGTGGTTCGGATTCCACGTTAAACTGTAGGTGCTCTGTACTTGGTAGCCCTACCGGATTAGGTTAAGGCGGTGAAGACAGGGGCGGAATGGGCCGCCAATAGAAACCCTGCCACCAGGTAATTACGACCACTCGGAATTATTATTATTTAGCATATCTGCGGCTATAAGTATGACATGTTGCGTACAATGGATGGAAGAGTACAATTCTGGTGCTTGCAGAAGTGTTTCAGAACACAAGAATCGCTATTCTGCCACAGATCATCCCCTATCCTGCTTTACAGGGCGAGCAAGGCTCCGACCTCTACGTTCTGTGATGTGGCGTGGGTGTCCACCACATTGTCGGCCACTCGTGGTTTCACCGTCCTTCAAACACTTTCCATAGATGGTCACTACAGTAGCACGCGAACAGCCAACCAGCCTCTCCGTTTCCGAGATGCTCGTTCCGAGTTTCCGCGCCCAAAAAACCGCTGTCCCGTAATTTAAGTGAATTTCGTGACCTGTGCGTGGAAATCTGTTGTCAGACACTTCTGGAAGCCTAACAAGGACTTGTAGAATCCACGCTACTCTGAATCACTGCTGTATCGTGCACTTGGGATAAAATGACTAATACATTTGATAAAACTGAAATGCAAAAAAAAAAAAAAAAAAAAAAAAAAATTGTGGACGAGTGGAAGATTGGTGTCTATTTGGAAACCAAATGTAGACAATATTTCCTTATTTGTTAAAAAAAATAAAAAAATTCTTAGTCCATATCCCGAAGGTTGGCTGAATTATCCCGAAGGTGTAGTAAGCTATTGTATCACTGGTAGGACGGCCACATCTTTTCCTCTGGGACCTACATTACAACGTGGAATCAAACCACGGATCTGGCATAACTCATGTGATCAAATGCCACGCTTAAAAGTTTCAACTTCCACCGTGATCTAAACCTAGGAACTTTAAGCCCGTTAACCAGAGACCTTCCAGACCGCTATTTTGTATTATATATGATATGGAATCCCAACCATTGAACGGTTCGGCGTAGGTCATATGCTGAAGTTGAAATTTGCAGAGGACGTACGTAGGTGGGTGGAGGAAAAGTGGAAGATGGGTGTGTAGGGAAATTGTCATCGGAGCATGCGCTCCACTGCAATTAAAATAAATTAAATTAAAGATGTCCAGCTCATAAAATTTCCTGTTCCTACAGGGATTCGAACCCACGACAGTCGATACAAACATTAGGAACTTGGCGCTTCAGCCACTGACCTACCAGACCTATCTAATTTGAAACAAATGCGTGCTAAGTAAAATCAAAATCGGATAAAAAATATGGGTTTGTATGAACAACGTCGGCATAAATTAAGCGTGGGTAAAGGAAGAAAGGAGTTAGGGCTTGCCAACCAAACGCAGGCTGTATTTTTCTATTTGTTTAAAGTATACATATGCAGAGTTCCATCAAAATAGGATAAAAATTATGTGTTTGAAGGGCGTTGTCAAAAATTTAGTGTGTCGGCGTAAGGTGCGAAGGGGTTGGTTTTTGAAAAACAAATGTAGACAGTAATATTCTGTTTATTATAGAGTTTATGTTTGCAAATTTCCATCGATATCGGATAGAAACCGTGGGTTTGAGTATCGAAAATATGAAAACGATTGAGGGGTGTATAGAGGTGAGAGAGTGGGTTTTTCTAGATTTTTTTGGTCAGAAACCTTCCCAGGCAGGCGCAGAACAACTTACCAAAGTTTAATCGTAATCGGATGAATGTTATAAGACCGCACAGAAGACAAACAAACCAACAAACATTCATTTTTATATATTAGATGTAGTACAGTAAACTTTCTAAATGCGTCCCAAAGTATTAATACAACTGACATTAAATAATTTACTCTTGTGATATGGCACCTACACCATTATTAAAATACACTTTAAAAGTTTCTCGTACATCATATGCCGTATTAGTAGACCAGTTAGCTGCCCACGTTCCAGAATTTTTATTTGAGAATTTGACAGTTCAGATTGTAATATATTGGATCGGACGATACCATCTCTGTCTATAAAGATACTATATAATAAACAAACGGATTTCACCATTTAATCAGCCTCATCAGGATGACAGTCTATTGGTTTGTTTATCAGTCTCTGCTTAGCTGTTATTATTCCAAATGAACATTATACTATTCTGTGACAACGTGACAGTCTGTAATTAAATATTTCTTCCTCGTGAGAGGGGTTTCGAATGTGCTTTTATCACATACGATTTTAAGTTTCACCTAGGAAGACGTATGGAAGCACTAAATCGGATTTGGGAAGTTTTTTATCTTCTAGTAGTAAGGCTCCGTTTTCTAACTACAGCCAAAAAACTGAAGATGCAAACGTTCCGCCAACACTTAGTTCTCCATATAAATCAATCATATAAATTTATTACTTGCTTTGGCTACCGCGAGTAGTACTATTGAAAAGTATTGCTTATAATATTTTTCGGAGATTTTATACGAATATATGTTTCCCGTTGATACAACCGACACAGTTTGGAAAATTCCACTGATCATAAAATGGTATGAAGTGTCTCAATAGCGATTCCTTCGTAGACTGAGACAAGTGCTGTAGATGTAATTTATTCCGTACTGTAGTACAGGTTTCGATTCTGATCTTTCTTATCGTACTATGCGACATTGTAAAGGTATAGACTAATAGCTAAATGAAATTCTTTTGTAAAATCCATGTTCTAAAATTTTCATCATTAGAGTCCTATCTCCTGATAATTTTTACTAGACTGTAAAATTCCTCTGAATCGTGCGAAAACTGAAAACCCAGAAACCACTTCTTCTTTGCGCGAATTCGGGCGACTTCGCGCGAATACGCTTCCACTGTAACCGCTTCTTCCCATGAATTCGGGCGAACTAACCTTCGCGCGAATAAGCTTGCAGTGTAAAGAAACCTCAGGTTTTCAAACTTATAAACCTGATTTCCAGTGTTGCCGACATGTTCCGAAGAGATAACATGGTAGCCATGACTTACTAGACTACATTTGCGATATTTCTCGTTACCATATAGCTTTATCAAAGTTACTCTCCTCTAACTGTCAGAATTCGTTACCGCAGAAAGCTGCTGTACGATCGATGACTTTTTGCTCTTGCTCATTCAGTCAGTTCCAAGGCATCCATTTTTCATTGTAAGATCCATTATACAGAAGTCTGTGAATGCAGTTGATCCAAGAATGAGAAAAGAAATTTCTCGGCGTGTACTTACGTAGACTCGATCTGTGTGTTTCAACAAACTTCCAGCTACAGTCGTACAGTAGTGGTCAGTACCGGATTAACCACGTAGCAGGAGTTAGCAAATGCTACGGGCCTCGCGCCTCCTAGGTGGGCCCCGCGCCTAGGATTCTCTGAAGCCTCTCCGTCAGGCTAGATCGGCTAGCTCTACAATTTCCCCCGACGGCGAAAACCAAGGGCCTCCTCTTCACATTTGCAACGGGCCCCGCGCTGTCGTAATCCAGCCCTGATAGTGAGTGGTGTATGAATACAAACAACGACAAATGCTATACTAAAATCCTTGGTACTAGAATACTAATGTAGGATTCATAACGTTTTGCTTAACAAAAAGCTCATATTACAATAATCTTGAAATATTATCAGATTGTCGTTCTTCAGTCGCTAATTTGAAGACATGTCAAACAGACTTTAAAACTTTATTTCTTTCTCGCTTCCTCTGTGACAAACGTTATTTTGGTAGTTAGATTGTAGTTAAACAATTTGTTATTCTTCATCTCTCACCACGAGACCAGAGAAAACCGTAATTCAGTTATTGCAAACATTTTCTTTAAAGAAAATTTTCAAAACAATATTAGAACCGCTCGCGTAAAAAAAAAAATTCTCCGACTTGAATATAATTACTTCGTTTGCAATTACGAAAAACATAAAACTTTACAAGTAAAATGTAAATATATATTAAAAACAACACAACAAGCAAATATCATCAGTGAAATGCCATAGGAAAACAACATCATCTTAAATCGCAGCTACTGCGTTTGCTTTGAAGGTCATCGAGTCGTCATTCACTTTACGAGACCAGTGTTGAGCATCTAGGTTCCGTTCTATTTAACGCATTGAATCAAGGCAAGGCCGCACATTCTTTGAAACACAAGGTTATTGCTCTAGGATTGCTTTCTCCGTTGTTCAACTAGACGGCCTTAAGAATTCGGTGTAGAAAATAACTGAATTCATTCTATTCATGCACAATTTGAGCAAGTTATTCCGTAAAACTTTACACCATTGCGTTTAAACGCATTGGTGTTGATACACTTTGGTGAGTGGTTTGAATACGACATAATGCAGGTAAAATAATCTTTCTGGTGACCAAAAGTGCTCAAATGTCTATTTTTCTGTTCCAAACAAGTTGTATTTTGAAAGCTTATTAACATGCCCTCAGGTCTCTAAAAATGCTTTCTTCCTCCTTGTTTCGCCGATCGCTGTATCTTTTGACATTAATATCATCTTGCTTCAATTGTACTAGAAAACAGCAGTGTCTCTACAAGGTAGCCGTACTTTCGAGAGAAATAAGAGAATCCACCACTATACGGGCCCGCATTTAGGCTTTGTGGGCCCCTAGGCTATACATGTGGTGCGGACCCCCCTGTCGGCAGTCGCCCCTCCGACCGGGGCTTAAATTCGACCCAAAAAATTTATGGGCGACCCTTTTTTTAGCTCTACTACTGGCCCAGGGGGGTGGTGATGGGGTTGTAGTGCGGGCCCCTAGGCTACAGCCAAGGTAGCCTATGCTTAAATGCGGCTCTGCCGCTATATATGAATGAAAATAAAAAATATCGATTCGTCTATTCCAAAAACACCAAAAAAATTTCCCAAGGAAACCAGATTTGTACCAAATGTTTCCTCTGGCAGAAAGATGTAGGTGTACACTTGTAAGACCAGTTTATTGCTTTAGTATTGAATCTTGGGTGAATGTTGTAAAAGGATTTTTTTTCTTTTCCCAAGATATGGTTGTACCTGACATTGCATCGGATCTGATTCAGGTTTCCTTGGAAAAGTACAAAATTCTTGCGAGGGCTCCTTGTGTTCATGACTGAACACAAAACTAAAATTATCCTGCAGTGAACTTGGTTCGATTGGAAGGGATGGTCTAGAGTTGCTCCACTCCTTCTGATTTCTTTATTTATTACTTTTGCTTCATAGATTTCTGCTCAGGAAATTCCACTGAATTGTGGAACATATCATGGTTAAGATACAGGGTGATTATAATTAAAGTTTAAGTTTCAAAACGCTCTAAAAAACGAACCACTGATTAGAATGACGTCAAAATTGAACAGCGTATTATTGAAGAAGGGGGAAAGAACATGAACGGTGATTCAGCACCAGCAGCTCTGCAGAAGTTCAGGGCTCTCAAGGGTATGAAAAAAGGCGTTGGACCGATGACTGTCATGAGTCTGGTGAAAATGATGAAAAAATTCAAAAAGTGAGGTTAGTTTGATGTGCAGTCTGGTAGAGGAAAGAAAATATGTTATTCGGCGGTAGTTGAAGACGTGGTCACAGCAGTTCAGGAGGCGTCGAGCGGTGGTGTAGCGCACGGAGAATTGCCCGAACATTGGACAGGCCTGTGAACACGGTGCAATGTGCGGGAGTTGTTTCCTTCTGACCTGCCAGCAAGAGAGGGTTTTGCTTTTTAATTTCTTGCTCGCATGGAAGTTGACAATGATTGGCCGTGGAAAATTCTGTGGACAGACGAAGCCCATTTCCATCTGACGGGATATGTTTTACGATTTGTCATTTGTAGACGAAATTCTGATGCTTACAGCGCCATCTGTCGCTAAAATTTGGGACTTTTTTTGTTCATGTTCTTTCCCCCTTCGTCAATAATACGCCGTTCAATTTTGACGTTATTATATTCAGTGGTTCGTTTTTTAGAGCGATTTGAAACTTAAACTTTAATTATGATCATCCTGTACATACATGCAACATGAATAATAACCACACTGAATAAGTACCATATTTTACAAAGATGGAATAGAAGGATATTCTCACAGGTTTTCTTTAATTACATTTTTATTATCTTCAAACTCTTCTTACTTTTAGGAAAGTCTGTTAAACAGATGCAGCCCAGAATTATTAACTCCTCTCTATTCTAATCGCAATTACTTTTGTGTTCTGTACAAGTTATTTTTGTTTCTTATATTGAATATGTATACCGTAATTTTGATGTTAACAAGCCAAAATGTTGTGTGACAAAACATTGTATGTCTGACTACTGTTTTAGTGATAAAAAAAAAAAAATATGTACAGACCACTATTTATAGACCCAAGTGATGTACAGAACAGCTTTGGCTGGTAAGAACTATGTATCTTGGAGTTTTGTGTAAATCTTGTCATAAAGCACGTCATTCACACTAGTACAGTTAAAT
The DNA here is from genome assembly GCA_031002005.1 of Vandiemenella viatica. Classification (NCBI taxonomy): domain Eukaryota; kingdom Metazoa; phylum Arthropoda; class Insecta; order Orthoptera; family Morabidae; genus Vandiemenella; species Vandiemenella viatica. Next base: position 15,234,954 of record CM061921.1, read on the forward strand.
ATACAATGTAAAAAAAATAAAAAAAAATAAAAAATAAATAAATAAATAAAAAACATATGTTCAATAAACTTTGTTTACTTTTACATTAAGAAGCAACATATATATTTACCTTCTGACTATCCTGCTGGACCTCCACAGGGATCTTTCCCTTGTAACAGACCCCACTGTAAAACATGCAACATGCACCCTGCCACCACCACTTACTCTAATCCTGTCACAGGAGAATCCTTTCCTATAAGTGGACATTCTACATGTGCTACCGCTCACCTCATTTACCAACTCACCGTTCTCCAATGCACTGCTTCCTACAACAACCCAGTCAACAGTTATCCTACAGGATGAATGGCCACAGGCAAAAAGTTTATGCTTCCAACCTGGACCATCCAGTGGCAATTCACGCCAACTCACATGATTCAAACAACCTCAACACCTGTTTCACAGTTAGAGTTTTTCTGAACACCACCACCCCTTCAGAACTCTGCAGATGGGAACTATCCTACCAACATATCCTTGACACCAGACACACCCCTTGTCTAAACCTATGCTAAGCCTGTCACTTACTATTTTTTAATTTAGCCAGTTATATATATATATATTAATTTATTTTTATATATGCCGAAATGTTGCGCTTTTCTTGTGGTTTTTTTTTTGTGTTCGTCATCCCAGCCGCCTTCATCTGTGGTAAGTGTTGGGTCATATTTCCCTATCCTTCCTTAGTTTTATCACCTTAAAGCATTTTCCTGCTCATTGTTATTAATATATATATAAATTATAATGTTCTCAATAATAATTTTTAAACAGGTGCCGCATGGATTATCTTGTTCCACTTCTATCGCTGTTCAACCTTATCTCCCCACCCCCAGCACTTCCACCCCCACTCCGTGTTTCAGCCTTTGTTTCATTCATGTGGTGGGTCGCGTTGTGATCACATCTTTCCCCCACCATATGTATCGCCTCTCACATGAATAAGGTTTCTCTTGTGCAATTTGTTTGTTTTTGTGTTTTTTACGTGTTCATCTTGCCCTCTTGACTTCATCTATGGTAAGTGATGGGTTATTTTTCCTAATTCTATCTAATTTTTAGTTCCCAATGGCAGTTTCTTTGTTTCCATTATCCATAGCTAGAGAGAGAGAGAGAGAGACAGAGACTTATCCATTCATTCATCTCCATCCATAATGGTACTCTCATTTATACATACTCATTTGCCCCATGATAGGGACCCATCCCATTGGGGAAAATACTTGTATATAGCTTATCATCTGACCTAGAGGGATTCATCTTTGATACTTTAACAGTCGAGATGCAATGGTGGTCTAATTGTAAGTGATGCTGCAGATGGTTGTAACATAACATACGTCAGAGCCATGCAAGAGTATCTGTGGCCGGCGTAGTAAGCCAGTGTGGGGCTATCTTTGGTGGGTGTGCATCGTTGACTGCCGTCAAGTTTAGTTGTCGACGCGGGAACATTTCGGTTGTAATTATAGAAATTGTGAAAAGACGAGAAGATTTGGCGGAGTGTAACGTGGAAACCAGTAATGTGTTATATTAACGGTTTTGCATGGAGTGCAGCGATCTCAAGTGACTGTGGACGTGTTATGAGTACTGTGGTGAGTGTGGGAGTTTGGGCAATTTAATTCTTCTTGTCCCACGAGTCTGCAATTCTCGGAAAAGGAGTCTGATTCCTTATTTAAATATTGATTTGGTGGTGGTATTTTCCGTCGGTGTGAAAGCGTAAGTTTATGAACTCAATAAAATTTGGTATATCTGTCCATTCTAAAGTATGTGAGCTTATCATTTAGTAACCCGACGAACGGTAATACCTAAACCTGGCGGCCGCGGTATAAAGAACCTTTTATTTGATCAATGAATATGTGTGTGTCGAGTAAGGGACTTTTCTAATAATCAAAATCCATAATTAGCCAGAAAGCTTACATGGTGTTTTACAGGTGCACAAGCAGTTAAGTTTCCATCTCTTACTTCCTGGCGACTGAGCCAGGCAGCCATTTAGCCCATATAGAATTTTTGTTGGATTCTAGCTGGAAAGCATACATTTTTGCCCACAGGCCTGCAAACTTCAAAATCAATTAACCATATATGGCTTCACACCTTGGTGACATAGCAGGGGCATGGGATTGGAAGGAGTTCAGCCAAGGACTCATATACAGGATTCTCAAAATGTTTTTACAATTTCAACATTTCCAGAACCAAAAGGACACACAAAATTCATTCAACTGATTCAGCTGGAAAAGATACTCATAAAATTAGAAAATAACAAGCATATAAGTATTTTAATCAATATTGGAAGTTCTCTAAGAAGTGGTGGCCATTACAGTATTCTTTACGCATTCACATTACATATCCAAAAAAGCAAATGGAAAAATTTCATATATAAATGCAAAAGAATGTTCAAAATAATTGTTCATCATATACAATCACAGATTACGTATCATATTTATCAAATGAAAATATCAAAGTGCAATGGTGTCATACAGTAGCATACAAAATGATTTCAAATACTGGTTTTAGTTGCAATCAAACACTTTTGACAAAAAAAAAAAAACAATACATACCATAAGGCGCTCTCATATACACCTCCAAAATGACACAATTATTTCTTTTTCTTGTTCCAAACATTTCTTTCAATAGCAAATACATGAAACCAATGTCTTTTAGGAACTCTTATCTCTTTACCAACACAAAATGATTGCTTTCCTTAATCAACATAATGTACTCTCATTCTGAAAATAAACACTAATCTCTGAATAATCACAGTAAGCATCAAAAAGACTTTTGATGTCATCAAAATTACAACACACCTCACCCTTTATGTCACCTTCATCAGAAAACATCAAATGGCTAGCTTCCCTTCTATTGGAAAACTTTGTTTCATTCTGTGTACATTACAAAATTTTTTTACAATAGTTATTTCATCTACATCACTCACTTTTGTTTAAATAACAACGCACTTCTCAGTTTCATTGTGCACCTCTGTTGAAATATAATTATCTTCTAAAACAACAAAAATATTTATTGAAATCCATCTTTCATTCAGGGTTTTTACAGCTCACTCTTATTTCTACAAAAACATCTTTTTTTCATCAAAATTGTACCAACACAATTTTCATTATTTGATTTACATCTTACACTGTCTTAAATGGTAACAAGTATTACACTTCTCATATGTTGTCTCTCAGGTACATGAAAACTCCCACTGTCATTCTCTTTACAAGAGGATTCGTCTTTACTCTGGTTTATGCTCACATCACTACTGTACACAATGTTGTTGTCAGTCACAAATTTTTTTCTTGCCTGTCATCAGTATTCTCTTTACCATCATTGCAAGGAATAGGAACCAAACGTGTCACATTTTGAAGGATATTCCTCCAAAATCTCAGTTATTTTACAAGCAAACTCTGCATCGATTTTCATTAGTACTATTTACTGTGTAGTTACCATGTACCACGTGGCTATTAATTTCATGCTCTTTAATGTTTACTTCACTATCAGAATCCCACAGTTAACATCAGAATTGTTTAAAAGAATCGGCTCATTTTGAAAATATTATTTGGATGTTAAACAGTATCTTTAGGGATATTATTTATGACTGGATTATTATCAGTAGGACTGATATCAAAAGCTTCTCCCTCATGGCATACTTCCCAGTTTGGGCTTTCTACTGCATTATCAACAACAGCACTAGTACTTTCCTCCAAAATAAATCACACACACTGATAGCAACATCCATACACCCCACCTTCCAATGCCTTATCTCAGCATCCACCTACTTTTACTCTTTAGCCATTCCAACTCAGTGTCTATGGTAAATTGATCATCATTTCGCTGCCTCCTGACTTCCAATAACTTTGTAACCAGCTCATTCATCATAACAGTTACTGATTGCTTTCAATCGTAATTTCCACAAACAAATCTGGCTGCTCTCCGTTGAACCTTCTCCAACTCCTGAATTTGATACCCAAACTGTGGGTTCATTATCACTAGGGTTCAGATCTTAATCACCAAAAAAATAGAGAAATATACAGGCAAATATGACCTTAAGTAGAAGTACAGTTCTGTGAATAATTATCTTAATTTATTCTAATCTATATCTTGTGAATTCCCGGTACTACTCCTCAAAATATGACCATAAATATTATTGAAATATGACCAAAAATAGGAAAATGGTCTGAATATGCATTTATATGCTATATAAAATACATTTAAATACAAAAAGAATCGTTGAATAGGTGTTTAGTTCAACATTTCAACTCAAAATGAAGGCAGGAAAAATATATGACTTGTCCTAAAGATCCAAACCCTAATCATCACACTACTATATTCAGTCAGTGACCAAGATTTTTGTAATCCAGTTCCCTCAGATCTCTGGTACATCCTCTCATCACACTCTCCAATACATGAAGGATTTTGAAACCTATTCCTACCACCTACTCAGTGTCTCCTGTCCTCCCTGAGTTTACTATCAAATCCTAAAGGGTGATATTTACAGTTAAAATCATCAACAAGAAATTCCTCCCCTACCCTATAACCATAGAAAACTTTTACTTATTTATCTGTGTACGTAGTAACCTGACTCTTCTTGGTTTTTCTTTTCATTCTATATTTACCAACCAAGCTAAATATCCTGTTCAAACCCTCCTATAATTGCTTAAAGTTCTCTCCATTATTAATCATATTAAGGTATTGTAATCTGCAAACAATCCAACTTCAATTAATCAGCACAATCGTTCATTAAAACATTGAACAGCAATGGTCTCAATACACTTCCCTATTGCACTCCCATATTTATGTCCACCTCCTTTATATTGCATTTTCCACCCTAATTCTTTGCTTTCTACCTGTTAAGAATTCTTCAAATCAATCAGTAATTTTTCCATCCACTCCAACACTTTTTACCTTAACTGTCACCATTTTATGAATCACTCTGACAACTGCTTTGGAGAGGTCCATTACTACATTATCAACTTGGCATCCTTTTGTCATTTGATCTGCAATATCTTGCATATAGCTCACTAACTGAGATTCACATGAGTGTACTTTCCTGGTACTGTTTTATAAACCAGTTTCTTTTCTGATTTGTTTGCATTCCATCTTTCAATTACTTTCTCCACTACTGATGTCAAACTAATTGGTCTGTAATTTACAACCCTATTTGTTGCAGCTTCTTCCAGTCCTCTGGTAAGCAGCAAGTTGCCAAACCCAATATAAATAACATTTAAAGATAAGATACAATGTCATATCCCACTATCCTCGTATCTGTAGTAATATTATCCACACCAGTCCGTTTTTGCCATTTTAGATTCTTTAATTGCTGCAGAGTATCCTCAGAATTTATTTCCAGTATCTTTAGTCTGCTTATTACTACTTATGTATAGAAGCTCCTCCTCTGATTTTTCTGCTCCCATACCAGAATGAGATTTACTAATGACCTACAAAACAAATTACTTAGTATCTCTCCTAATTTCAGATCAATAGTAACTTCTTTCCCATCATTATCCACAATTGTATGGATACCTTCCCTTCCCCTCAGTTTTCTAACATAGCCATAGAAATTCTTAGAAACATCATTAGGAATTCCCCTGCAGTTACACTTTTTTTCATAAACCCATATTTAGCTACCCTCTTTGCTGCTATTAATTACTGGTTTAGTTGTTTCAAAGTTTTCCTGCTCCCTTACTGTCTGTTAAATTTCTTATATTTTCTTCTCACCAACCTCTTTATCCTTTCTGATTCATGAGCTCCACCCTAGTATGTTGTGCCTCCTTCACCACCTTCTTCAGGGCACTCTCTATACTATAACTCATGTTTCTATCAATGCTATTCCTCATAGCCACCACTATTACTGCTCTATCCTCTCGGGTGAACCCTCTACAGAGTGCTCCTATATTCTTTATTACCTGCCATAATGTTGCACTTGGTTTGAAAAAATCTGTGACTTGGTAGCTTGAGATAAAGGGGACCTATACCTCTCCTATGACTACTACCTAGCAGCAGAACGTTTTTGTTTCTTCTTTTTCCTTCCATGCGCTAATCCTACAGATCTGTTGTACCTTATTTACTATTCCCTCTACTTTTTTATGAAGCTCTTCACCTTCTGAGCCTAGTAGCAGGTCAAACCTTTCTTCCTACTATTTCTAAAGTGTCAGGCATCTTCATCCAGCTTACTCCATTTCATGTACGATCTGCTACCAGCTCCCAACTATCCTTTTCACTTCTCCACTATCCCATTATCTTTCCCTTCTGCCACTAAAGACTGAGCTCTAATAATTTCGCCCATCTCCCTGATCTTTTATTCCTGCTCTGAAAGTTCCCTATCCTTAAAACAAAGAGGATAATTCCATTCTCAAAGCTCATTCAGTTCCCGATTTCCCTCTCCACTATATTTATCCCAGTGAAAACACTCCTTACACTTGCCACAAATATGTGACAGTTGTTACCCATCTTACACATGATTTTTCAGTCTAGAAGACTAGAATACCATTGAACCGAACTACTCCTACTGGCTTTATAACTTTCCTGCTCTTACACAGGACAGTTAAAGCAAGACCAGGTCCGGCGCTAGGATTTTGGGGCCTGGGGTAAGCATCTTAGCAATCACATAACCAGTTCGGGGCCCTCAGCCAATTTAACGGTTAGAGCCCTCCCTCAGGCCAAATCGGCGACTTTTTTTTTTTTTTTTTTTTTTTTTTTTTTTTGGTTAGACGAAACCACTTTACTCTGAAAGCATAGAATTCGTTTTGAATCATCTCAGAATTGAAAGGGTTACTTACTTTTGTTTGAAAACCATGGATGACGTTAGTGCTTTCAATTTAACCAGAATACCTTAAAAAATACATTAAAATTGGATTTATCAATATTACACTTATTACATACATTTACACAACCTTGCTTATTATCATCAGCTCGTAATAACTTGTTTAATATTATAGTACCTTTATTTTTATCTTCCAAAGCTTCACTTTGGATGTAATTCTTCCGCTACTTTGCAAACATCTGATAACATAGTTTCTTTAATCTTTTGTGTACACATTGAATCAGTAATTACTACTGGGTTCAGCATTCAATGGTTTAAAGTAAATCTTTTCATATTAACAAATTAGTGACTGAACGGCTAAGATGTTTCCTTTACAATGACTGAGAATAAAGAAGGTTCCTTTACACTGGCCATGGCCTAAACTGGTAAAATTACTGAAGAGATAAGGAGGTAAATAATACTTCTCAGATAAGGAAACTAATGATGCATAAAATATCTGGTATTAGCCTTGCTATGAGGCTTTGTCAAGATATGCACCAAATAGATATATATATATGTAAATGCGACAGTGTTATATTTTGAAAGAAGAGAGCATGCTCTTAACAGGTGTCTGTAAAGCTAACTAAAATAAAAACATAGGAAAATGTAAAACAAATACAGTACTACAATTTATTTAATACAATACAGAAATACGAGTATTTCAAACACAAACTACGAAAAGCATGGCAAACAAAACGAACCTAAACTCCGGTGTCAGATGCTACGTAAAACAAAAATCTTCAATGATTCCGTATGTTATATCAAAGTCAGTTGAACCTACAGAAATTTGTGAACAAACTTTTGATCAAAACTTTAAAGATGAAATAGAAAGTCTTTTTATGAAATGAATTAGGACCGATCACTAGGCACATGTTTGTGGAAGTAAGTGATCAAAGAAGGAAATTACTGATGCAAATCCGAAAATTAAGTACTATCTCAGCAAAAGACTACTCAGTAGTATAAAACCTTTACAATAGAATACTCTGGTACTAATGTATTTCAACGTCTGTCTCGTTCAAATATTGTGGAAAAACCAGTACAAAAAATAAAAATAAAATAAAACCTTATACCAAAGTCCTCTAAGACAGGAGTTTGTATTCTATAACAGAAGGGTACAAGCCCAAAAAGCTCGTTACAAGAATGACTGGGGCGTAAGTAAGAAAGAAGTGGCACAAGGGGGAAGAAAATACGCAATCGAGGAAATATTGAAATGAGGAAATGGGTATGAAATATAGGAAGCATATACTGGCTATTCAGAAACATCTGTAGGCCCTACACAATTTTAGAAGAGAAAGGGTGCACCAACAAAAATTGGCACCAGATAGTAATATTAGGTTCGAAAAGCTATCTTCATCTGCTATGGTACATAGAAGAACTAAAGGCTTGTTATTACTAAAAAAAACTTTTTCGAAATGCATTCAGGTTACAAAATGTACTCAAAAAACAAAAATTTGGATACTAAAATCTTGATAGCATCAGTGCGTGGGAAGAAAACCCTGGCGGATCTCCCCAACAGCTCCAGAAACCTACAAGATACTGGTCACTTTCAGCGGTGATGTCTTACACCAGTTCTTTGTTGTAACCTCAGAGCAAGTAGTTTAAAGCTGTCAGTCCGGCAATTTCGCACCGAAAAACGCCATCTGTCCCTTAAAGATTTGGTTTATCATCCTTCATTGTTTTAAGATTCCGATTTGTTTTCATGCACCTCATCTTTCCTGATTTTTTTGCATAATATTTTTTAAACACCTTGTAGTAAAAGTGAAAATAGAATTAAAATAACCATACGTATGCAGACAAACTAACATCACTATCAACACTAAGAGACCACTGCTACCGACTAAAACACTCCTCTCAGGCCCATATTAAAATGGATCTAACTAGATTGGGTAGTTCCAGCATGCGATGAAATGAACGAAATTCCCATAGATCAAGCAAACGACGGTAAAATCCGAACGCTTGCCGGAAAAGGATTTGATATCTGAAATACCGGTAGCAATGAAATGAAGAGCTAATGGGCGTTTCAGGCGGTGGCCATGGTATAGGCGCAACAAGCTAATAACGATATCCGCAGGAAAAATCTGTTCCAGGACCGTAAACAAATAGCGGATATGAGTCCACACATGGTTCTAGTATGTAGAGATACTCAAGTAACAGTAAGATTGTTATTTAGAACTGTTTTATGTTCTAGAAGCAAGTACGTGTGAATAACACCTTTCTTTAGTGGAACAGCATTGGTAGAGACACATTCAATCAAGATATTCGTTCTTTTGTTTACAGTAATAATTTATCCAAGCAAAAAATTCTATTTAAGTATCGCAGTCAGAAGTGTCAATTACACGAGGTGCATAAGGTTTGGTATACGAACAAATTAATTCTCTTGTTCTTTTTGATTGATTCTGCTGCCCATCAGTTAGGCGGGAACAGACTGGTTGACGAAGTTGGCAGGTTATACCAAAACTTACTATTGTATCAACCAACTTAACATTTAAGAATATTTATTTTCATTTTTTTTTTCTTATGGCTTTACGTCTTGTCGACGTCGAAATCATTAGAGGCAGGAAAGGACTGGCGACAAGGAACGGGAAGGAATTCGGCCATGACCCTTCAGAAGAAAGCATTCGCCTATAGTGATTTGGGGAAACCATGGAAAAACCAAATCTGGATGCCCGGACGGGGATTCGAACCCGCATCCTCCCGATTGCGAGGCCAGAGCGTTACCGCTCACCCACCATGCTTGGTTTCATTTGTCAGTCCTTGATACATTTATCAATCTCACAATAATTACAACAACAGTCTTTTCTTTTAGCTCCTAGTTTCTCTTTGCCACTAATTCAATTATAAAACTCTTTCTTTGGTCACGTTATATACCAGCCAACGTACATAGCTCACGGAAAGATTACTATCACAGAAAACTTATATAATAAAGTCATATCAGATAACCTTGTTACCTGACAGGTGAAAATCGACAATGTTTCAATTGTTTTATTTTATTTGTACGCCTCGACTATCTCGAAGCCATTAGAGGCAGGAGATGATTGAAGGCATGGAACGGGAATGAATTCGGCATTGGCGTTTTGAAGGAAGCATCCGGCATTCACCTGGAGCTAATCCGGAATAATATGGAAAGCCGAATTCTGGATGGCCAAACGGGGATCCGAACCCGCGTCCTGCGAATGACAAGCTGGAACTTTACCACTCATCCATCGAGCTTGGTAGGCCTACGCTGTTTCGAACATTGTGTAACTTCCGTGAATTGAAAGCTTGCTTTAGCTAAATAGATAAATGGTTATGACTAAATAAATACAAAATAATGTCTCTATCAAATTAGAGTAGCATCAACAAGCATCACTCACAGTACTCTTGAACACTCAAGGTTTTAAAACATGTCCGTCTGAAATTATATATCGGTGGTTTTGGTTTTTCCTTCCCAAGTATGAATAGTTTTCGCTTGTGTTATTTTGTGTTATGGTTTGTTTTTTCAATGTAATGTGCTATTTGTATTGTGAATTAGAGATGATACAAGAAGGAGGAAATTCCTAATGCTAGCCCATTCATGACGACTCTTGCGAAGTGTACGTATGAAATGGCCAAGTAGAACGTCGCCATCCTACAGTCGAATCACCATCAAAAGCGCCATTTTCCATCATTCATTCCATACACACTATTGACACTTTTTGGATTTAACCCAAGACCTTTGGTGCAAAATGTAGTAACTAAAAATCGTGTACGACCACCTCCTGATTAGGGGGCGTCCATAAATTACGTGAGGTGAAATGGTGGGGGGTCCGGCAAAATTTCACCAAATCTCAACAAGGGGGAGGGGGGGGGGGTCAACGGAAATCTCACGTGAGATTTTTTCGAAATTTTTTGAACTGTAGAGCTAAAAAAAGAAAGTCTAAAATGACACGAAAGGGGTGTAACCAAAAAAAAAGGTCTCAAAAAGTTGTGAGGGTGATTTCTAGGGGGGTGGTTTCACGGACCAAATCTTATCAGAAGGAGGGGGGGGGGTCGGACCAGATCTCACGACGTCTCACCAGAGGGGTGGGGGGTCCGGAAATCCGGAAAAACACCTCACGTAATTTATGGATGCCCCCTTAGGTATCGAATTATGAAAATGTTTCCACAATCGGGGCTTGGATCAGCTAATCCCCTAATGATCTCAACCACGAGGTGGGTTTTAAAAGATGAAATGCCGAATCTGTAAATCAGTAACTTTTATCCTAAGCTTTGTATATGAAACTAGATGTTACCTGAATAAATTCAGAATACACAGATGACGGGCCATAAATCGCTTGTCCGAATAACCGTCAACTAGAAACGATTTCAAAAGTGAAACACAGAAACTGAAATATCTGTCGGATTGTACAGCTGCAAGATGATTGAAGAAGGGATTAAGAGAGCCACATAGCTCATGATTGGCATTACTATAATAAGCACCTAGATCAAGCTATCTTAGATAGGATCAAACTTACTAAAACTCTTAAATGCAGTCTCTCTTATCGTGGTGGGTGAGCAGTAACGCTTTGGCCTCGCATTTGGGAGGACACTGGTTCGAATCCCCGTTCCAGATTTGGGTTTTTGATGGTTTCCCCAGATCATTCCAGTTGAATAACGGAAGTGTTCCTTGAAAAGTCCATGACTGAATTTCTTCTCGTTCCTTTCCCGCCACTAATAAACTCAACGGCCACGAGGCGTATTAAAGCCATAACCACAAAAAAACTTAAAATCAGTCTGTAAACGCTTCTAAAATAAACTAGGTACGTCAAAATATTTGACCAGTCAGCACCAAAACCCGTTGCCAATGGCCACTGGAGGATCGTTTAATCCCCGACACCAGTTACAGCAGGAGGATATTTTGGAATCTGGTTCAAGTTACCACAACTAGATATTTTCGCTCCCGTTCTCAATTACCAATAGTGGATACTTTCCCTTCCATGGCTTATTATTAATGCTTTATATTATGACTGTAAATTATCTTAGCTCCCGTTGCTAGTTCTCCATTCCGGTTCCGGTGCTTGTTATTATTGCGAACAGTAATGTTTTTTTGTAAAAGCGTTCAATTGATAGTTTCTCCCGCAGTGCCAGTTTCACTGGACAATACTTTGCGAACTGCTTTCAAATAACGATGGCGTATTCTTCCGCCCAGGTGATAGTTGTAACAACAGTATAATATCGCCAAACCTAACAGAACATAGAGTGGATTTACTTTCACTGAAAAATATCGTGGCAAAGACATGAAAAACTATTGTTTGTAATAATTTCAGGAGAAAAATAATTTGTGGTAATTTAGGTCGGATAATTGCCTTGCCAGCCAGGGCCGGCGTTAGGGGGGGGGGGGTTTAGCGGGGCAAAAGTACCCGGGGCCCCGGCAACCAAAGTGGGGCTCGCCTGCCTGGGTGCCTAAATAAATAGAAATCAAACATAAATTTTAAAATCTGCACCAATAATTTTGAATATTTTTGTATTAAAATGTTCTGAATTTATCCAAAAAAACCAAAGTGTAAAGTAAAAATATCTTTGGGGGGGGGGGTGTAGGGGGCCTAAGATCGCTTACCAGGAGCACGAGAATCCTAACGCCGGCCCTGTTGCCAGCCCCTGCCTCTGGAACACCCGACTTCTGCTATAAAAGCACTACCTGTTCCACTTTCTTGATTATTTAAGTTATTTTTGTTAATGATATTGAGCCTTGAAACGTCCTTAATTACACGTGACAGGAACTACTTAATTAAAAATCAAGAGTTAGTAGCTTGAAATTACTTCTTATAACATTTTGAAACTTATGCGTCGAACAATTCGTCTCTTAGATTATTAAAGAATAAATCAAGCACATACGAATGGAAAATTCTTCTAAATGGTACAGGTAGTGACTTTAATGAGGGAATTACAAAATGTTAATAACAACTGATGTTCTGACAAACTGATCTCGCCAACGAATAATCTGGACAGCTAGCTATTTGCTTGGCAAAAGCGGCAATTTATACAAGGGTGGCACAGAAACTAATGCACCAAACTTTTTTTCTCAGCCCCCAACAATGGTATGAATGTGAAACTTTAGATATGAATTCTTTGAAGTTTCCAGAGTGCGCGCGCAAACTTTCCGTTTCTTCCGACAGATAGCGTACGTGCAGCAATGGTTCAACATGGCGTCTGTGAGTGATGTACGTTATAAGCAGCGTGTCGTTATTGAATTTCTCACTGCGGGTCAAGAAACAGTTGGATAAATTCACAAACGTTTATGTGCAGTTTATCGAGCATCAGCATTCGACAGAACTACAGTTCGTCGCTTGGCACAGAGGATGAGGCCATCTATAAGCGGTTCTGCAGAGATCCAAGATTTGCAGCTGTCAGGAAGGCCACCCACGGCTGTAACACCTGACAAGATGCAGCTTGCTGATGTACTCATTCGCGGCAGTTGGCGCGGGAGCTGTGAATCAGCAAAGGAAGTATGGGTGTAATCGTCAGTGCTCAGTTTTCAGGATGGGTTCCGTGCTTTCTTACGGAGGAACACAAAACTCTCTGAAAAAAACATTTCTTCTGAGTTGCTGCAACGTTTTGAAGCTGAGGGGGAAGCCTTCTTGTCCCGGATTGTGACAGGTAATGAAACCTAGGTTCACCATTTTGAGCCCGAAACAAAAACGGCAATCGATGGAATGGCGCCATCCTGACTCTCCACAGAAGAAAAAATTCAAAGCAACTACTTCCGCTGGTTAGGTCATGATCACTGTGTTTTGGGACTGTGATGGTGTCATACTCATTGATGTGATTCCGAGAGGCACCACCATTAATTCTGAGGCATATGTTAACACATTAACCAAACTTAAGAAGCGTTTCCAGCGACTTGGATGCCATAACAACCCAGATGATAACCAACATGATAACGCACGCCCTCACACAAGTTTGAGGACGTTGGATCACATCACCAAACAGAGCTGGACAGTGTTACCCCATCCGCCGTATAGCCCTGTCCTAGCTCCCTCAGACTTTCACTTGTTTGGGCCATTGAAGAATGCCATTCGTCGGAGACATTTTGAGAATGACGAAGAGGTGATTCGCACATGAAGAAATGGTTTCGTGAACAGAACAAGGAGTGGTACCGCCAGGGCATACACGCTCTTGTGTCTCGCTGGGGAAAGGCTATAGAACGGGAAGGAGATTACGTGGAAAAATATGGAGTGTGGAAGAAACATCAGTCTTTCTTATATATAAGTTGCATTGTGTTCGGTAAATTGCTGAAGAAAAAAAAATGTGGTGCATTAGTTTCTGGGCCACCCTCAAAGAAACATTGGAACTTCAAAACATAACCAATCCAAAAATTGTTAATTCGTTACACAATAATCTATCAATTACAAATATTTATTGAAAATATCTTGTTTAGCATTGCCGTTATCTCATTTATTAAGTTTTGTTAAAGTATATTAGTTCATACCTTCAAGACAAATCAGTGGTTTGGGAAAAGTTTTTCGTTGCAGGAACAATACACACACAATTTTTATGTAACACTTAGCTGTCTCTCACGTCGAGCCCTAAGTCTACCAGCTTGGCAGATAAACTTTCTCAACTCTCCCTTAAACATGATCACCAATTGTTTGAAGATCTCTCGGGCGTGCAGCCGGGTCATTTGATCGTAAATGTACGAATTTTCGATGGCGTACCGTGCCATCATCTTCAGGTAGCGTCCAGTGGTCGACGTGAGGAACGCAGTCCAGGACGCGACTGCTGGACTGCAGCAGCAGCCAGAGCATTATCTGCTTGTACTTTTTTCAAGCAGTTGTTGTGGAGGTTGTTGTCTATTGACATTTCCTCCTATTTGTTAGTGTTTTGTGTCTTTGCTTCTGGTTTGCCTTTATGTTTGCTCCTTATTTATTTTATGTTGCTTCTAGGATTGCTAATGGTCTTTTGTGTTTGTCACAAGCTGTATTATATTTACCAAGACTAGCGATGAGGGGGTTTGTTGACTTCGCTGCTGTTCTGTAGAACTTTTCGGTGATGTTCTTTATTCTTTCAGCGAGTAGTGGGATGCCTGCAGCTGTGTGCAGGTCTATTGTAGGGAACAGGGTTGGTACATGGAGAGCCCTCCGCAACGCCCTGTTTTGCATAGTTTGTAGTCTGGCCAGGGAGGTTTTGGAGGCGTACCCCCACACCGGGCACGCATATTCAATAACTGGTCTGACCAGACTGCAGAAGATGTTTACGCCAATGTTGGGAGCCAACGTGCTATCCCTGTTGAGAACAGTATAATTGCTGGAGACGAGCTGCTACTCGACGTCGGAGATCTTCGATATGCCGAGACCATGTCAGTCGCTTGTCCAACGTCACCCCTAGGTATTTTACCGTGGGTGACCATTCAATTTCTTCCCCATTTAGTTTGAGTGTTGGGGAAGGATCTCGTCGAGGAGTGCGTTTCCCCGTGCGCCTCGTCAACATGATTGCTTGGGTTTTTGATGCATTTAATGTAATTCTCCATCTTCTCGCCCATGCTAGGGTTTGCTGGAGAACTTCTTGAAGCCTGCGAATTGCGGCTGCTTTAGACCTGTGGGCGATAAAGAAGGCAGTATCGTCTGCATAAAGTGCTGTTCGTACTGATGCTGGTGCTGGAATATCTGATGTGTACAAACTCTACAGCACCGGTCCCAGCACAGAACCTTGCGGGACGCCTGCATTTATGGGTCGTCGAGTTGAGAGGGCGTCTCCCACTTTGACCCGGATGCTGGACTGCTCTTTTTTTTTTATTTATTGGGGGAGCACCCAAAACCCGCTCCTCCAAGCATGGCGGCCTTCCTGTTATCTACTGCTCGCCTCTGCACATGCATTAAGTTAGTATTTCTATAGGTGATCACAGGAACGGGATTGTGATGTATTCCATGCGTCCAGGCGTCCGCCCGTTTACATGGGTCCATCGGATTAGATAGACAGAAACTTTTGAAAGAAGAGACAGGGCAGAGGGGAAAAAAGTGCCAAGGTTTTACCCCTGGGAAAAAAAACCTCTGCGATAGTTAGGTAGGGAATAAGAGCGGCTGGCTAAGATACTGCCAGTACCACGACAGATTCTATGCTACAAGGTTGGATGTATGAAGGATTTGTTAGTTTTGTTAGGATATGGTATCATGAAATAACTACAGCTGGTCCACACACCGCCGCTGAGGTTCTCAGCTGGTGCCGCTCGCCGTCGCTGCCGTTGAGATGGTCCTGGAACATGCCAAATCGTTATACTAGTAACAGCTGTGTGCAACAGGTGTTGTACGTGTTGGTGAGACGTGATTCGCACCGCCAGGGCGCCAGAGCGCAACGGCCGCAACGCGCAGAGCCTCCCCCTCATCCCGGGAGTACACGGTAGGGTTTCGCCGACGGCGACAGCCACAGTGCTGCTAGATGACCACCCC
This sequence comes from Vandiemenella viatica, assembly GCA_031002005.1. Classification (NCBI taxonomy): domain Eukaryota; kingdom Metazoa; phylum Arthropoda; class Insecta; order Orthoptera; family Morabidae; genus Vandiemenella; species Vandiemenella viatica. The sequence goes on from CM061921.1 coordinate 15,251,142, forward strand.
CGACTTGCCCGGGCTTTAGGACGATGACGGACACCACCGCCATGACCACCCCCGCCAGCACGTGTCATCGCCACCGGGAAAGACAACCCCGCCATGCTCATTCCAGGAAATGTTGGTGCAGGATGCATCGCGCTAGCCTGCCACGACAACCGTCAACCCCACGGTGCTTACCACGCCGGATACTGTACTAATGCTGTTTGTGGATTGATTTCTTGTTATATGTGGCTGCCTTCTGCACCTGCGATCGCACTGTAACCACTTTCCTTAGCCCAGTGATCACTTTGCAGGTTGGTTAGGGAATGGGACCCTAACCCCAGTGGCCCTTGATGCAGTCAACAGATTTCTTACATGTTTATGTATTAGTTTTTTCCTATCTGTTGAGCAATATTTTCGGCCGTGGGTGTTTAAATCTGTGGTTGTGATCGTAACTGCCTATAGTGCTTATCAAAGGATTTCGCGACATTTGGGATTTCCCGTACATGTTTATGGCAAGCTTCTTAATTACTTGCTGTATTCGCTCGAGTCGGAAATCTCGGTGTAAGTCGGTTGTTCGTGTTCCCCGAGGAGCATTTGCTACGATCCTGAGTACTTTGTTTTGAATTAATTGCAGTCTCCTAATGTGAGACTTAGCAGCATACCCCCAGACCGGGGCTGCATACGTCATGAGTGGCCGAATGAGTGCTAAGTACATTGTTCGGGCATTACCTCGGTGTAGTGTGCTTTGTCTGTTTAGCATTGTGTATAGCTGTTTGAGTCTAATGTTTGCTTTATTAACCATGTGTTCTATATGGAGCTTCCATGTTAGCTTCGCGTCAAATTTGACTCCAAGATATTTAACTTCGTTCCGGAAATGTATTTGTTGATTGTGTAGTGTTAGCGGTCGACAGTGTTCGTGAATGCGTTTTTGCTTAGGTCTTCGTGTAAATAGGAGTGCCTCGCATTTAGCTACATTGACTTTAATTCGCCATCGTGTGAGCCAAGGTTCGACTACGTTAAGCGCTTGCTGTAATCTACTGTTTATATGAGATGGTTGCTGTGACTGTGCAAGATAGGCGGTATCGTCAGCATAAATAGCTTGCATCGTTTTGGTTGTGGTCGGAGCTTTATTGACGTATTCTGTGAAGAGCGGAGGGCCTATTAAACTTGCTTGAGGCACTCCTGCTTGTATCTCCTAAGGTGTGGAGTTCTTGTTGTCAACGCAGACGTGGAACGTTCGGTTAGTGAGGTAAGAGTGTATTAGGCGCACCAGTCCGTCCGGGAATCCGTCGTCACTGAGTCTACGAATGAGGCCGTTGTGCCAAAGACGATCGAACGCCTTCTCAATGTCCAGGAACACAGCCCCAGAGACGCAGACAGGTTATACCCCCTTGTTACGTGCTCAACAACACGCATTAATTGTTGTGTTGTGGAGTGGTGCTTTCTGAAGCTGAATTGCTCCGGCTTCAGAATGTTGTTGTCCTTAATGTGTTGTGTAAGGCATCTGAGTATGACTTTTTCAACAACTTTGCTAAGGGAGTTCTATAAGCTAATCGGCCGGTAGTTGTTGGGTGAAAATGGATCTTTCCCCGTCTTTCTGAACATTAGCACTTTGGCCTCCTTCCATCGGTCGGGGAAATAGTGGTTGTGAAAGATGGCATTCGCGATGTCTGTAAGGTACTCTATCGCTTTCCCCGTGAGCTGTTTAAGAACACGGTTCTGAATAACATCCGGACCAGGTGCTTTTTTAGCGTCCGAGTGCTCAATAGCCCATGAGATTTCGTCGGAAGTTGCCCTACGCGGATACTCGCGAACCGGTTGGGCTAACAGCTGTGTCACCATCTGGTCCGTTTCCAATGTAAACGCAGGATCGGAAGGATCTACGTCGAAAAGATCTGGTCGAAAAGATTCTGCTAGTGTTGTGGCCATCAGCTCCGCCTTGCCCTCGGAAGAATAGACAAGTCCGTCCGGCCCCTGTAGGGTGGGTGTATGATGTGATTCACGAGTGAAGTGACGAGCTAAAGACCACACGGAGCGGTCAGAGGTGTCGGTGTTCAACTCCGAGAGCAGACGCCCCCATTGTTGATTTTTGTACTCCTGGATTCTACGACTAATTATGTCTTTGAGTCTGTTGATATGCACTTTATAAATGGGACGCCTAGTACGTTGCCATTATCTCCTGAGCCTATTCCTAGTTGTGATTAACCCCGTAATTGCCTCAGGTAGCGCCATTTGTCTCTGGTGTGGGGTTGATTCATGGATGCTACTCGCCATAGCTTCCTGTATGGCAACAGTTAGAATTTCAACAAACTCGTTAATGCGTTGTTGGCTAATCTCGTGTCTGTCCGGTATGCGACTATCTAACACCTCCTTGAACATAGCCCAGTTGGCGCATCGATAGTTTAGCATCCGTCGCATGTCAGTGTTCTGCGGTGTACCTTCAGTGTTAAGTATGAGTGGCATGTGGTCTGACTCCAGATCGTTCACAACCTGTAGGTCGTGTGTGCGGGTATACCCTTGAGGAGGGCTATATCTAACACGTCTGGATTTTGTCTCCGAACATGGGGGACAAACGTCGGTTCGTTTGGCCCTAGTATTAGATAATTGTGCTCTAGTGAGTGTTCGTACAGTTTCCTGCCGTTGGAGTTTTGACGCTGCGAATTCCAACTACGATGTTTGGCATTTAGATCTCCAGCGGCTATTACTCTAGGTGCGGTATTTAGCAGCCTACTGATATCACGCGTGCTAATATTATTGGGCCTATTGTAGACTGCGATAAGATTAGTGTATGCTTCGTTAAACCGGATTTTTATGGCTGTGGCTTCGATCCTCTCTAGCTCGGGAAGCACTACGTTTGATTGCTCTATGTCCGTGTGTATAATCACGGCCGTGCCTCCACCCCGTGCGCCGTTCTGCCTGTCTGTACGGTGCACACGGTATTGGCTCATGTGGAAGTTATCTTTTGCGCCCAGGTGTGTTTCGTTTATAAGAGCAATACGGAGACCGTGCCGCTCCATAAAAGCCGCCAATTCTGCTTTTTTGTTTTTCAGCCCACGAGCGTTCCAGAAGAGGATACGCGTATTCAGAGGATTTGGGTTGTCAGGCATTGTTTGGTTTCTGGACGGACAAGAGGCCGATCTGGATTACAGTCCAACTGCCCCTATCTGGGGGAGTGGTCTTGAACTGTAGTAGGGTAGCTTGGATTTCTGGCTTTAGGGATGTAGGGATTGCAGTCCATCTCCCCCCATCTGGGGGAGTGTACAGAATCTGCAGTGGGGTTAGTAGGAAGGATTGCCCTGCAGTCCATCTCCCCCCATTTGGGGGAGTGTCCAGAAGCTGCTGAGGGGCAGGAAAGAAGGATTGGGCTGCAGTCCATCTCCCCCCGTATGGAGGAGTGTCCAGGCGCTGCAGCAAGGTAATGTATAGGATCAGGGTTAGGATTACAGTCCATCTCCCCCCATTCAGGGGAGTGTTCAGAATCTGCAGTGGGGTAAGTGGACAATATTGATCCGCAGACCATCTCCCCCCATTTGGGGGAGTATTCAGGCACTGCAACAAGGTAATGAGTAGAGTAAGGATTACAGTCCATTTCCCCCCATTCAGGGGAATTTCCAGGAGCTGTAGTAGGGGTCTTAGGAGTTTAGGCAGCAGCGGATTAGTGGTGTGAGACATTGCTGGGGCCTAGGACGGACATGAGGCAGTTCTGGAATACAGCCCATCTCCCTCCATCTGAGGGAGTGGTTAGGAGCTGCAGTAGGGCGCTTACGAATTTTGGGATGAGCGTCGCCAGGGAGAGGTCAACGGAGGGGAACATGGGTCGAAGGAGATCCTCTAATGTTTTACGAATTGTTGCGAGAAAATCTATTGCAGGCAGAGTGTGTGTCGGCTCCGCAGGGGTAGCTGGACCCTGTGGAGGTGTTGAATTTGGTTCTGAATCGGCTTGGGTCGGGGCAGACTCTACCGACTCCGCAGTGGACGGGCCAGCCGGGTTGGTGCGGGCGGCAACAGCAGATCCCGCCAGTGTGCACTCAACCGACTCCTCGGCGGCCGGAGCCGCCGGGCCGTCGGGAGCAGCCACCCAGCGTTCACCGCCGCGCGCCCAGTCACCCCCTCAGCGGCCGTCGCCACCGGGCCATCGGGAGCAGCCACAGCGGCCGTTGCTTCCTCGGCGGGAGGGGGAGGGGTTGTCTGGCTCCCAGCGTTCCTCGTGCGTGTCCTGATATTTTTAAAACGCTGGGATTTAGGTTGTGATGATGCAGCTGAAGGCTGCGTCGTATGCTCTACAGTGCGTGCAGAGCCTGCTGTTTGGGGCTCTGCAACCTCTGTTGTGGTGGATGTGGTTTGTGAGCCTTGGGGTGCGGTTGACGTTTCCTTCTGGATGGGTTGCACCGTGTTCGAGATCGCGTTCGAAGCCGCGGCACTGTAGGACACATTACTCCTAAGGTGGGCGGGGTCCTGGATCACTTTACGCTGGTATCTTGTGGACGCTTGTTGTGTCTGTGGTTGTGATGCCCCTTTTGCATTCTTTGCATTTCGCCGGGCTAATGCGAGTTTGTACTCGGGGCAGCTTCTGTAATTGCTAGGATGTCCTCCCCCACAATTAACGCATTTGCGTTCGTCGGGCATCCTGGCTTTACATGTATGTGTAGCATGATTGCCGGCACATTTGCGACAGCGGGGTGCCGCAAAGCACCGGTCAGTGGCATGTCCATACCGCTGACATTTGTGACAGACAAGGGGTGTGTTTGGAGGCTCATACTTCTCCACTTTTATCACCATGTAGAGCAGGCGAGTGGCCTTCTCAAATATAAGTGATCCGGCCGAGTCTTGCAACTCGACCAGATAGAGAGGCAGCGGAACCTTCGCGCGCATCGATATTTATACTCTCCGACCCCGCCCTCCCACTCCCGCCGGGTCGCTCCGATGGCGGTGGTGGGGGCGGTGCGTTACAGTGCGTCGAGCGGTGTCCATCAGTCTCTACGCCACCTCCGTCGCGCACAGTGCCTCGGCTCTGGTGTTTGCGGAGCCGCTTCAGTGCTGGGTTCTAAGCCTGGCTTAGTTGGAACCCGTTGTCTTTGTTTATGAGGTTACTCCGTAGCCGGATCTCGATGGCTTCCTTGTACACACAGTCCCAGAAGTGAGATGTGTTTCTCAGAACTTCGGTGTCCTCATATTTAATATTATGCCGTGTCTCAGATCCGCCGGGAAAACTTACGATTACACATGATCACCAATTTCCAACTTTGCTGTAGTAGTAGTCTAAATTCGACTGTATACGATTAAAAGTAGTGAGTTGTTTTTCACTACACACGGTTTCATCTTATAGTACTATGTCATTTTGTGTTGTGAAAGTAATTTATCCCAACGATGTAATCCACATCAAGTGAATTCCACCCATGTAGCAATCTTCGTAGTTCTGTTGAGTAGTCAGCGTATGCAGAGTGGCGAACTATTTCCCTTTTACTGCTCACACACAAACCCACCTTTTTATCACGGATGCAATATAAACTTATGTTTAGCAAAATATTTTCAACCGCAAGACTCTGAGATCGCACTGCGCTTGACAAATTACATACAATCGAACGAGCAAAATCAGCAAAACACAACGTGTAACTAAGATCACAATTGTGCCGAAAACCGTTAATCCATTAATCGATAATTAACGAAGTTAACATAACTGCAACTTCTAAGTTATCCTAAAATATGATTAAAGTTCTTCTTAACTTCCATTAAGATGAATTTCCGTTAACTTCAGTCCGTTACATTGTTTGTTCACATCATTTGTTTGAATTGGGCGCCGCGGTTCACTGGTAGTCGGCGAGTGGAATACCGAACGAATTTTAGGTAACGCTAAGTGCAAAGGAGAATGTAATGCATATATAGCTTTTTTGCTAGGCATGGCGTGGTTATGAGCAGGAACGCTAGAGTTATGGAGGGTTTGTATTTTACGTCTACAAACTGGAGCTCACTACACATTTCAAATTCAATCAGTGATTTATTTTGATATTTTCATAACTTAACTTTTTACTAATATAGTGCCACTTTTTAGTTTGCTGGAGTTTGTTAATGAAATAAATTAAATTGATATTTGTTACATGATTAAATCATGGAAATTGAAGATCTAGAAACTGTTTGTGAAAGCAGCAACGCTAGTAATAGTAACGAGAAGATTAAAAATCCTTGGACACGTCTATGCTATTGTGTTGCGTTTATATTAAGATTGGGAGATAAAGTTGAATTATGAATTGAAACTGTATTTGCCTAAACTTTCTTCAGTCAAGGCTCACGTTTCTAGCCTTAATAATCTGACAGCACAGGAGAAGGAAACATCAAAATATTTACAGTTTGAAAAAAAAAATTGATAGCTGGGTTAACTCGTGAGAAAAACAAAAATAATTAAAAGCCTTCTAGTGCTGTGGATTGTCCGGGTTTAGACAGCAGAATTTTTTTTTTCCATCTCCATCTGCTAATGAAAGGTTACGTCAACAAAGCATTGGTGAATCTTTTGGCATCGTTGTTACCAATAACAGGGTATCTCCAGCTGATGTGGACCAATGTATTATAAACTGTTTAGTTGCAACATGATTCCACCGATGCGTTTCAGAAACTGATTAAAACATTGAAACCCCGCAAGAACTCAGTTTCCAGAAGAACATTGTGTAAATGTATTGTTGATGGTTAACTTTTAACTGATAACTGTAATTTGCGTTAAATTTGCAAAAAATGTAGTGCTTTGGCGGTTATCGAAGTTAACTTTATATGTAGAGGTTTAACGATTAACGAAGTTAACTTTTGGATTAACTGTGCCCAGCTATGAATAAGATGTTCGAGGAAGAATTAGAAGCGGTATGTCGAATGGATGAGATGACAACCTTTAAGTATCACTGAAAGAACAAGCTGATACTACTGAAACAAACTACTTGAATATCATGAAGATATTGCCCTAATTCTTATTTATTCTTCCGTCTCATGTTGATTAAGTGTATCAATATACGAGATCCTAAGATTATGTCAGTAGGTGACGGAATAAGACTTATCGTATCAGAAACGATACACATATTAAAGTTCCATATGTATCTTGTCGGTATTGTAGGAATATTATAATTACGAGGTATCCTATCAGATTTGTTACTTGTAGAACAGAAGTGGGTGTGAGATAGTTCACCCACCAATGTTTTTGAGTAGCAAAAACAGCATTCATAAGATCAGCGAAATAAGTTGCTGTACTGATAATTTGTTGGTTCTCTAGCTATTAGAGAGAGAGATGAGGATATAAGGAAAATGGCTTACGTATCATTGGTCAGGACCATACAAAATCTAGTTGGAATAGCGTGGCTCACATTAACGACATAAAATACAGAGTTTGGAGGGTATGCAAAGAAAGATAGAAAGTAGACTGTGTGTAAAAATCATACATTAGTTATGAAGCCTTTTAGCGATATGTGGAACGGAGTGATGACCATCCACCCCCTCATTTTGAAACAATGAATTTTCTTTTACCATCTGTTCATTATTGCTGATGACAGTGGCTGAATCGGAAATTAATGCCTTTGCCGAATCATAATATTCAATTAGCAATAGCTCAATTGCCTTTTCTTATGCGGTTCAATATTTCCCCATTAATTAACATTATAGTGATATACACTGATCAACCAGAACATTATGACCACCTACTTAATAGCCGGTATGTCCACCTTTGATACGGATAACAGCGGCAATGTGTCTTGGCATGGAAGCAATAAGGCCTTGGTAGGTCGCTGGACAGAGTAGGCACCACATCTGCACACATAAGTCACCTAATTCCCGTAAATTCCGAGGAGGGGAGGGGGTATGAGCTCTGACGCCACATTCAATCACATCCCAAATGTATTCGATCGTATTAAGATCTGTCGAGTTGGGGAGCCAGCACATCAATTGCAACTCGCCACTGTGTTCCTCGAACCACTCCATCACACTCCTGGCCTTGTGAAATGGCGCAATATCTTGTTGAAAAATTCCACTGCATTTGGGAAACATAGTCGTCATGAAGGGGTGTACGTGGTCTGCAACCAGTGTACGATATTTATTGGCCATCATGGTGCCTTGCACGAGCTCCATTGGACCCATGAATGCCTACGTGAATGTTCCCCAGAGCATAATTGAGCCACCACCAGCTTGTCTCCCTCGTGCAGTACAGGTGTCAAGATGTTCCACTGGAAAACGACGATTCGGACCCTCCCATCAGCATGATGAGGAAGATATCGGGATTCATCAGACCATACAACCCTCTGCCACTGCGGCAACGTCCAGTGACGATGGTCGAGTGCCCATTTCAGTCGTAGTTGCCGATGTCGTGGTGTTAACATTGGCACATGCATGGGTGGTCGGCTGCGGAGGCCCATCGTTAAGCTGCGTATCCACTACGCGCGGCAAACCCTCGAACATTGGCTCGCGCGGCAGCCGCGTATAATGGATACGATGTTGCCACGCGAGCCAGCTCGAACATTGGCGCGGTCGAACATGCCGCGCTGCGAGCCATTCTCTGTCGGTCTCCAGGCGCGCGGCAAAGGACCCCCACTAATTGGCACACGCGCAGTTGGGACAGCGGTGTCTTTCTTTGAGTTGGCTCGCGCGGCACGACAACAGTTTACTGCCATGAACAACGAAAAGTGTCGATTTCTAATACAGCTGTATGGCGGGATAGTATTTTTGTGAATAGTAAATGTGCAGATTTCCACAACAAAACGCTGAGGGAAGATGCATGGAAGGAGACAAGTTCAGCAAATATATTGTTTCGAAAAACGTATTGCAGGCTAGTATTACAGGGGCGGATCCAGGGGGGGGGCTAGGGGGCTCAAGCCCCCCCCCAAAAGTATCTAGGTCAACC
>CM061921.1:15260983-15530033 GCA_031002005.1 Vandiemenella viatica
GTCTCGACGTGTGATACGCGATTTCACTTTTTTGCGAGGGGTGATGAGCTCAAAAATCGGGACATTTGGCGTCCCGATCGAGTTTGTTTGCAGTGAAGTCCTCACGTGTGTACCTCCGGATTGTGTTGTGAAAACAGAATCCAGCGGTATACCTGTGAGGACTTCATTTCGAATCAAAGATTTTCTGGAAAAAAATACTTTTCTGCTACTTTATTACGTTACTAGCTTTAAAGCTCGTCAAAAATAACGGGCTGAACAGTATGTTCTGAAAGTAATTTCTTTGGATTTGATTAACTTAGTAAAATTATTATAAAACAACTCGCAATGTAATTCCTTGTTTTACCTGTAACAAAAACTATCAGTTGTCACTCTGGTCCGGGGTGCATTTAAACTCCCTAATATACCAGACCTATATTTCATTATCTGTTACGCCGGTGTGTTCCTTGATTCACATTAGATGTATCTAATACGGAAATAACATCAGACTTTAATGCTGGGCAGAGTACAAGTGTGTCTGAACACACAGAGCACCAAACACTCCTAACGATGGGCCTCCGCAGCCTACGACCCATGCATGTGCCACTGTTTTCTTAATTGTACGAGTATTCTCGCAAGCATGCAATATTTCACCAATTATGCTGATAAATTACCATAAAACTTAAACACAATCATAAAATTATAAAAACGCCCAGTAACTACGCCTTCGTTTACAATATAAACGTGTGCTTTGACGTCACGATTCGATTCGACATAAAACGTTGCGTTTCAGCGAAGTTACAATTTCCTTGATTTTGATTAATTAAAATCAATATATAAAAAGCGAATAAATAGGAAAAAAAACGTTGTATCGGGAATTTGACATTAATAAAGCTTCCAAATAAAAATACTAGTCATATTTTTAAATTTCATGCATATTCCCCATTTATCTAGAACATTCTAGAAGACGGATTAACTTCTCTCTCCTTTCTTTTTTCTGAGCTGCCCCTAGCAGCTGTCTCGACCGAATGACCATATGTTATGCCTTTCAAGCGACTTTATTAACTAAGTACTGAGCATTTTAAGCAATAAAACAGATTTTAGTATTGAATAAAAAATGACTTTGTTTGTGGCACATGTGGAAAATCGGCCAAACAATTATAATTCGTACCTAAGAGCATTGTTTCCATACAGCTGGTTCACCATCAAGGAAACCCCCCTCAAAAAAGATATGCGTGCTCAACCCTCTGTGTAGCAGAATGATACAGACTCTCTTCACTAGAATGATAAAAATTACGATGACACTGAAAGATTCCTGCACGGAAGAGATGTCCAGCGGCATCGTCACACACTGCGTTCTACTGCCCAACTGACAATGTTCCTAGCGATCTTAGGTTTTTTGCAACTCGCGCAGCATTATCGAGGCATTAAGGTCGCTATGAGCAACAATGTTGTAGTATAAAAAATCGACTTTATACAGATAAAAAATTTCTCGCTCTATTCCGTTATTTGTAGACAGTGTGTAGCGAATCCGGGATATCCTTTTGCACCTAGTAGTCTTATTAAGTACCCTTGTTGATCCTAATCCTCTGTTTATACCACTAACAAGACAACTTAAAAGACACTGCTGGACAATCATTATGCAAATAAAATTAGGGAGCGTCCATAAACCACGTAGCTCCATTTTGGCCTCCAGTGAAACCCCCTTCCCCCCCTCCCCACGTAGCCCAATTTGGCAGTTGTCCCAACCCCCCCCTTTTCCCACGTAGCAAGTAGCCTTTTTCCCCTATTGATTCCAGAAGACATTTTGTACTGTTTTCTCTTTTCAGACTATCATAAATTACATACAAGATAATTAAATGGCGGAAATAAATATTTACATGTTGTTGAGTGTTGTGTATCTCATTTTAACTGTGACAAATAATATGAACATTAGTGTATGTGCGCAAATCTATGGACTGAACACAATGTTGTTGTTGGTAACTCGCTTGATGGGTGTATGAAAAACATTTGCCTGTATTGATATATTTTAATTTAATGATCACAGTGTTGTATTTCTGTTGTGTTTTGCATTCGTTTAGTATTTAATGTAATACAAAGATAATAAATTAATGCAAAATTGTACCAAACACCCAAGTTCCTTCCCACGTTATCTTGGTGTTAAGGAAACAGCTGTTCTTTGTAATTATATGGCGGAAAATGTTTCATGAAACTTCAGAGCTTGTAAGCTAATTTTCGTCTAGCTTTGGCAGAAGTAACAATTTTCGTAAGCGTTTTCACACTTCAAATGAGAGAGTTTGCCGAGTTTATTTTAATTTATTCCTAAGAACTTATATTTAAAACCCAAGCTATAATTAATAGCTAATAAAGCAAAAAGGAACGTTTCTGTGATTTGATTAAAAACAGAAAATACCTAAATATTCAATGAAGGATAGCAGCATATTTTTTTAAAAAAAATTAAGTAAGTAGGAAATGCGACATATACAAAAGAACCTTGCTGCCATGTAAGTTTGAAAAGGTAAAAGAGAAAATTGGAAAGTAATTGTAGCTTATAGGAAGATCCATTTTTGAAGTGATGAACAGAGGCAAATTAATATCATAAATGCCGTAGGTAGGAATAAAAATATAATCATTTTTAATAAATACAATGTGATTACGCATATATTCTGAACAAAAATTCTAAAGCTCAAAAAACAGTACATAAAGCAAAGGTACGCACAGAATACCTGTATTTCGAGGAAAAGCTGTTCAGTAACATTCTACAAAAAGAGAATAGTATCAACAATGATGAAATAAGAAACAAAGTTCGAAGAAAGGAATGTAAAAGGTCTGTGAAAGATTTAGACTCAAAAAATGCTCTGTGAATTGAAAATATTTCCTCAAAACTGCAAAAATCTATAGAAGTAGAGTAACAGTATGAGAACATTACGATTACATTATCTGTTTAGTGTGGTTATGAGCAGCAGGTAACAATTATATTCTGTGCTGAAGTAAACTGCCAGCGACACGGTGACCAGGCGGGTCAGCTACCGACCTGAGCAAACTTCCAGGAAACCAGCGTGGCATTGTTCCCCTAACAAGAAGTGACCCTCCTCACTGTCAACTGGTGAAAGACTGAGTAGGAACATCGCCCTAAGAGCGAAATTTATGTGGCTCCAACACTCACAGTAGTGATTTGTGCAGTCGTGACAATTTATGGAGACAGACCGTTGCGAAATTCAGACACGGCGTGTTAGTATTTTCTCACGAACAATTAGAGCCAGGGAAGTGCCGATAAAATGCAACTCCCCGAAACTTAGGAGGAGTCTGACTGTTGAGAGGTCGTGTGTGTGTGTGGGGACACTGTGGCCCTCCAATAACAAAATTAGTTACTATTTTATTTAAAACATTTTTTTCGTGTTTGGACGTATCCGGAGATGGCAGGGAGAGAGAAGAGACTCGATTGGTTGAACCGACGTCCGTGGATCTCCCGAGCTGTGGAAGCGAGCGGGAATGATGGCAACCGAGACTCGTCCATCAGATCGCGAGGCGATCGGGTAGCTAACAGGAGTTGACCCGTACAAAGTGATAAGTGTTTGTGTCCACGCGGAAACAAGTGTGATTGGCGGTGGTTTATGTGAAGACTGGTGCTAGCGTTTCTTCCCCTGTGCTGACTCACGGTAAAACAACTACGTTATGAAAGTACACTAACATTCGAAGGGGCTCTCTCACCCAAATAGCGACCTTCGCAAGGAAACTTGCAGAAAGAGTTTCAATCTGCCGAACTCTAATGAGTTTTAGCCGGAGCAATAAATTCAAATAACTTCTTTTTTATAAGAAAATCAATGACGTGCTTTTGTCCTTTTGATTAGTCAATTTGTTTATATGTCGTAAATATTTAAATGTTGACAGAAATGATATGTTCACTTCATGTGTAAATTTTAATGCCTGAATAAATGTCCAGGTTATGGAAGTTTTATTGATGAATCATGATGTCTTGCATTTTAATTGATTATAAATCGTTTCTCAATTGAAATAACTTTAATAAAATTTTACCTGAGATTAAAAATTAATTTCATATGTTTTGTAAATTAATAAGGCACCCAGACCCACCGCAAGTTATATTCTGTGCTGACGTAGGAATTAAAATATTCTTCTCACAAGTATCAAAAAGCTGTAACTTCATGAGGTAGCGGTAGAGTTTCAGAAAAGGATCGTACTTATAATCCTAAGCAAAGCAATAGCAAAGAAAAATGAGTAGTTTAAAACAGTACACTTAGAAATTAACTAGTATGTCTAGGGGAAGAATGGACAGGAAACGGGTAGAAATACCAGCCACTGACCAATTATCGTTCAGGGAAAATGCCAGTAAGAAAATTGAAATTTTCCATTACAATTAATATCAGAATATACAAAGCAGGCTTTATAGCGCATATGAATTTGGTTGGCACAACAGTAAATGTGGATGATGTATAAAATTTTACAAAATCAGGTATAAAATAAATTAATTATAATGTCTTTAAGAATCAGTTAATAATCCAAAACTAGTATAGTCAAGCTAGTATAGTCAATCATATTTATCTTGTGAAGGAAGTAGAAGAAATGCCTGGGGGGGGGGGGCGAAAAGGTTAAAGGTGAAGCAATGAAAATGTTGAGATTTGCTGATAATATTGTGGCTTTTGAAGAAAGGGGAAAAAAGATACATTAGTGAATGGCACGAAAATTTATTTTGTGACAAATTTGGTGGGATACAAATAAAAGCAAAACAAAGGAAAGGAAATACAGTAGGATTGACAACAATAAAAACAGTTTGAATATCAAAATTAGAATAGGTGTAATAGATGTATTACAATAATATTTGTTACTTAGGGAGGAAAGGATAGCAGATCAGCATAAGCAGAAATAAAAAATTCAAACACTGCATTTTCTGATATTGTAACAGAACAGTGAAAGATTTATTTAAATATTTTATACAGAGCACAAAACTACACACATGGAAATTAATCTTGACCACATGAAATCGGCAGTTCAGTACTAAATCCAAAACCAGCAGGACATAATATAAAAGATAGTAACGCCTCAATGTAAATATAAATTACTAGGAATTTTCGGAATATGTTGCGATTGGTATACGGTTTGCAAACGTTGCTTCATAGGTGCGAAATTATGATGAGATATGCTGTCAATTCATCGCTGGGGGGAATCGTGACAATCGTGAAACCATGGCGTAGTTACAAGCCCTGAAAATCGGAGAGAGGGAACCAGTCGCGGATGGAACAGTCGAACAAAAAGACAGATGCGGCCAGCAGTTTATCTGCAGAGGCATAATTACAAATATGTATCTTTATATTTGGCGATAGGGCTAGTAGTGTTAAGAAAGTTTTTTTTTTTTTTTTAATCTGCTTAACGTCTCTCTAACAGCGAGGTCTTTAGAGACGGGAAAGGATGGAGGGCAAGGAATGGGAAGGAATTCGGCCATGGCCTTTTGAAGGAAGCATCCCGGCATTTGCCTGGAGTGATTTGGGAAACCATGGAAAACCCAAATCTGGATGCCCGGACGGGTATTCGAACCGCCGTCTTCCCGAATGCGAGGCCAGAACGCTAGCCGTTACACCACCACGCTCGGTTTAAGAAAGAAGTAGCTAAGGTAAAAGGAGGTTATTAAGTGTCAGTCTAAGAGACGAAATAGGAAAGTGAAGAAGGGTTTAGAGAAGATTAGGAAATATTAGACACAAGAAGAGTAAGGAAGCGTAAGGTAAGCGTGAAAGATATTTTAGAGGGCGGAAACAAGGTTTTGTGAGCTACGTCGATTGAATATCCTGCACTGGCGACAAAAGCAATTGAAGGGTTTCTTACCCTGAGTTTGCTGAAATCCTATGATATTTTTCAGGGAATAAGGTTGGCGGCCGTGGTTTCTGTTAAGGTGTCAATAGATAGCAATTGTTATTATTTAAAGCGTTAATCTCAGAGCATTGTTCAAGTGATCTGAGAAGCTTGAACGTAGAGCCATACAGCGAAAAAGGCAGGTGAGGCTGTTGCTCCGTAGACTTTCTTCGTCCGCTAATCTTTTTTTTTATAATTCCCTAACAAGATTCTTTAAAAGATAGAACAATAAAGGAATTTATAAGATAACCTCACAAAAAAGAGATCAGTGTGCCACATTTTGAGCCAAGTTAATTTGTTAAGAGATGATACAGTATTTGAAGACAAAGTTTAAAGTGCGCAAAGTACATGATGAGTTTTTATTATAGTAATTATAAGATGGAGGTACTAGACGCATAAAATAGTGGGAAGGCAAATGACACACACACATTTGAAATGCTGTACTGTCCAAAGACCGTTTGATGATGAAGAAAGTCTGACAATATTAAGCAGAGAAATAACACACGAAGAATGACCCATCTGTCAGCTGCACGCTCGATCAGCAGGTGAATGGAGGTCGACATTCAAGGCAAGCCGCCATCTGTCTCTCAAGGTAGATGCCCAGCATTGTAAATAGGTGACACACAGGAAACTGTTTAACAACCTACTGCTCACTTCAGTTTTATTTACGGAAGGTGATACCCAAATAAGGATAATTCTTTATAGACGAATCTGTGCTTCTCAAACAGTTTATAAACATACGTACAATGATAGAACTAAAAAACTTAAATCAAACGAAATTTAAAGGAGATATTTATGCCACTCAATTATTTTTCAAGAACTATGAAAATAGCTAAGATATTTTGTAATATATTAAAACAATTGTGCCATAACGTCGACGACAAGTTTGCAATGAGGGCGCACTCCATTCAGGCATTGAATAAATTCCTCAGTTACCAGAATCATATATTAGTTTCACAATGAAACCAAAAACTGTAAGTTTTCATGTGGTTTAACGCGTTTCTATTTTATGAGGTCATCACAGGTGCCATAAAAAGTTAGTTACACATTTTGATATTGGAATCCGTTTATGTAAATAATAATAATCTGTTATTAAATGCTATTTTTTTTTTTTTTTGCTTTACGCCTAGCCGACGTCGAGGTCATAACAGGCGTGAAAGGATTGGGGGCAGCGAACAGGAATGAATTCGGCCATGGCTTTTTTTGAAGGAATCATCCCGCCATTCACCTAGAGTGATTTGGTGATACCATAGAAAACACAAATCTGTATGGCCGGATGGAGATTCTAATCCACGTCTTCCCGAAAACGAAGCCAGAATGTTTAAACGTTCACCCGCCACGCTCGGTTAAGTTAGTTATAGCCTTTTCACTTTAATTACAGTTTTTACTTTCTTATTACGTTTCAGTTGGGAAAAGTTCCATATCAGTCTTGTGGTCCCCTGCTTCTTGTGTGTAATAACAGGCACTGAAGAGTTTTGGCATACAAAACATGTTTATTATTTTGCTATTCACACTACTATTATCCGACTTGTAACTTATAAACAAGTGTTTATTATTGTTTATACCCGATTTTTCAAATTTTTAGAGAAAATGCATTACCAATATATTTTTTTTTTTTTTTTTTTGGTTTCATGCGTTAAGTTGTATCTATATTATAGCAGTGTGTTTGAATGAGAATTGGTGTTTAGTGTCCTGAATATTGTATGGATCGTGAGGTGGACATATTCGTTGGCCACACTTTCCCCATTCATTTAACGCTTTTTATATGTGGAAATTTTCTTATATTGTCAGCATATTTTTTCCTGTGGTTGTTAATTGTTAAAAATTTTATATCCGATCCTATTTCAGTGTGTTATGCTTATTTTCAAGTAAATGTTCTGCAAAGTTAGAATGATTAGAGCATCTTAATGCCATCGAATACTCTTTATGTCGGAAATCAAATTTTCCAGATGTAAATAGCCCTAAACTGATGACAGGTCAGTTAATATATTCCTGACTGTTGATATTTAGATTCAGCTGTATTCTTTTAAACTGTTCTTAAATAGTGTTGTTACTTCTGAAAGTTGTATTTTTTTCCCATTTTCCTGAAAATGCTACCGTGAGTAATGAGAGAAGCAGAAAACTAATCAATCATTTTACGTCATACATTACTGTCTAGTGACGATGGTGTGATAGATATTCTGCATTATGGAGGAACTCTCTTGTCCTTCCTTTTTTTGCAAGAAGAAATCGATATCAATCGTGAATGCTACAGTTTCACTTTTCTCATATATGCAAAAAAAAAAAGTTACTTATAGCAGCATAGATGAATTAATTGAAGATACAATTATATTAGACTGAGAAAAGTATTAGCATGTGATTCTGGGCTACATATTCGGTAATTTGAAGGGTGTACAAGATTTCGGAAATGATGTAAGTTTTGATATAATTGCACTGCAGAGCTCTCAGTCAACTAAATGAATTTTGCTAGAAGATAATAAATTGAAGCGGTGCTTACTCTTGCTCGGAGAGTGAACGTAGGTCCTCCTCGGGAAGATAATCTTCGTCAGCCTCTCCCCGCACTGCTGCAGATGAGATATTTAAAGACAAGGGAATCTCCTCAGAACGCATTCGGCTCAGCCACCCTGAAAAATTCAGAATCAACTTCAAAACTAATACTTACTAACATGTTTTCTTTTTACTTCGGGCTTCACGGCTTGTCGACAATGAGGACATAAGAGCCGGATTACTAATACTAAAAAAACCTAAGAGCTATTAGTGTTATCCTTAATTTTTAAAGCTAAGAACCTCGTCTTCTACACTACAAAATGCAAAAAAAGCATAAATGCATAAACAACAAGCTATTTTACAACAGCAAATTGACAATAAAAAGGATTTGTTAAAGAATTGATCCGTGGATTTTTGGGGTTGAAAAATATTGATAAACAAATTGTTAGATTCAGAAATTTTAGATTCGTTTGTCTCATTCACGGACGCATCGCTAAAAAGTATTTAAGAAGATACAAGTGTTAAATTTTTGAGCATTGAACAAATCGTTTCTGTACGTCTAGATAAGGAATTTGGAAGAGACTATATTAGCGTATTCTGACCAAATGTCAGTATATAGCCCGCGACGTGCACCCTGTTTGCACAGACGAGGCAATGGCGACTGAATGATTTCCTGTATAAGGATTCACCCATTGCTTCCCAATAGCCTCATAAAAGGAGAGCTACTTAGCGGGGAGTGGTTCGGAATACTCTCTTGCGCTTGTGGTTTGTAAATGGTCACTCAAGATTGGCGAATAAAATATGAGCAACGGCTTGGGTATGCAGACGGTAAGAAGGAAGCCATTCTATTAAAGACCCAAAGATTATCCTGCAGCCATATAATTAATTCAAATTACATATGCAGTGATAGCTACTTCCTGGATAAAATAGTTGCTCAATCGGATCTCCGGGAGGGAGATGCTCAGGAGAGTCGTCAGGATGAATTTTAGACTTCTGACTACGGCAGGTAGAATAGAGACCTTAAAAAGGTGTATGGGGTGACATAAGTGAGAGTTTATTGAGTTTAAGTGGAAGGATGGTCAGGGTAATGTATAGAATAATTTGATTTGAGTGGAGTTATTAATATGAGATTTGTAATGAAAAATAGGTAAAAGGGTTAATTTCATGGACAGATTAATGACAGAATTGTTTTCATAAGGATATAAACTAAGCCTGCACCTATCACGCTAGTGCAAGTAAATGCCAACGCCCACAAGTAGACAGAGAAAATACACGTTTAAACTGAAGAGTTAAACCAATATGTGAAGAAGAAGGGAAATCAAATAATCATGGATGATTGGAATGCGATAGGTCGAATAGTGAGGAATACTGTCGGAAGTTTCGTGACCGCTTGCTATAGTCCTTATGAAAACGTCACAGAACTGATTAGTAGACTGGGCTGGGGAGCCTTTAGTAGATAGATTTGTAGATTTCGTTTAAACTTACTGGTAAACATGCGTACTCTCACTTTCACTTACGAGCATAAAGGGGAGCTGATATAGACTCTTACCCCAGTTAGATAGTTACGAAGTGCATGCAGAAATTCAAGAGACTAATAAAAATCACCGACAGAATAGAATTGGATTGAACAAACTGAGAAAATCTCAAATGAGAGAAAAATTTGAAGAAATTGTAGACGCGAATCTTTTTTAAAAAAAAAATAATAATAATAATAACTCTGAAAGGATGTCAACAGAAGAAGAATGGAATGCACCAAATTGAGAGTTATTCAAAATTGGTAGAGAAACATCAGGCATTAGAAAACAAGATGTCCAAAAATCTTGGATCGCGAAGAAATTTGAAGTTGGCCGAAAACCTCGGATTACAGAAGAAATTTTGAAGCTGATGGATCAGAGGAGATAGAAAGATAATGTTAAAGATGAAGAAGGAAGAGTACAGTAGACAAATTTTAGAAATAAAAGACACAGGAAAATGAAAGAAAACAAAGAAAAGTGGGTGCAAGGAAAGTGCAAAGAAATGTAAAAGGAAATGCCCGTAGCTAAGGTAGAGGTGGCTTATGGGAGGATGAAAACATATTGATGCGGATGGTCTGACCAAGAGTATGCTGGGAACATTTTTTTTTTTTTTACTTATGGCTTTACGGCTCGTCGACGTCGATGTCATTAGAGGCGGGAAAGAACTGGGGACAAGGAATGGGAAGGAATTCGGCCATGGCCTTTTGAAGGAAGCAACCAGGTATTCGCCTGGAGTGATTTGGGGAAACCATGAAAAACCCAAACTGGATGCTCGTACGGGGATTCGAACCGCCACCCTCCCGAATGCGAGGTTATAAACGTTACTCGGATCCAGACTATGAGAAGGAAGAACGGGAAAGACTCACTGCTTCGAGACAGAGGTTTGCTGCAGAAAGCAACACGGCAGGAAGGGATTCTGTTCTGATTAGTGATTCTGGCTGGTACACGAAGACAACTCGGCGTGGTTCTCTGGCGACCAACACACAGCTGTACCCGCAGTCAACAAGCTTCGGTGGGATACATACCCCTTAGGCGCTACACTGCCGTCACGTCACATGTACTCATGCGCTGTCGCGATATCAAATTTTACCGGTGATGTCATGCTTAGAATTACACTGCTGACACCTCACGTCACGTCATGTGAACTCATTTTCTTGTTTTAAGGTTTGATGCTAGCTCAACTAGCTCTTCGGAATGGGAAGAATTGGAAACTGTGGCTTGTTTTATGGCTCTCAATAAAAGAAAGCTCGTCATTTTTAGATATGGCCTACACAATCTCAATTACAAGAGAATGCAATGGGGTGAATTTCACCGAGTAGTGCCACAATTATGCAAAGATTCAAGACGTATGCATATGTGTTACCGAATGAGCAAGGAACAATTTGATATCTTGCAATTTCTTATTAGAAATGAAAAAGAATTCGGCATATTCAACTTCGACGTGTTGTTAGTCCTGACGAGAGGCTATCACTGCAAACTTTGTTTTGAAAATGAGAAAGACATAATATAACAATTAAAATGTTTGTTCTATTTTGTTTTTCAGTTACAACCTCGTTACCTTATAAACGGCAAAATGTGCATTATATGTGTCAGAAATATCCTAACAGTTGAATCCAACTGGAAAGAAACTGAATAGCATCAACAGACAAAATAAAAGGAATTTTAACTGCATGATATATTTAATTATTTTCAAATTTCCTTCGGAGCTGCTAGTCGTATAAATTAATGGCGATAAACCGGTGATCTATGGTTTTATAAACATTCATATTCGCTCACTTTTGCTTTAAGCAACTCGTCCATTGTTAAAACCGAGTAAACAATGGAAAAGAGCAAACCGTGACTTCACGTGAATCGAGAATGTGTGCGCGCGCTGAAAATAAAAACGTGAACTCACCCGAGAGGTCCATGACGTGACGTGACAGCAGTGTTCACGCGACTCATAAGCAACCATACTAAATGTCACACACTTTTCGTCAGTTACGTGATATTACGTAATAACACGAGACGTGAGATGGCGTGGCGGCAGTGTAGTCCTACCTTTACCTAGAGGACACCACAGCTACATAACCGAGTATACGACGCAGCTATGTCGTCGACTCCACACTACACCGGTAATCCAACACCGAGTGCAATGGGTGAGCGGTTAGCGCTCTGGCCTCGCATTCGGAGGACGCCGGTTCGAATCCCCGTCCGGGCATCCAGATTTGGGTTTTCCATGGTTTCCCCGGAGTGTAAGGGTTTGGGAGAGACTATACTAGTCTTTTCCAACCAAATGTCAACCTCTCCTTCACGTGGTGCACCCTGTTTGCACGGACGAGGCTCTGGCGACTGAAAGATTCCCGGTATAAGGAGTCACCCACTGCTTGCCAACGGCCCGAAAGGAGGGCGGAAGAGCGGGGAGCGGTTCAGGGCACCCTCTTGCCCTTGGGGTTGGAAACGGCCCCTAAAGGCGGATGAATCACAGAAATGATCAACGACATGGGGATGTAGAAGGCAACGGGAAACCACTGCATTAACGACCCAAAAGGTATCCCGAGGACATGTAATCCTCTCAAATTACATATATCATGATGGCTTCTTCATAAGTTAAAATAGTCCCCCAATCGGATCTCCGGGTGGGGAGACTGCTCAGGGAGGAGTCATCAGAATGGAATAGAAACCTTCTACGAGTCGGAGCGTGGAATGTTAGAAGTCTGAATAGGGCAGGTAGGTTAGAAAATCTAAACTGGGAGATGGAACAACTTAAGTTACATGTTGTTGGGATTAGCGAGATTAAATGGAAGGACGCACAGGATTTCTGGTCTGGGGAAACACAGGATAATTAGCACACAAGCTGTCAATGGTGTAGGATGAATAGAGAGTAAGGAAACGGGTGAGTTATTATGAACAGTTTAGGGACAGGATTATTTCGATGAGGTTAGATTACTAAGCCGCCCCAACCACGTTAGTGTAAGTGTATATGCCAACGTCACAGGAAGATGACGAGAAATAGAGAAAATAAAACACCGAAATTGAAGAATTAATCCATATGTGAAGGTGGATCATGGGTGATGGAATGCGATAGTGGGGGAAGGAAAGAGGGAATACTGTAGGAAGTTTTGGTCTACGAGAGAGAAATGAGCGAGGAAACAGGTTGTTAGATTTCGTGAAAGATACAAGCTAGTAGTGGCAAACACACTGTTTAAGAACCATGCAAAAAGGATATACACCTGGGAACGTCCTGGGGATACAGCAGATAATCAGCTAGATTATATCATGATCAAACAGAGATTCAGGAATCAAATTCTGGACTGGTAAAGCGTAGCCCAGGAGCAGACAAGACTCTGACCACAATTTGATAGTAATGAAGTGCAGGCTGAAACTTCAAACGAGTAGGGAAGCAGCATAAGCAGAACAGACTGGAAGTAGAATAAACTGAAACAATCTAGTACGAGAGAAAATTTGCAGAAATGGTAGACTTAGGTCTAAGAAGTAACTGTGAAAGGAGCTCAACCGAGGACGAATGGAATGCATTAAAGACCGAAATAATGAAAGCTGGCAAAGAAAATTAGGCTTTAGGGAACAAGCTGCCCGAAAACCTTGGATCACAGAAGAAATTTTGAGCTGATGGATCAGAGGAGAAGGTACAAAAATGCTCAGGATGAAGCAGGAAGAGAGCAGTACAGGCAATTTAGAAATCAAATAAATAGGAAATGCAAAATAGCAAAAGAAAAATGGCTACAAGAAAAGTGTGAAGAAGTAGAAAAGGAAATGGTCGTAGGAAAAGTAGATGTTGCATATAGAAAGATCAAACAGAATTTTGGAGAAATGAAGAAAAGAGGTATGAACATTAAAGCTGCCGATGGGAAACCTCTTTTAAGCTCAGAAGATAGAGCTAACCGATGGAAGGAATACATTGAGAAACTGTATGATGGGGACGACTTGAACAATAGTGTATTGGAAAAGGAAGGCGATGTCGACATTGATGACTTAGGAGATCCTGTTTTGAGGACAGAATTTAATAAAGCTCTGAATGACTTGAAAGCAAATAAGGCAGTTGGAATTGATGAGATCCCTGCAGAACTTCTTAAATCTCTAGGAGAGGAAGGAATCGAAAGATTATTCAAGCTGATATCAAAAAGTTATGAAACAGGAGAAATTACTGATTTTAATAAAAATATCATCTTCACACTTCCAAAGAAAGCACAAGCCGACAAATGTGAGAATTATCGCACCATTAGTCTAACATCACATGCTTCAAAATTACTGACCAGAATAATATACAGAAGGATGGAAAGGGTAGTAGAAGAGATAGTAGGTGAAGATCAGTTTGGGTTTAGGAAAAATCGCGGTACAAGGGAAGCAATTCTGTCTTTAAGATTAAACTTGAAGGGCGGATCAAGAAAAACAAAGATACTTTTATGGCATTTGTTGATTTAGAAAAAGCTTTTGATAATGTTAGGTGGGACAAGATGTTCAAAATTTTAAAGAAGTCAGGTCTAAAGTATCGAGATAGAAGAATACTCTATAAACTATATAAGAATCAAGTGGCTGTATAAAAGTAGAGAATCACGAGAGACAGTTAAAAAGGGTGTGAGACAAGGTTGTAGTCTATCCCCGTTAATATTCAACTTGTATGTAGAAGAAGCAATGAAGAAAGTCAAAGAAAAATTTCCATGTGGCATAAGTTTTCAGGGAGAAAAAATCAGTATGCTACGATTTGCTGATGACATTGGCTGAGGATATTGAGAAGTTATTGAATGGCATGAACAAAATACTGAAGGAAGATTTTGGACTGAATATAAATCAAAGAAGACAAAAGTGATGAAATGTAGCAGAAATGATACCAATACTAGCAGATTAAATATAAAAATAGGATCGGATGCAATAGGAGAAGTGAGTGAGTTCTGTTACTTGGGAAGCAAAATTACAACCGATGGCCGAAGCAGGAATGATGTTAAAAGCAGAATAGCACTAGCAAAAAGAGCCTTCATGAAAAAGAGAAACCTTTTAGTTTCAAATATTGATCTAGGAATTAGAAAGAACTTTTTAAAACTCTATGTGTGGAGCACAGCACTTTACGGTAGGAATACCGGAAAGAAAGAAACTTGAAGCATTTGAAATGTGGTGCTACAGAAGAATGCTGAAAATTAGGTGGACAGACAAAGTAAGAAATGAACGAGTTTTGGAAATGATGGGTGAGAAAAGAAGTTTGGAAGAAGCTTACAGAAGAAGAGACAGGCTGGTAGGTCATTTTTGAGACATGCTGGATTGGTTAATTTGTTAGTGGAGGGAACAGTCGAAGGTAAGAACTGTAGAGGTAGACAGAGATTAGAATATATGAAGCAGATAATTGAGGACGTGGGTTGTAAGGGGTATGTAGAAATGAAGAGGTTAGCACAATAGGAAGGGATGGAGGATTGCATCAAACCAGTCTAAAGACTGACGACAGCAAAAAAAATTAAAAAATAAAATAGTATCCCCAGATCACTCCAGGCGAATGCTGGGATGCTTCATTCAAAAGGCCATTGCCGAATACCTACCCGTTCCTTGCACCCACTCCCATCTCGCCTCTAATGACCTCGAGGTCGACGAGGAGTAAAGCCATAAGTAAAAATAAGTAAAGGTAATCCAGCAAACATTCTCAAACCCCGTGTGTAACCCACAGATTTCTCACATGCTACCAACAGGGTTAGCTGCTGTGAAAAATAACGTTTTCTTTGAACAATGTGTTCATTGTTTACTGAAAAAGTTTCACTGTTGCATCTTAAAAAAAATCAATGGTTATAAAAATCTCCATCTAATAAATAATAAAATTTCGTAAGCCCAAATTCATTCAATCAACCTACATAATACGGTATGTCACATGCATTTTACAGCTTCATAAAGTGGAACTAAGGGAAAATGATTTTTTTGCAGTATGGCGTGCAGTACAGTACAGTCATTAAGTAACGTCATACCAAAGCGGTCATCACTAAGATTTTTGAGATTCCTGCATAACATCCAAAATGTCTAAGAGAGGAAGGAATCCACAAGCTGATACAAGAAAAAAAAAAAAAAAACTAAACAAGAGAGATGCCAACTAATTTGAATAAAAGTATCTTCTTCACAATCACCGAAGAAAGTACAAGTGACAAATGTGAAAATTATCCGATTATAAGTCCAATATCACACACTTCGAAATGAGAGTAGAAGAGATGCTAGGCGAAGATCAGTTTGAATTTTCGGCAAATAAGCGTACAGTACAAGAAAGCCTGATGAATACTGGAAGGGTGGTTCAAGAAAAATAAGAATTCTCTTACGGCGTTTGTTGACTCAAAAAAAGTTTTCGGTAATGTTAGATAGGATAAGGTGTTTTGACTATGGCCTTACTCCTCATCGACGTCAAGGTCACTAGAAGCGGAAAAGGACTAAGGGCAAGAAAAGTGAAGGAATTCGGTCATGCCTTTTGGAGGAACCATTCCGGCATTCCCCCGGAGTGATTTCGGGACACCATGGAAAACCGAAATCTGGATGATCTGACGGAGATCTCTTTTGCCCCGGGCTGCAAAAATATGTTTTAAGAGGAGGAAAATCCGTAAAATTCACACATCTGTCACTATTATCTAAATTGTAACACCCAGAGAAAATGGTAACAATCACTCCAAACTCGGTGAATGTGTAGAACTGTGGATCCATAGTAAATGTGTAAGATTTCAGAGAGTTGGCGTGCACTTTGGACCAGCAGCACGCTCTTTTGTGTAACCTGACTGGTTAGGGTTATGCCACGCTTAATCGATGCAGAGTCAACAAACGAAGTGTAAACGGTATGCTTCGTCGACGTCAAAGGGTTCAATATCAGCATGTAAGTGAGTTAGAACGTTCCCCGTCCGGGCATCCAGATTTGGGTTTTCCATGGTTTCCCAAATCACTCCAGGTGAATGCCGGGATGCTTCCTTCAAAAGGCCATGGCCGAATTCCTTCCCATTCCTTGCCCCCCATCCTTTCCCGTCTCTTAAGACCTAGTTGTTATAGGAGACGTTAAGCCGTTAAAAAAAAAAGTTAGAACGTGGCAGAATGGTTGGTCACCGGGAAACGGGTAATGTCGTACCGTGACACTGAGGCTCGGTACAGGGCATGCTGCTTGTGTGGGAACAGTAGACGAGCGGATGCTGGACCACGCAATGTGATCAGAGCGTGGGATGACTGCCATCTAGTACGCATGGCCGTAACCGACAGAACAGCTTCGTCCATAGTGTTGACTCGACGTTGGAGCACTGCAATGGGTGTGGACATGTCTGCTTCGACGGTTAGATGCCGTCTGCTGAGGGCTGGACTGGTGGCACACATGCCATTGCATCCGCTTCCACTGATAGAAATCACCCCTCAGACCGAAATGGGTTCGTCAACGCCTTCACTGGCATGCTGAAAGGCCGCGTGTGTGTTAGACGCTACCGTGGTGAACGCAATCGGGCAGAATGCATTGTTGAGCGGAATAGCGGACAAACGCCAAGTGTGATGGTTTGGGGGGGCCATTGGCTAGAATATTTGATTTCGTCTGACAGGTATGAGGGCAATCTGAACAACAACCCGCTATTTCAGGGAGGTCTTACAAGGGACACCTTTGACCACGAACGCACGAAAACATGCTTAGAATAACAAGCGATCATAAACAAAACAGTGGTGTGTGTCATTTCACTGAAATACGTTGCATTCTACCTCAAGTAACATTTTGATAGAGAGAAAAAAAGTGACAAGATGTCAATAACATATGAAGGAAATTATACGTAATTCAGTGACGTCAGTGTATCATTACATTTTCAATCAACAGTGCCAAAAAACACTGCTTAATTTACGTTAATATGGCGTAAAACACGCACATACAGCCGTACCACACGCCTGATAGTGCTTATATTAGTCCTCAAAGTGCAGATGCGGGATTTAGATGAAGTGGTTAAAACAAAGTGGAAGAGAACAATACGAACACCTTACTAAAGCCACGTTATAAAATTCCAAATCACTTTCGCATTCACACAGTCCCAATATCAAAAGCCATTCTAATTACTTCTGATGTAGAGCTTATACAGGTATTGCCGAAAGAAGTAAACACAAAGGAGTTGGCAACATTTTGTTGTTTTTCGGTGGCAATATCTTCAGTGTAGCATATTTGTTTGGAAAAGTTGCATCTAGAAGGGTACGATCTGTAAGACCTGACCAGGAATCACACAACAATAGGCTCTTTTCTTTTGTTACATGTTCGCGGAGTTCTGCGGGAAATGACACACACCACCGTTTTGTTTATGATCGCTTATTATTCTTAACATTTTTCGTGTGGTTCCAAGCGTTCGAGGTGAAAGGTGTCCCTTGTTAGAGCCCGAAACACTGCCCTTCCTGCAGGCGGGCCATATTCCAGCAGGACCATTCCCAGCCACATGGTCGAGGGACATGCAAGCCTTCTCTGAAGAACGACGAGAACCACTTACTGTTTCTCTGGTCTGCACATTCGGCTGACATGTCACCCTTCGAACATTTTTGGATATGGTCGGTAGACAACTTGTTCTTTCTGGCCCTCCTGCAACGACTTGTGTTCCTCAGCAGCATATTCATGTTCTCTTTGATTTCATGCCACGACGTGTAGATGCTCTGATTGCAGCACGCGGCGACTTCACACTGAATTCTTACAGTCCAAGTACATGTACAGTTCTGTAATTCTAATCATTTTTGTATTGTTATGTCTGTAAACTGTGGAATAACTCTAACTCTGATCACATGTGTTTTTCTTGGTGTTGTAATTTTTACATACAGTAGTGTATAAACGAAAACAAGACAGAAGTCATGAGATATAGCAGAAATCATAACAATTACAATATAAAACTGGGATCAGATGTATAGGAGAAGCAAGTGAATTTTTATTTGGGCCACAAAATTACTATTGATGACCGGAGCAAGAACAATGTTAAAATCATAATAGTACTAGCGAAAAGAGCCTTCTTGGAAAAGAATAAGCTTTTAGTTTCAAATATTGGAATAAGGCTCAGAAAGAGCTTATTATAACTATGCATGGAGCACAGCATTTTGTGGCAGTGAACTATGAACTTATGAATACCAGAAAGAAGGAAAACTGAAGCATTTTTGGCGCTGCAGAGGAATTTTAATAATTAAGTAGGCAGGTAAATTACGAAATGAACGAGATTTGGAAATTATGGACGAAGAGAGAAGTTTGTAAAAGTGTCTCACAGAAAGAAGAGAAAGAATGATGGATCGCATTTTAAGAAATGTGGATTTAGTTAATGTTTGTTATGGAGGCAGCAGTTGAAGGAAATGTATGTAGAGGGAGATATAGTTTAGAAAGGTGAAGCAGATAATTGAAGTTGTAAGGGATATGCTGAGATGATGATGTCAGCGTAAGATAGTCATAAAATAGTCGAGAGATTAATGACAGAAAAAAAGTCTAGCTGTGATTGAAATATCTTTATCTGGACTATCGATCCGAGATAACGTTTCATGTTTTTCTTCTATTCATCTCTCTTAAGTCATTCAGACCTTAACAACTTTACGACGCTAGCGTTGGAGAGTTGCTGAATGAAATAGGTTAGGTTACACATTAAGGAACCAAATGTACCGATTGAAGTAAAACGTAGAAATCTGGGTTGCCAAGATGGCTTGGCTTTTAATTAAGGATCTTATTGTATTCAAGGTCACAACGTTCCTCCTGGTGCATGTGTCAATTGCTTAATTAAATTTATGTTCAATATCTTGTAGAAATCTGTCGTTGTGGCTTACTGTTTATGAAAATAAATTCCTGATTACAGGGATTTTATTTATTTCGTTTTTAAGGAAAGGTCGTATGCAGACAAACATGAAGCACCCACTACAAATTTATCAAGAAGAAAAATTAAACTCATGGGTTCACAAACTATTATTAAAATTGAAAAAAAAAACGATCTCTGCACATGAATTTGGTTGTTTTCAGTGCACACATACATGTAATGTTTGTTTTTGTTCTGCTATATGGAATGAGGCAGAGTAATTAAGGACTACTTAGGCCTTACAGCCAGGCAGATAAATGTAATTATCATGACTCTTCCGGTCTACCAGTTTCTCCAGTACATTGTTGCTACTAAGTCTGGCTGGACGCTACACGAAGGACACAGCATTAACGCACACAAAACACTTTAACACCCATGCCATTCCGGATTCGAACAGGCGACTTTCGGTATCCGGTGCCAGTACTTTAGCTGCTACGCTACCAAAGCCGGTACCACCACTAGTTCTGTGTTCGTAAAAACCCATAAGCAACAAAGTTATGCTTTTTCTATAAACATAGCTAACAAACGATGACATACAAACAGCGTAAATAAACTGAGAATTATAGTCAATTGTTATCAGTTTGACAATATAGTGGAAAGTAAGGGAAAAATTATGTACTCACGATATTAATTTTACACTCGCTAACTACTTGCTGCCAGTCTTTCATATCCTTAAATAACAGTAACAGTGTTGTAGTGGTTGATTTTTTTTATCTGCTTAGTTTTATACTTCCCTCTATGTCCCGAAGCTGGATTGAGTTAAAACTCCGATCTAGCCGTACTGATTACTGTTTCCAGGCGTTCTTTTTACATCTACATATATACTCTGCAATTCACAAAATTGTGGGTGGCAGAGGGTGCTCAGCACCAAAGCTAATCTCTTTGCTGTGCATTCCAATCCCTAATGGTACGAGGGAAAAAAGAATTCATATAAGAATCAGTCCGGCACCTTATTTCTCTAATTTTATCTTTCCTGTCCTTCCGACTCAAATAGGTTGGTGGAAGAAGTATTTCACTACACTCAAAAGTGAAAGTGGGAGTACGCATGTTTTCCAATAAGTTTAAACGAAACGTGTGTCGTCTATCTACCAGAGACTCCCAACCTAATCTACTAATCAGTTCTGTGACGCTTTCATAAGGAATGTAGCAAGCGGTCACGAATTGAGGGGCTCTTCTCTGTACTTTCTCTATACTTTCGATCAATCCCTTACGAAACGGGTCCCAAATGGCACAACAATAATCCAAATGTGGACGCACAAGAGATTTGTACGCTATCTCCTTTGTTTGTTCATTACAATTTTTCAAGATTCGACCTATGAATCGCAGCCTAGAATTTGCTCTACGTACTAACTAATTAATGAGTATGTCCCATTTCATGTTCCTTTGTACTGTTACTCCCAAATATTTCATAGAATCTACCATGTCAATAACTGAACTGTTTACCTCGTATTTCTGAACAATCGGAATCTTTTTGTTAGTTATGCTCATTGTTTTGCACTTTTTACAATTTAGAGTAAGTTGCCACTCAGTTTCGTAATTAATAAGGCAGAAGTTGCAACGATATGCAGTTTCCGATTCACGTTTCACAGACAGAGTAACCAAAACATGGTTACAAGACCCGTAGACAGATGGCAATAACCACCTGCTTCCCTTAGAACAAATCGTCCTCAGTGACTCCAGGCCGTGGACATGACGTTATTATCCAGGAACAGGCTAATCTCACATTTGACCAAAGCTGTGTTGTTTAGTGTCTAGGAATTTAGTTGCATCCCCTGGCCTACCCAAGATAACGTTTGTGATGACATTGGCGCACTAGCAATGACCCGCGGGATTTGGGAAATGTGTGGGAACTGCTAGAAAAGATTCAAACTGCATCTCATTTCATTAAATATATATATTCTTATTTTTTAGTTTTTGCTCATGGTTCTATACTTCGTCGACCTCGAGGTTATTTGAGGCGGAAAAGGCAGAAGGCGGGAAGGAATTCGGCAACGATTTTAAAGGAACCATCCCGGCATTCACCTGGAGTGATTTAGGGAAACCATGGAAAACCCAAATCTAGATGGACGGAAGGGGATTCGAACCTGCGTGCTCTGGAATGCGAGGCCAGATCGTTACCGCTCACCCACTGCGCATGGTGATATCGTTACAATTCCACGATTTCATAAAATAATTTGTAAATTATTTATATTTCTATTTCGTTAAGAACAAGTGTTCTATTCCAATAAGATTTTTTTTCTGAAATGCTCAGTTGTCGGTAATATTAAAGCGAAATCATAAGCGCCATTGAAATATATACAAATATGCCCAAAAAAATGCTGTATTATTAACAAACCTGTTTTGGTGGTTTTGCTGCAGCTGAAAAGGCTCATGAATGGCTTTTAGTAAGAATGTCAGACAGTGAATCTAATGGTAAGCGTTCTATGTAGTCTGTTTGTCGTGCACTGGATATTTAGAGAATTGTACTTTATATCAGCAAACATGACAAGTCTAAGGTTGCCATTTTAACAATCTAAGTAACATTCGATTTTATTTTCTGGTACTAGTAAGTAAGAATCAGGCCACCATGCAAGACACGAGAAACGACTACACTGGAAACAAATACTTACCCATACTATTTCGTTTTATGTTTGCTGCAATCAAAGACAGAAAGAAAAATAAATAAGTTTCAGAAAACTCAATGGAAACCGGAAGTATGTATCTAAGACACTGTATCAGTTTCCATTTAATGTATTACAATACTACCAACAAAAGTACGAGACAAGAAAATGTCACTAGGAAAAAAAACAACTATTAAAGATCCAGCCTCTTACAGAGGGCTGTATATTACATTTAATAGAAAAATCAAAAACAGAAAGAAGAAGAATAGAAAAAAAAAAAAAAACATTAACGTGAAGGAAATAATGTTACGATTTACAATGATGAAAAAAGTCAGAAACTATAACTGCTCTAAGTAAATATTCTTAATTTTGAGGGGAAATTCGTAAAGAAATAAGGAAGGAATGCTCTAAAATTTATGAAAAATGCGTGAAGGTAATTAAATATTTAATACAAAAATTTTTTCAATGAACTGATCCAGTCGACGTAACCAAAGGTATCAGTGAGAAACAATATAGAATGAAATTGAAATAGTAGGTTTTTCATCTGTAAACCGACATGTAGAAGTAATTACGATTACAAAAATTATACAGAATAGAACGTTTATAAAAATCATTCATTAAAATATTTGATGTGTTTTAAGAGAAGAACAAAGTCCATATCTAAAATTCCACAATATTTCAGATGATTCAGGCATTTCTCAAAAAAAGTATTCGCCAAAATGTATATACTTGTTATGGTGTAACACGTGAACATAAATTCGCAACGCATAGATAGCTAATAACGATTATGGTAGAACGTGTTTCTCACCTGTGTTGTCCCGCAAGTTGCTAGCGTCAGTGTGAGGATTGAAGCTGAGACTGGGACACAGCTTGAGTCTCATTCGGGAGAAGTTCTCGTGGTGAGACAGCTTCCAATGGCGCTCCTCCGGTGTCCTGAAACATACGTGAGTGTTTATAAACAAACTATCACTCTAAGAATCATCAAAACAGAATATTTGTATGATTAATTGGTAAAAAATTTCATATCAAGAAATAAAAATAATGTTAAGAGGCACCTGCAATTCATCATCTTTGCTTTATCGTATACCCGATTGTCTTATGCCGCAGTAAAGTAAAAAGGTCGACGGACCGGCTCTAACCTCAGTTAGCTATCTCTTATCTTGACAGGTTAAAGATCGAAGATCACCCACCACCCTGTTTACGTAATCTCTGAGAAAAGTAGAGGTTTCCACGTTGGTAAAAATTTCGCATGGAAAGAAGAAAGTTTGATTCCCACGTTATATCGGATTAAACAGTTGTGCATTAGCTTCGTGCAAAATTACCAGATTAAGAAAACCTTTGACTTATTTAATTTTTTTGTTTGTATTCTCTATAACTCCCTCGTAGAACCTGGTTAGGTAATTTAGGTGTGGTTCCACTAAATTTTTAAATGCAACCTGGCTTCATATTTAGCCCTTTGATGCTGCGATGTTAATGCGTTCATTCCACTTCGTTATATTGCTTAAGTATCATAAAGTCGAATATTATCGAACCTGTTACACGGTAGGACGCGGGTTTGATTCCCTTTCCACAATCCAGATTGCGCTTCTATGATTTTCAGAAACCACTGCAAACGAATTTCGAGATGGCTCTTACAAAACGGCATGGTTGAACTCCTTGCCGTTATTAAAATACGAAGAATTTCAATTAATTCTTTTCTTATTTGAAATGAATCGTCTATTAAGCGCAGTAGAAGAGGACAGCAAAAAGAATTTCTGAAAAAAAAACTCCGATCTACGGTTCAATTTTGTTCTTTCTTTTTCTGAAACTGCATATATGGAATAAGGCAACCGTGTACTTTTGGGAGCCCAAAACGAACGTTTTGGAATGTAGACCTGTGTGAGCCCTAATAGTGGTACAAATATACCCTCTGCCAATCGCACTGTAGAGTACTGGTGTAAACTAAGTGTATGGCGACCTAAGCCGACCTACATTCAAAAGGAATCTTTTTAAATTGAAAAACTTTCTCTCCTATCTTTCATTTCGAAAACTGGTACCAATAACTAAAAATAACGTACAGTCAGCGGCCAAGGTAAGAAACATTGTACTGTGTGATCATACATAGCTTTACCGGTTTTGTATTTTACTTGATTTTGCACGAAATTTATTTACGTTATTTATGATTTTGGACTGAAAAGTTTACGGCCTCGACCACACATGACGTTTATGGTTTCTTAATTCTTGTAATGATAAATTAATTTATAGAGTCGAAGAACTTTTCTTATGGAGAGTGGTAATCACCAAATTTTCGATTTCGTACTAGAGGACGACTAAAAGACCAATGTTTAGTTAATTTTTTAACTTATGGCTTTTCGCCTCGTCGACGTCAAGGTCATTAGAGGCGGGATGGGATTGGGAACAAGGAACGGGAAGGAATTCGGCCATGGCCTTTGAAGGAAGCATCCCGGCATTCGTCTATAGTGATTTGGGTAAACCATGGAAACCCCAAATCTGGATGCCCGGACGGGGATTCAAACCCGCGACCTCCCGAATGCGAGGCCAGAACGTTAACCGTTCACCCACCACGCTCGGTAATGTTTAGTTGAGTGGAGGAAGAGGTGATTCACAACCAGAGCAGTAGGAGGCCCGACCGCTTCAGAAGAAAGCGGCGCGTCTTCACTTAGTCAACGGAATAACAATGAAGGGAGAGTTTGGCGAGTTACACAGCTAGTAGCGTATCCGGGATGAGGCGATAAGCTGGCAGTTTGCAATCTGGTGGACGAACCTAGCGCTAAAATCATTCGTCAATCTGACGCCACAATTCCAATTTTGATAAGGTGCCTACTTGATGAATTCTTTTCCTGCTGTAACACAATAAAAGTAAAATAAATAAAACCACCCGAAAATAAAAGAATTTTAGTATACTAAGAAAGTAACGGAAAAAATTTCATGATCGCTGAGAGAACTGTTGAAGAAAAGATTAGTAAACGTGCACGTTAATAAGCAGCATCCCTAAAACTATTTACAGTTCAAAATCTTTTTAATTGCCTTCTTGAAAAACTGGAAGCGCAGAGGAATGATAGCATCTTGGTTTCCCGTGTCGAGGCTGACCGATTCCAGGTTAGCCTCAGGCATGAGTGGTTTTAATTGAATGTTGTTTTCGATTACTGCAACGTTTCTCAACCTTTCCAACCTGAGGACCAGTAAATTGGCAAAAATAACGCTGCGGACCACTAAATTACTGTATGAGGGCCTAAATTTTTTCGTATATGTATTTTATTAACATCCGAGGCATATTGCACTGTACCATATTAACGTAATATATCTAAAAGCATGTTTTAAATTCCTACGCTATGAAGCTGGAAGTGAACTATTAAAAGTTAATTACATACTGACCACGATCTTAACATTTATTAATCAAATGAATAATAGTTTTATTGTAGGTTGCATGAAACACTATACCACCGACCTACATGCAGAAATGCGTCTGCAATCGCTTACATTGATTCTAATGGGGTAACGCACACCAGAGGCGGGTCGAGTCGGGGCGGGGCGGGCCGCGTCGCGTCGCACTGCCGGATCGCTTGGCCAGGCGTATGTGTCCGCCTGTGTGCCTCGATGCGCTCAGTCGTGACCAGGTTTGCGATAGGAGCTCCATCAGCAGTGACTGACTTTTGTAACTTGTGTGTTCCTGTTTCTGTGAATTAACTACATTACTTCAACAAAATTAGCTGCAAATTTGCACGCAGGATGGCGGATGAAAAAAAATATAAGTAATTACAATCTGAAAATTTAATTACTTTATGAAATTTAATAAAGATTAAAAATTATAATATTTCTAGCTCATGTTCACTTGTATGTTTTAACTTAAACTATTCAAGCGTAATGGATAAAGAGCACTGCATCTCATTAGTAATGACATTCAAAGATTTTTATGATTTACGAGACGCAAAATATAATAACAAAAAAAAAAAAAATTGGGAGGAAATAGGAAACTAGTTAAAACAACCAGGTATAATGTAATGTTTCGTATTTTTTGTTTATTTTACGTGTGTATTATAATTTTCTATCACGTTCTTCGAATGCCGCTTCTAAAGCTTCGTGTTACCAACTAACCTAATTGTTTAAAAATATTTTGTGAAAATATTCCAAATCTTAATGATTTCTGATGTAACCTAGAAACTTGTGTAAGTCAAGTATTGAAATTTCTATGTTGTCATTTTCGTTCTTACCTTCTGCAACCCAATTCAAATATCGTTAATCAAAAGGTTATGAATGCAGCACGTGGCTAGTATTACTTTATTTATCTTATTAGGTAACACCGACATTCTTCTTTCACAGATTTGAAACCTACTTATAACACCAAAGCAGTTATCGATCACCCTCGTATAGTTTATTGAGCCTGTAATTGAAAGTTCGTTTCTCTTCATTTCATTTTATCTGATATTCTGAAATAGGCCTCATCTCGAAAGGGGAAAAGCTTCATTTACTACTATTACATACTGCATTTTATCTCACTTGTCAACGTGAAAATTCAGTTTTCCTGCAGCCATTGCCTCACGTAAATTGTTGTGGCTAAAGATTTTGCCGTCTTAATTTTTTTCCCAATCCTCCGGCGACCAAAATACAACTGCAACTGCAAGGGCTATTAAAACCATGAAAAACATTCATTTTTCTGCATTAAAAATAAAGAGAACCGCAATTCTGTAGAACTGTTGTAACATGTTTGCCACCTAATGTGCCTAAGAAATGCGGAAAATTCCTTTTTAAATTAAACCCATTGCCTTTTCTGCTTAATTTTCTTCAATGAATATATAAAAATAAGAGCCCTTAGTCTGATGTGTCCATTTGCTGTGCAGAAGCGGCTGAATAATCGTCGAGAACCGAAGGCGGTGACAAAAGAAATGCGACTCGCTGCGTCCAGATGTGCGTTGCAGCATTTTCGCTCAATGCGATGCGACCCGATGCGATGCGGCCCGCCGTAGTGAGTAGTGATGGGCAAACCGATTCTTTTTGATGAATCGTTTGGAATCGATTCACTCCTCGCTGAGAATCGATTCTTTTAAACGACTCTTCGATTCTTTTCACATGATATTTTGAATGACGAAAATAGATAACGAGTTATTAACCAACAAGAAGGAAATGATTAACAAATTCTAACTAAAATAATAACATTTGTTTTTGATAGTTAAATTGTAAGTTATTTATTGCGAAAACAATTTATTTTATTATTTAAACAAATGAAAACACTAATTTTACAATAAAAATGATTCAATTACTTATGAAAACTACACAAGTTTTTTATTGCTATTTACAAAAAGCATTTTCATTAGTTTTTGTGATGTGAGCCGACTTTTCTTTTCAGTCATTAACTGTCCAGCTTTCGAGAAAATCCGTTCACAAGGTACAGATGTGACAAATAAATACCACAAAGAATGGAGACTGATGTGCTCATTCTTGGCAGCGGATGCATTATTAAAAAAGACTAGGCAAGATTATAAGTGTAAATGTAAATAATAAATACCTGAAACGTGAAACTGGACCAGTGACTTGAATGTAGTGAAGCACAAAAAGCAGGCTCTCCACTAACTATTTGAGCGCCCTTGCGCAATACCGATTACGCCGCCCCCTGTCTAACTACAACCAGTGGTGGATCTGGGAATTTTCCGGACCGCGTCAACAAAATGTGAGATTGCCACACTGTGAAATTTTCAAGGCTTCCAGCTAATTGTTGTCAAACCTCATTACTGATTCTAAGCCTTGTTGCAGATTGTAATTGTCGATTGAGATTGTTGATTTAGATTGTTGATTTTGTAGGTAGCATGTTTGTACACGTCTCGCTAGAGGGCGTCCATAAACCACGTAGATCGGTCTTGAGAGGTGGGTGGAGGGGGTTGGAAGGTGGGATTCCGAGCCAGGCCAAATAGCTTATCATTCATATTATTTGTCACACTTAACATGAGATACAGAACACTCAACACCATGTAAATATTTATTTCCGTCATGGAAAAAACTACGTGGGGAGAGAGGGGTTAGAGACATAAGCCACATCGAGTTACTTGGGGATAGGGAGGGTTCACATGAAGCCAAAATGGAGCTACATGGTTTATGGACGCCCCTTACATATGCTCCAATTTTACTCCATAAATTTGGCAAATTTTTTGAATTTGCCGGATGGTGCTTTTCTTAAGTTACACAGCGTATCACTAGCATTTTACCTACAAACCAATAAATCAGTGTTTGTTTAAATGGTATAATTTAAATTTTATATTTATTTTCTTGGTTTCAGTATTAGTATTTTGGGGGACGTCCAGAAATTACGTGAGGCTATTTTCCGGAAATCTAGACCCCCTCCCCCCCTCCGTGAGACTTGGTGAGATTTTGCCGGACCCCCACCCCCTCCCCGTTGGTGAGATTTCATAAGATTTTCACGGAACCCCCTCACCCCAGTTGTTCGACCAGGAGAAGTTTCGAGACTTTTTTTAGCTGTCGTGCTCCCCGAAAGAATGATACCCCCTCAAAAGCCGGTTATTTTTTACGTTTTTTTTAGTTCTACACTCGTTCAAGTTCAAAATTTCACGTGAGATATCCGTCGACCCCCCCCCCCCCGTTGGTGAGATTTCGTGAGATTTTCCGGACCCCTTCCCCCCCTAAAAAGTCTCACGTAATTTCTGGACGCTCCCCTATATTCATCGACGGCACTGTTCCCCAACGTCTTTTCGTTTAACCTTTTTCCTCGTAGAAACCTCACCAGCTGAAACAGTATATATGCCGCTTCAGCACCTGCTAATTTTTGTAATGGTCCAATTCATAAACTTCGTTCATTTCTATTGCAAAATGTTTGCATTATCCACAAAATTAAGAACTGAAGAACAACTAAAACACTGATGAAGTTCGTATGATAATAACCGGACGCGCTCCATCGCAATTAAATTCAGTACTCGATGCATTCGCAATTTGAAAAACCCACGCAACATGGGAATAGCAGATGGCTCTGAAATCGGTATACTTTTCCCTGTCCTCAAATAATCGGGAAATACTTTATTTGTGGTAAAATATAAAAGTTATAGGACGGATAATTCATTGATAATTTATTTGTAAATCTAAATCTGTGTTGCGGTAGCATCTATAACAGTCTGGAAGGAAACCAAAAACTTGTAACTAGTTCCAAAAACACTAGAAAAATGTGTATTTAAGAAAGTAAATTCCTAAATTTAAAAATACTTTTTATTTCTGTAATATATTTTTAATTTTCCTGTTCCAAAGATAAATATTCTTTATTTCCTTACAAATAAGTTGCCAAACCAAGAAACACGCCGTGGGAACTAAGATTGTGAATCGAAAGGAATCACGAGTTACGCAGATATCAAGAGTTAAAAAGAGCCGAATCCATGGAAGAGTCATTAAGACAGAAGTGAGCCGAGAGCGAGTGAGCCGAGAGTCGTAAACATTATCGAGTTAACGACTCGGAGTCGACTCAGAACCTGGACGAGTCGGTGAGCGATTGCGCAACAACGGCTCAGCTCCTAAGCTCCCTCTTAACAACTCTTGAGTGAACCGTGACTCTTCCAAGTGAGTCGATTCCGCAAACGATTCTTTTAGATGAGTCGACTCTTTGAATCGATTCACGATTCTTTTGCCCACCTCTAGTAGTGAGCGCGGACCTTTATGCTCATATCCTGGAAACGCCAGATTTTTTCCTGCTGACAGAAATATACATGGCATTTAAATCGTTGTGATTATAGGCATACTCCCTTATTGCCTTATACGGTACGAGTACGGAAGCTAAGTTTTCAAATTTTAAATAGTGTATGTTGGCGATTTCTGGTTGCTTTGTTGTCTCAAAATAGTGTCTGACTTGGTTATAAAAGAATGCTACAACTCTGATAAAAAGCATCATCGACAAAGGTGAAGATTTTTCTTCGAGACTGATCTACAGCAGCTCCTCAGGCTATTTCGACTGCTATCACGTAAGTGGCGAGGAGATAATTTCTAGTATGTAGCGTGGTACTGACCACACCATCCACACTTTTGCGATCGTACCTGTACCATTGTTTATGCTGAACTCTTTAGGTGACGCTTATTGCAAATCTTTTAATCCTAATTACCAATCAACCCAAGAAGCCAAATCACTCTAATACCAATCAGGTATTCCCTTTGCATTTGAGCATCAGGTCTCGAGTATACCCCTATCATTTTATGTAATATGTATTTTTTTCTGAATGCTTCCTGTGAATCACTGGGCATAATTGTATATATATCTGTTCATACCAGGATTAAGTTTTTTCCCTTGAAGATTCCTGAAAACTGCTCATATCTTCACTTGTTTCTCAGAGTAGAAACTTACAGTTCCACCTCACATAGTGTCTCCTATATTTATCCGCCACTCGGGTTACGACGAGATGTCGTGAGCTATCCCACGCTTTCAATCAGTAGATAATCAATTTTGTTGTTTATATTGTATATCTTAAAGGACTAGGAGTTATTTAATTTTAAACAAGCCATACAAAAGTGGCAAGATGTATCTCATCTATAGCAGATGGAGACGGCAGAAAGTATGATCCCTCCATGTCAGCGTTCTAGCATCGTTGTGTACAATACACTCACGAATAACCATCTCAATCAGACACAACGTATTCCTCTTTCGTAACATAACTCACTGATGAACGAATGCAAGCTTTCTCGGTGTGTCAGTTGTATAGCCTTAGAAGATTTTATATAACTCACTGATGTTTACCGAGGTGAGAAACTTCGGTGAAGCAAATAGAGGATACTAGTTGCACACAGCAACATTACAAGAGTAGAAGAATCTCATAATCACCAATCTGACCATTCATTCTATGGAATGTGGAGGCGAGTAGATATCTGAGCATCAGGATGCTGCCAGCAGCTGAATACTTTTAGATATCTAAGTTCATCGGAGTAACACTGAACATATCCTTCTATAAGCATCACTGCCTTATAATAAGGCACTACAATATCATAGAATACGAAAGTGTTCCATGTAAGCTGAGAGGGATACAACATGGAGCTGGATGAACAGTACTTAAGAACAGTAAGGCTCAATTTATGTTTAGCTACTGTTGTATTTACTGCTCCAAAGTGAGCAGCGTATTTTAATATCAGAAAGATTGACATTACCTTCATCCACGCCTTCGGTTGTTACTGACAGCTAAAATCCGAGCACCTACATCGCATGAATCCCCCTTCCGGCATAGTTCATAAGAATCACAGGATTCCACCAAACATATGAAACTGTCAGTGTCCATGTGAACCTGAACTTAACTTTGTCCACAACCCAAAGGCTGGCTGGATCCTACCGAAAGAGGCGTGCTAACCCAGTATGTCAGAGGTACGACGGTCTTCCTTCCCTCAGGCCTCTATAGATTAACGTGGAATCCGAACCACGGAGCGACCTGGCCTATCTTATATGAACAAAGCACAGCCCATAAAAATTCCTGGCCACAGCGGGATTCAAACTTGGGGCCTCGAATTTAGTATGCGTGCGCCTTATCCGCTGAGCTACAAGACGTATTATCGCTAAATTCATGGAATATGGAGAAGTTTTGGGGCAAATGTTCATGATGCATTGTTCTTGCGATTGCAAGCCACAGACCGAGCGTGGTGAGTGAGTGATAACGCTCTGGCCTCGCATTCGGGAGGATGCAGATTCGAATCCCCATCCAGCCATCCAGATTTAGATTTTCCACAGATTTCAGAAATCACTCCAGCTGAACGCCGTGATGGTTCCTCCAAAAGGCTATGGCCAAATTCCTTCCCGTCCATTTTACAAACTCCTCTCCCGCCTCTAATGACCTCTACGTCGACGAGGCTTAAACCCATAGAAAAAAAATATTATCATCATGGTGTAATTTTTCTATCTGTCTGTTACGAAATTCGGTATTGACCTCGTGCGCACACTGATTCACCGATTGTTCTATGTCCTAAACATGTACACAGAAAGCAGTAATCTTGTGACCTAGTCACTGCCTGTCAGTTAGCTGATACTCAATGATTTCCATAACAGAGGTACATCAACCCAAGAATTTTTAATAATCTGATAGCAACAGGATTTTACAAGTAATTATGTGAAGCCTTTCGTTCATTGTGTACACGTCCATGTTTATTAATGCTGAGCAGTAAAATATTCATTACTTGGCGAAATTGTGCAGAACACCATAGCACTGTTATCGACGAATAAGAACAACAAGAATTCTCTCTAACTGTGGACAGAGAAATACCAGACCGTGGTCATTGAAGACAGGCGATAGCTCGCTTTGACGAATAGGAGTTCCTCCAGCGTTGATGGCAACCTCACTATTTGGTGGATACAAGTTATCTCGTATATAATGAAAACTGTTCCCCAATTTAGAAAATGTGTTACAATTTTTTCCTCAGGTTTGGTTCGCTGATCCTATACGTCACTTCAGGCATGAACCCCACGTCGCAGCTGAGCTTCGTTGCTGACTGGGTTCATGCCTTCTGCCGATAGTTTACAAGGCACAGATTACTTCCAGAGTAAAATGCCTCAGCTCAAAACATTGGTATTACGACAGGTTTGTTCTAGGAAACGTTTTTGATGACCCAGTGGAATGGCCAGTATTCTTCAATATACTAACGACGATTTATAAGATATATTCGCCGCAAGCCTTTCCTTCCGCTGAACCTGTCGGAATTTATCAGTATACTCTTCTCTGATTTTGACAATTAACTCTAAAACCTTTTTATTAACCTTTTGTACTCATGCTTAGATGAATCTAGATTGTTTTGAAAACTGCATACAGTATCTGAAACGAACAAAACAGCAGCACAGTGCATATTAAGCATCTAATGTTTTCCTCGCCATAAAACTGGCCTGGGTTAGCACAAACCGCACAACATATATCGCTATTTTCCATAATTCACTTGTGAGGCTGAAGAAATTACCCAATATTCCAATCAGGATAGTTGATGTGACTGTGAAAAGCTGGCATTTTGTCAGCAGTTCAGCTTTTGATTTAAACAGCAGGTGGCTTTACAGATTTGGGTAGGAGACCGCCAAATGTCCTTAAGACTAATTAGTTAAAGGTGTTTTGGTGCAACAGAAAATGATTATATTCACTCTTAAAACTTGTATAGCGACTACTTGACTCTTTCCCAGTCTCCACCTAATCGGAAGTTACTGCTGCTGGAAAAACAATATTGAATGTTCACAGCTGAGTTACTCAATTAGCTTTGGATACTGAAGTGGTGCCTGTGTGATAATATATAAATGTGTCGCCTGTAGAGTAAGTGCTTTTCGTAACATTGTGCTATTAGCAGAGAGGCTGAAACAGACTAATCGGCAACGGATTTGGATTACGAACTTCAGTAGTGTAATGTAATTTCGTATTGTTTTTGTCAAGTCTATAATCAAGTTCTTCCCATACCTGATGCAGCATGTCTCTATCAATGTGAACAAATACATTGGTGATACGAACCCGCAGGTCTGGCAGATCAACTGGTACTCGTGGCACGAACACTGTGTCTTTTACGAAACCCCAAACAAAGAAGTCGCAGGGAGTTAGGTCAGGGGAACGAGGAGGCCATGACATCAGCTGACGATTAGCATCCCCAGCACGACCAATCCATCTGTTTGCAATCCTTGCAGAATTGGCTCATGCCACTTCTGGAAGCTGACAGTGAAGATTTCATTTTCCAGAAGGATGGTGCTCTGCCCCATTTTTCTCTAGTTGTCCGTAATTTCCTAAACACCAGGATTCCAAACAGATGGATTGGTCGTGATGGGGATGCTGATCGTCAGTTGATGTCATGGCCTCCTCGTTCCCCTGACCTAACCCCCTGTGACTTCTTTGTTTGGGGTTTCGTAAAAGACACAGT
This sequence comes from Vandiemenella viatica, assembly GCA_031002005.1. Classification (NCBI taxonomy): domain Eukaryota; kingdom Metazoa; phylum Arthropoda; class Insecta; order Orthoptera; family Morabidae; genus Vandiemenella; species Vandiemenella viatica. The sequence goes on from CM061921.1 coordinate 15,295,028, forward strand.
GTTCGTGCCACCAGTACCAGTTGATCTGCCAGACGTGCGAGTTCACAACACCACTGCATTTGCTCTCATTGATAGAGACATGCTGCATCTGGTATGGGAAGATCTCGATTATAGACTTGATGTGTGCAGAGTCACTAAAGGTGCACATATTGAGCATCTGTAGACACTCAAAAAATCTTTCACAGTTTGTTTATATATCTGTGTAATCTTGTAAGTATATGTCAAATAATAAATCTGTAGTAATTTTCTGAAATCACTGCAATCATTTTGACTAGCCCTGTAGTTTAGTAGAACTCCACAGACAGGCGAGAAGGAATTTCACGAAAAGGCGTGTAATAATCAAAGGTTTTAACGATCTATGGCAAGCTAATATTGTGAATGTGATGCAGTACGCAATCAAATGATTTGCGAGTTCGCTTTCATACTCATCAATAAAGCATATTTCGTTTATCAGACATCAAAACTTGCAGTAGGACACAGTGCAGAGCAGAGAATGATCTCAAGTTAGTCATACTTTCTGCAGTACTGCATGCGTAAAGTAATTCCACGGAGGCTGGAATCATCGTCTCCGGTGTCAAGTAGCTTGAAACACAATTCTAATGAACTTTGTAGGGCAGAGGACTCAAAGGTTAGTCTTTGGAATAGGGTTTAGTAGCACACTGATATGATGTCGCTATGCTATGGTTCGTAGCGCTTGTAAGATACACTCGGATCCGTCAATCAGGAAGTATTCACTGTAATATATTAGGTAAATTGGTAATAGCAGTAGAGATTATGACATTACGGTCCTACAGAGAAAAATTATTTGCAAGTGTTACAGATCATCTGATAAATGAGAAGTGTACTATACAATTGGTAAAATCCTACAGTTTTCCAAACCATAAAATGAATATGCATTTTAGGCGACGACAGTAGGTTATACGGGAGAATGCTAGACTGCTGACAAAACTTATAAGGTAGCAAAAGCACAAGGAGAAAGAGAAAGAGAGAGGGAGGAGTTAGGACGTTCGAATTTTGTGACACTCTAGTTACTACAAACACACTGTTTAAGAATCGTAAAAGGAAACTATAGTCTTGGAAACGTACACATGATGAAGGAAGATATCAAGTAAATTTTTCCCCGTCATCAGTCTCCTCATTGGTTTGATGGAATCCTCCATTTTTCAATATTTTTAGCTAATCTTAACATATACATTACAACGCACACCCTCAATTATTTGCTTTGTATTTTCCAATCTCTGTCTTCCTCTACAGTTCTTACTCCTTCTCTTTCTGTCACTAACAAACTGAACATTCTCGCATATTGGTGACTTTGACTTAAGGTCCTTAGTTGCTATGATAACTTTTTTTGTTATTGGTCTACCGTGTTGCTACTAAACAAATGCTTTTCAAGGCAAAAGCTTTTCGTCTTTATTTAAGATATCTTCAGCACCATAGGTAAAAAAAGAACACACACACACACACACACACACACACACACACACACACACGCGCACACACATATATATATATATATATATATATATATATGTGTGTGTGTGTATATATACAGTATATATACAGTATATATACTTGCTTTGCATTTTTTTTGTTGTTGTAAAGTCATTAAGTTGTATCAGATCTACATACGGTTTTAAATCATGAATCAACAAGTGCAAGTTCTTGTTTCACACCAGCTACATATCTCACACTGTTGCTACTATAAAATGTTTTTATAGACTACAAAATAAAAGTTCAACAACACGAAATCTTTGACTCCCGTGGTTGTCAACAATAAAAAACGTTTATATAGGCGAAATATCAAAAAATGAATACTATTAAAATATTTGATAGTAGTGATAATAAGAGATATGTAACTGGTGTGGAACTACGAACTTGCACGTGTTGATTAATGACCTAAAACTATAAGTAAGCAATTAGTAATCAAAGACAACTTAATCAAATTTAAAAAAAAATTATGCAACAAGTAAATATATGTTTGCCTGGGACATTGAAGATGTCTTAAATAAACACGAAACGTGTTTTCCGTAAAAAGCGTTTTTTTTTTGTTGCAAGACGGAAGACAAATAACAAAAAACACACACACAATTCTCGGATGTCTCAGTATGAGGCCTATTATTTCTGAGAGGCTTCTCCACTAACACCTTTCCTAACTGTATTTGCCCACTTTGTGTATAGACCACTGTTGCTATGTATAGAGAATACATGAAGATGAACGAGAGTATATACAAGGTTACTTCAACCTTTCTAACCGTTACGGAATCAGACTGAATTTGTCGTACACCGTAAGTTCCAGTAGTAGTGCAGTTACTACAGAAAACGGCTATTTCTAGCCTCCTCAGTTAACACATGTGTGATCGAATTCATTCGCTTTTGAAAATGCTGATGCATGATGTATTACTCACATGGAAGTTTGCAAGTTTGCTACTAAATTCGATCGTAAACTAGTTTACAAATCCTGTTTTACTGACGGTCTGTGTTGTTTTCACAAATGTATTGCGAACACAGGAACAATTACCAATTCATAAGACGAACTGGTACCTAAGCTACGTGGTTGCCTCCCTAACTCTCGATTAGCTACGATTTCTGATAAATATTACGTAGGCTGACAAAGTGTCTCTCTCCCTGGCGTTTGACATGTTCACTGTTGGACTGGAAACAATAAAAACTGGTGCTAATAATGTAGTTTCTATAAAATCTTAACGGTAGTCTAATCAGCAAAAAACTATAGTGCATCCGAGAGCTTCCAAAGAAGAATGTCAACTCAGCTCATTTGATTTACGAAAACAAACAAAAAATGTTAATGAGAAGAATAGATAAAAGCCATTGGATTAGAAAACACACAGAGTACTCCTCTATTTTTTCGCCAGTCATGATTTCCCTACTTGCTGTGCAGGGCTTCTCAATTATCTGGAGGTCCAGCGTGATTTTTTCTTCTTTTTTTTGCGGGATGCCTCATTTAACCGTCAGAAGCTGTGTTTTATTCACGAACAGCAGCGTGGGCGCTAATGATCTCTTTCGACGTACCTTAAAGCCGCAATAAACAACAACAACGTGATTCTTTTATTTGCAGCTTGTGTTTGTAAGGGATGGATTTGACAACTAGCTGCCAAGTTGAACGAGGGATGGGGGAGATCTGCCTATAAAAGGTATGAACTGTGTTTTCACTGTCAGGATTAATTTGTTTATGGAATATGTAGTATCTATGAAGGAAATTTGGGACCGTCATAGTTTTGGCCAAAATGATTACGTAAAAGCTTCTAAACTCCGAAGTCAGGACAGCATGGATTTCAATCTGGGTACTCTGTACTTCTCAGTGTCGACGTTTCAGCGAGCAAGGCCAAACTAGGCGATTTATTTCTTTACTACCAATTAGCAATATTATTGAAAAACAAAATCATTATAAAACGCAGACATAATGTAATCAGTTTTATGCAAATTTACTTTGCAAAGTCTGAATCAAGAAGGAGCATATAGCGAGAAAATAGAAGCAGAATTTTTTTGGAAGTAAATTTTTTTTTTTGTATTGCAACCATGAGCGAAAATTCAAAACAGTAATCCTAAGTACGGCTCATCAGAATTATTGACCCTTACAGACACTGAAAAATTTACCTTCAAATACAAGATAAATGACTGGAATGTACGTAAATATTTATCAGTCTTCAACAATTAATTGTTTAAAAGTGTTTAAGAATAAAAGAAATTTTAGAATCACAAATATAAATGTAATAAATAACATTTCAATCACTTAAAGTAAAATTTGAATGCAAATATAAAACAAGAAACGATAGCCGAAATGAGTAAATAAGTCAGCTCCAAAACGGTGCAGAAGTTACCCAAAGGAGCGAATATACTGATTTCAGGTAATTTTTCTTCGTTCCAAATACCCACTGATAAAACAATTTCTAGAATATTTTGTTGACTGTGTATTATGTCCCTCGGCTAGTCCAAAATTCACTCATTGGATACAAAGACAGGAAAAATTTATTTTTCATTTACGAAAAGTAAAATTAATTATCGACTTGAAGGAAGAGTCCATTCCACCAGATCCTTTACACATTTAGAAAAAAAAAAATGTGTGTGTTATTACTCGAACCTGCTTCACTGACACCTGAATGAGACAATTATCAAGGGCAGGGGTATAAAGTAAAATGAAAGACTTATTCGAGAATTCTATTTTTATTATTTTTTTGACATAACTAGGAACGCAAATATAAAAGAAGCAGCATCAAGCAGTATAAGAGGTGTTTAAGAGAAGTGTGTGCGGAATCCGGGCGAGCAGCCAGGGCTCAGACGACGGCCTTGACGACGGCGGCGGCGGGCAGGTCTCGCTGCACCACGGCATTGAAGCCGTTGACGGGGTCGGCGTAGTAGTTGACGGTGCGGCGCACGCCGTCGGGTTCGATGAGGCTGTAGCTGCCGCGCACGATGCCTCCCTCACGGGCCTCCTCCTGAGCCTTGGCGTCGCCCGTCAGGGAGTCCTGCACGGTGTATGCGAACTGGTACTGCGGGTAGGCGTCAGTGTAATCTACAGCGGCAGCCACCAGCGGGGCGGCTGGGACCGCAGGCACCACTCCTGCCTGGCACATACCCGCCACCAGCAGAACGCACGACACGGCCTGCAAAGCATCAGCATCAAGATTGTAAAGGCGATAATTGTTCCGAGATATTGATAGTAACGTGCTTAATTCGCTATAACATTTCTAGAAAAGTTAGAAAATATTGTCCCGTAACTGCTTACATCTAATGACCATCGACAACTGCCTTAATCCGATTACAATTTGATGACTCAAAAGAGGCAATATTATATGGAACTAAAAAATTCTACTGTTTTAACAGAGAAGTCTGCACTGACTGTTGAAGCATTTTCAGAATAAAGGAAAAATCTGCTGTTGTCGCTAATGCTACGGAATTTGTATGAGGTAAACACAGTATTTTTGAAAAGAATAAAAGCAACCCTGAATATCACGATTGAGTTTAAATATGGAGGTAAGAAGCAATGATATAATACATAATTACGGGTGCAAATAAAGGCGACAAACGAGTACTCTGAAATCAGTTATGTATCACTGTTTTCCCCAAATTGAAAATTTTCAGCTAGATGGTTCATCTTCGTCGATCAAGATAACATCTGGCAGAACTCTACGTCAAATTCAGTCCGGAAGCTTTATTGCCAAAAATCACTTGAGCGTAAATACTCCGCTATAAAATTAACTTGAGACTGTGGCAAGTATTGCCACTTTTGTTTTACCAGGCGTCGTTATCCGGTCGATAACGAGCTTCACTATAGATGATCTACTTACTATAAGGAAGGGAGAAGAATGTCACCATCTGTCAGCAAGAGATGTAAGCTACTATGCTAACAGTCCCTTCTCGACGTGAGCCACGGTTATAACATCAGTCCAGATTTTTGCTGATAAGCACCTATGCCGTAACCAGGACGGCAGGCAGGATCTGAACTCGATCCTCACCAATGCTTAGTATGGTATCACATAAGTGCTTTTAGTAAAACTTGAGAACTGAAGCTACAGTTAACGTGATCGCACACGTCATTAATTCCAAACATCAGAACGATGTGTTGTCTAAATTATAATGCATAAGACCATAAGAGCGCTAACAATGTTACAAACTTATGACCAGCTGTGACAGATTATAAGTGAGAAAAATAGAGTTTCCTCAGTTCTGAAGTTATAGTTATATAGTACATGTAATGATGTTAAAAAGAAAATTCTAAATAGAGCGTGAAGATGAGTAATTATGCAGTTGCTCAAAAAGTAGCTCCTACGTGACAACATTCAGTGTTATATAAAATCAACTGGGCAGTGAATCACAAACTTGATGTTCTACTCTAATCTAATTTTAAGTAATGTAAGTATCGAAATAAAATAACTCTTAAGGCTATCACTAACTACTAATTTGAACATTGTCATGTGAACTAAGAATGCAGATAATTTCAAACATAATATCTCAACTTGCCATTATAAGAAATTATAAATGTTAGGGATTAATAGATTGCAGATAATGTTTAGATACGATCACTTGATACCACGACAGGAGGTCTCAATATTTAATTTGGGAAGATGCACCATACTAACTACAACTGACTTCAATACCGTCTTAGTTACACTACAGAATTAACAACATGATTACAACACACAATACTTAAAATTATTGTTGTTAGATCAAAATTAGTTCCTAAACAAAGTGATTTGTGTAGTCTACACACTTATACACAGGAAAAAGTGCAAAAAAACTAAATAAGACTAAGTACGGTAATATAATGTAAGCTTAAACCATGACAATGTGTATAATAAGCATAAAATAAGTGTATGAAACTTATTCTACAACTTCATTAGGCATCATATTTACTAGTATCTTATAGCCTGTGATACCTGTAATTATTCTAAACTGTGCCAAACTGAGGGCATCATCATTTCTGCAAATATTTCCCTTCGGAAAACTAAGCAAGATCATTACTAAGCGAGACCAATTGAATTTCGTTAGTTTTGAAGAGTCCAGTACTTGACCACTTTGATACGGACTCTATTGACTCAAGACTTAACAGATCTAGCCAGTAAACAGAGAGCACAGTGTCGGTGACTTACACGCAAGACTTCCATTGCTGTGGGTTGCTGAGTTGGAGCAGCTGAGGGCTGGACGAGTGTGATGGTAGCAGCACGTGGAAGAGCGCCTTTATAGCCGGGCCCCCTCCACGCCTCTGGGGACATCTTCACCGTTGACACGTACGGAGCTCCGAACGCAATCGCTACTGTGGTCTCACGCCTCGGCAATACATAGCAGTATGGGCTAATGTACTTACACGTTACATCAGTTAATCGACCAAGCAATTTATTTAATATTTACATTTTAATGTGTACGCTTATGATACATTCATTGAAAATTAAGTTTTTTGTTGTTGTTTTTTTTGTTGTTTTTTTTGTTGTTGTTTGTTTTTTTTTGGTTTTTTGTTTTGTTGTTTGTTTTTTTTGTTTTTCTAATAGCATTTACCTATACTTTTCAGACAACCACCATCCATTAAGTTCGCATCAGTACATTCAGTAAGGATACGGGATGATCTACTCAACCGATTTTATAATATGTAAGAATTAATGTATGAAAATGAGTCTAAGGCCTTCCTGTCCCTGAAGATTCCGGAGCACATTTGGGAATCCACCATTAGCAGAGCAGAGATTAAATCTCATTTAAAGCTAAAAAATAGACGTCTTACAAACAAAATAACACTGTAAATAGTGGTATACGCTTACACAATCCACAGAAAAACGACAAACGTAACATCGCTGCTTTAGGAGCCCCCCTTGCTGTGACGACTTTAATCACTAAAAAAGCTTTCAGTAGCTGGTGATGTACTTTTGTTGCTCGTAGATCTAAAGGTAGAAAAATAATTTGCCACATAACTACAATATCATTACAACTGTCCCAGACGAATTTCCTAATTTGTTAGTTGTACCTATTACATTAAGTGCATCCCAAAGCTCTGCATTGTTCCTAATATTTTTAATAATGATCCAACTAAGGCTGAACAGTAATTTGATCATTTCATCGTACTCTCATCACTAAAATGGTATCTACACTAAGAAAATCATTACACTGGAATACACTGGAAGTTACTAACTTATGAGAGAAAGCTGTTGGCTCAGTAGTTAAGGCGTCTGACTGGTGATGAAAGGTGCCAGGTTTGAATCTCTGTCTCCGAGGGGGCCTTAACAAGACCTTCACCTCTGGCACAGCTTGCTGTGTATGTGAAGTACACCAAAACGCTTATGTGGTTCAGATTCCACGTTAAACTGTAGGTAAACTCTAATCCGTAGGGGTACCAGGTTAGGTTAGGCGGCTCTAAAAGATGCGGATTGTGCAGCCTGTCAGAAACCCCGTGACCAAGACACTACGACCAAACGAGATTGCCTTACTCACCTAAGATCTCATTTTCTCTTCATTATAAAGGTGGTTGCAGATTTCTTCAGAGAAATCTATAATGTTATTTGCTACATCAGTAACCATAATTTTATTGATATCAGCATTTCCTACGATACTGAAATCAATTTATGAATTACAAACACTTGTAATAATGTACACAAGTCATGTAAGAATGTTCTTTTTTCTACGCTCTACTGAAAAATTACGAGTAAACAAAGTTTATGCCGTTTGTTTATCATTTTTAGAACCTCCTACACTCTGGGCTACATCCGGGTGTCAAATGTGTCCATTGCTGCCCTTTGGCGAGAACATAACGTGTTTTTCTGGATTGCACTAAGTAACCCAGTCCTTGTTTTCCACCGTTGTAAGACATATTTAAAATATCTCGACAGTATATAACAAAGAAAAACTCATGTTACGAATATAAAAAACTATCTCAAACCCGGATACAAATAGAACAAGTTTCAATACCAAACATTTAATAATCGGTAAAACAATTATCTCATTTGGCTTAAACGAGTAGAATTTGCTTTAAAAAATAAGAAATCATTCAAAGCTTCTTACTATAAAAGAAAATTTAACACTTCAGAAGGCCAAAAAAGAAACTGAGTGTTCAGTAATACTTCAAACGGAGAAATGTGTTATTTTTTGCGAGCTTCTGTGATTTCAGGGAAGGAAACGTTGTTTATGAAATTTTTGTGTGCTGATAAATATTGGAGCATCTTAGAATTCTCTTTATCCATTATTCAAATGTCAGGACAAAAGCAGTTGTTTGATTTTTTTTTTAAATAATCATCTTACAATATATAAACATTATACCGATTTCGCGTTTACAAAAAAGCTGTGGGAACTAAATGGAATTAATAGTAACAAATGTCATTTAGTAGTAAAATCTTTCGTGCTTTTTACAGTGGTCGTAGTGTAATTAAAACACCTTGGCGGGTTATCTGGCCACGTTTTGGCCCCAGTTTGGAGTCATCTTTGTTATTCTCACCAAAGGCATCACATCAAGAATGTCTTGGTGAGAGGCCCGTGGTGAGAAATCTCTCGGTGTAGGAATTTTATTCAGTCATTATGATATTTTGATCCACGTTTAAAGACCGATAGAGAAAAACTCCACAGTTGTGTCCTCTTTTTCGGCTTGTGCCAAACAATTTTTTTGTGGGGGGGGGGAAGTATGATTTATACATTCACCATACATTATATTTAATTTTTTTAGCTGGTGGTAGAGCACTTTTTTTCTACGTCTAATGACATTCGTACTTTTCATACACTTACAAATCTCTATCTTTGTACATAGATCGTTTTTTGCTTGTGGGTTTACGGCTCGTTGACCTCAAGGTCAATAGTCATTAGAGGCGAGAAAGGAATGGGAAGGATTTCGCCGAAGGCATTTTGATAGCACCATCACGGCATTCGCCTGGTGTGATTTCGCGATACCATGGAAAATCAAAATCTGGATCTGGATGGCCGGACGGGAATTCGAACCCGCGTCTTCCAGAACGCGAGGCCATAGCGTTACCTCTCACCCACCAAGCTCGGTTTGGACTTCCAATCAGTATTAAAAACAACAAAGTGAACGGGAAACGTAATTAAAATCCTTCATGACCAAGGCCCAACCAGAACCGACGGCAGCACGGTATTAATTGATATTTAGGATACTTTGGACCCTCTATGTTTTCGTTTGGTAAATGTAATTAAAATTATTCATACTAAAAGTTAAACACGCAAGACTTCGAAAGAAAGGCGAAAGTGTGATGCGTGTCCAGTTCAAAAAATTAGATATCTAATAGATTGTTCTCTTGCGACCCTGACAAGTAAAAATTAGAATCTAAAACAACACATATCATGAGAAACCGGATTATCAGAAATAAAATGCCAATAAAAATGAATGAATGTGTTATAACAGAGTCGAGTCATACCCTTTCTGCTAATTTATCACAGCATAAGGAAAGAATCAAGAATTTCGGTAGTAACCGATAATTTTGATAAAAAAGAAAGATGGTAAAATATCGCAAGTTTTGTAAATATTTAACTAAATTAAGGGAATCCATCTTGTTTAGTTGTAAAAAGCCACGTAAAATTGAGAACAAACTGAAACAGGAAATAGAAAGTTTGATTGCCTGATACACTCTTATACATTACCTCCAGCCTGGAATAATGATGATATAATAATTTCTGCCATAATCTTTCTTTGACTGTATTTTGATATTTCACAATTATTCAAGGTTAAACTGAAAACATACCAGAAGACGAAAAAATTAATATACTGCCCTTTTTACTTAAATCCCTGTGTTTGGTTTTTAAACGCTTCTTTGGTTTCACTTCTGTCTACAAACACTAGTATTCAAACCATCACAAGCAAATGATTATACCAATTTCGACATCTGCTCTGTAGTGTGCAGTTTGTACGGTTGGGTTGCTAATAAACTGTCACCCTGTAAAGACAAGAGATGAGCGACACTAGATTTTTCCGGCGTGTCATATCGTTAAATACTTCGCTGGAATTCTGCCGGGTTTCTACACACGGCAGAATTCCCGATAATATGTCCCACCGAGACAGCACTCAGGCACAGAATACGGAACACAGTGCAGTCATCTCTTTCTGTTCTAACGTGAAAATATAGTTAGCAGTTTCACGACTTGTTACACAGCGTTTTTTTAAAATATATATAACTTTCACTCAATGGGTAGCATCTCAAGGAAACACGGTTATGATTATCCCAAAACCTGAGCCAACAGAGCAATAAATAAGAAGTAAAATAATATGTGCTAAGTGTATTTTTCACATGGTACTAACATTACCATCATGAAACGAGTCAACAGCTTACAGGAAGGCTCTATATAATTTATATAGCATCGTTTTTGGTAATTTCTCTTCGGTCTGCGACCACTTATAGGTTCCTATACCAACATATTGTTATACCACTTCCTTTAAGATTTATAATTTGTTGATTAACCATAAGATTCATTTCATTGACTCATAACTGATTTCACGATACCGAAGATAAATCAAACGTTATAAAAATTCTTGTCTTGCAAGTTTGTGTTAATTGAGCAGTGATGAGAGGCACATTTCTTATTGACAAATGAATGCGGTCTTTCAGATCAATTTTACAATGGACTGAATCACAGGTACATGAATCGTGGTCTCTTTACGTACGTTAGTATCTTTTCTGATATATTCCGAGTAATGAAAAAGTAACCTTTTCAAGAAAATATTACGCAAGAAAAAAGTTCAAGTTTTTCACATTTAATTTCCAATTTATTTCAAGTGCTTCATGTTTATTCGATAAATCATAATTTATTTCAGTAATTTAACAACATACTCTCTTGTTATTAATTATAGAACTATTATCAATAGTTAGAACTTTAAATTCTTCAAATTTATGGTCCGTTTGAATTCCTATATTTTTCAGCATTGCTCATTATAGTTTCATATCGCTCCCTTTATCTATTCTCCTTGAAGCTATTACTGAAACTGGAAGTTTTCACTGAGGAGATTTTGGCAAACCACGCAAAAAGGAATGAAATTAATTAGTTTTTTTTTTTTTGTCCTGTAAAAATCAAATTAGGCGCTTACGTTCAAAACATCTCTCTCTTGTGTCCCACGTTCATTTGATTACATAATAGAAGATGTTCTTCCTACAAACGGTCCAGCCTCGCCTGGAACACGCCTGGCTCCCCGTTGTTTCATATAATGCCTTAGTGAGCATATTCCGAGCACTATTTGTATGTTTTATAGTATTTGTTTGTTTCAAAAAGTTATCTGGAATGCTTTGTAGATCAGTGATGATAGGTTCTATGTGCTCCATGGGAACGCTTAGAATGTGTGGCGTTTGGTTAAAAACGAGTGGCTGTACGATGTTTGGTTTCACTAGGATGCAGAAGACAGACAGTATCGTCAAGTGTGGGTAGCCTCCATGTAAAAGTGTGCAAGTATTTGGCGAAGTTTTAATATTGGTCTGGCTGTCTTAAAATTCTCCTATTTGGCGTTTCGGTGGCCGAGATATTGCGACCTAACTGCTCTATATTCGTGATGGAAGAGAACAAGCTTATTTTCCAGGTGACACGAAACAGGTGTAATACAGTTCCGTATATTTTTTTTTTTTTTTTTTTTTTTTTTTTTTTTTTTTTTTTACAGTTTAACGTCCCTTTTTAACAACGTGGTCTTTAGAGACGGGAAAGGATGGGGGCAAGGAATGGGAAGGAATTCGGCCATGGCCTTTTGAAGGAAGCATCCCGGCATTCACCTGGAGTGATTTGGGGAAACAATGGAAAACCCAAATCTGGATGCCCGGACGGGGATTCGAACCGCCGTCCTCCCGAATGCGAGGCCAGAACGCTATCCGTTACACCAAGTTCCGTATAGATAGCTAGTTAAGTCGGTCAGTAGAGGCTAGATTACTGCTGCATTTCATCATTTTATGTTTCAGAGTTTGAGGCATTTCATAAAAAACTAAAATCGTATCGCCACATATAAATTTTCATGGAATTAAAAGTGCAATTGATCTGTTTTCTTGATTTTAAATTTAGTTAGCATGATTGATTTTAAAAGAAAAATTGGTAATGCTAGAATTTAGACAATCCACGATTAATGAGTTTTTTTTTAAACAACAACACATGAGTGGAACGTACAGTGGACAATGGAAGAATTCTCGACTACAACGGCCAAAAATATTTAGCTGGTAAATCACCAGATACTGAAACTGTCCGCTCTGGCCTCGCATTCGGGAGGACGTGGGTTCGAATCCCCTTCCAGGCATCCAGATTTGGGTGTTCCATGGTTTCCCCAAAACACTCCAGGCGAATGCCAGGATGCTTGCTTCAAAAGGCCATGCCCGAATTCCCTCCCGTTCCTTGTCCCCAGTCCTTTCCCGCCTCTAATGATCTCGACGAGGCGTGAAGCCATAAGCAAGGAAAAAAACCAAAACAAAACAAACTGTCTGCAACTGATTACTTAATTATAAACAAAGGACACCATGTTCTTTATTATCAAACACTGTGAAGATAAGTAAAATAAGCCTTGCATTTATTGAGCTAGAAATAATTTGGATAAATTTTTTGCCTGTAATAACTAGAGAAAAGAATCATTGTAATCGAATTTGTAAGGACGTTTAGGAAGCCATCGAAGAGAGGAAAGGATAACAGTTATCAGCACTAACGCGTGTACTATTCCGCATCGGGTGTAACTGAAAGTTGCTTTCGGTCTACGACAATAGAGAAATATAAAGTCGGTTCTTCAATAAGAAAGAAATGGTTTCCAAAATGGAATACCACGAATATCAGTGAATTTTGAACAGGTAGAAGTGGTATGTATATGGGTGTGTTATTAACTATTGACACTCGGTTACGTTGAGTAAATTTACCATTGGTAAAGAAAATCTAAAGTCAACATGCTGTTTATTATGCCTTGATTTCAGGATGACAGGTGTATGGAGCGTCGAAATTTGAATCAATACCCTTTTCCTGACGACTTAGAACCTCGACACAGAAAATGCTCCAGAGACCAGTTGCTTAAATACGCAAAGCAATGTTTGAATGATGATTGTCTTTGTAGCTAGGCAAGATATTAAATAAATTGTAAATACAGGGACTCTTATTCTCAAGATTACAGTTGATTCCCTATTAATTCTTTTTTCGATCGTTGCTAAGGTTGACAAGAATCTTTATTTTTAGCGTGTAGCTTCCAAACATTGTTTGCCGTTAATAATAAAAATGCTTGCTACTTTAATTATTAACGACTTAGCAGATGGAGTGTGGCTTATACAATTTTACTGTTTTTTTGGTTTTTTAACTGCTTAACGTCTCTTAACAGCGAGGTCTTTAGAGACGGGAAAGGAAGGGGGGAAGGAATGGGAAGGAATTCGGCCATGGCCTTTTTGAAGGAAGCATCGTGGCATTTGCCTGGAGGGATTTGGGAAACCATGGAAAACCCAAATCTGGATGCCCGGACGGGGATTCGAACCGCAGTCCTCCCGAATGCGAGGCCAGAACGCTAACCGTTACACCACCACGCTCGGTGTTGTTGGTTTCTCCATTGACTTGGAGTAACTATCAATGTCTAAGTTTAATAGACGGACTACATGTAACACAGTGGGATCAGAATGGTGACATTTATATTTAATTTCGAGTCGAATAACTGAATATGTCATGTACCAATAGAAAATGCTCCACCCTGGTAAGTGCAGCTCAGTCAGCAGAGAAAACAGACAACAGGGAAACAAAGGTTTTTCATCCCAGTTGAAGGTTCAAAACAGCCCCCTTTCCAGTCTCGTTCAGCCTACTATGAATCTTCGGGAGGCAAAAGCTGAGAAAGTGCGGTGTTCGTCTATCTACCGAGCGTGGTGGGTGAGCGGTTAACGCTCTGGTGTCGCATTCGGGAGGACGCCGGTTCGAATCCCCGTCCGGGCATCCCGATTTGGGGTGTCCATGGTTTCCCGAATTCGCTCCAGTTGAATACCGGGATGCTTCCTTCAAAAAACGCCATGGCTGAATTCATTCCCGTTCCTTGCCCCCAGTCGCATCCCGCCTCTAATGACCTCGACGTCAACGAGGCACAGAGCCATAAGTAAAAAAAAAGAGAGGTCTATCTTGGTACAGACTGGACGGTTATAAGCACATTTTTTCTTAGCGTACTGGAAATCTTCATAAAAACATCTATTATTTCATCTGAAAAGTGGCAATTTCCTAAACGATGAAGTTGGTCGATTTTAGTGACCACAATGTGCCGTTGGCATTGGTTAATTTTGTCACAAGGTCAGTTCACATCACACAGAGCACGTAGGGACTTTCTCGGGGGCAGCCGACAGCTTGCATACCAACTAATACTGGCACTCGTACATTCCACAGCAGACAACAAGTTATATATAACGTATATAAATCTCAGATGTTTCACATGCAATTCTTTCTCAAAATTATTTTTCGCCATAACATGATCTTCAGTACAATACTGATCCAATGACAGACGCAGCCGATCTAGAAGACTCTGAAAAAGTTATTGTCGGGTAAAAATGAAGAAATGTCTTAATCATTTCCTCTTTCCATTGTTAATAACATCTATGACGGATCAATACATTGGGAAGGAAATGAAAACAGAGTATATGTTGCTCCCGTGGGCGTGAAAAACGAAAGAAAGATGTAAGACGGTTTTTAATGAGGGAACTATAAAGAAAGAGCTAGATTTTATCTCTATTAAGACTGAAATGTGTTAATAACTACTCTGGAAGGACTATGTAAAAGTGGGGAGAACGGAAAAAGTTAAGTTCATGGAAATATATTAGAGAGAATGTAAAAGAAAGCTGTTAAGAATTAGCGTAAAGATAGAGTTTAATGAAATGCTGGTGGTGCTTCCCAGATGAAACGATTGTAAGTATACTTATACTGTAATGTTTTATATCTAGGACGGACACTAAATACTGCCAATAGGTGGAATTAGCACAATGCGAAAAAAAAAATACTTACATGAGATGAATTGGCACAATGTAAGGAAACTTTACTCTTCAGTTAAAAACAAAAAAGTTCGTTTATAAAGACACCTGAATTCTATGTACCTTTGAGATTCATTTTTGAATTAGGATGATTATAAAACGACAGTGAAACAGGGCTACTGAGGATCTGTGCACACTATAACAACTGTAAGCTCATCTTCAGAAGAAGAAAGATGATTCAACAAGCACGAGTTAATTAGAAACTGACATGAAGTTACAGACTAGCTTCCGCGTTTTTAAATGCACCGTGACTAAAAATAAAACTCATCAGCGGAAATAACTTCAGTGCTATGAAGCATTTCAGATCATACATGAGTCATGATAAAGGTGATATAGGTTTAGGGCAACTCAATCAATTTTATCTTTCTTGTTTAATGCTGCAGTATGTGTACCAATAGTGCAGAAAAACTAATTTCGTACTGTTAAAATAAAACGTAGTTGTCATATCTTACTTGTTAGTGTATCTGACCATCATGTGGGTTAGCGATTGTTCTTAATTTCAATACTTCTCCTGATATCTAACAACTTCAAAAAAAAATTAACTAATAATTCCTAGTATGAGATTATTATTATTATCGAAGAACAATACGTAACACAGAAACGATGTTGCGAGAGCTAAGAGGGAGGTTGCCCGATCAACAGCTCGACTCTCATTTCTAACCTGAGAGTTTTAATAAAGTCACGTGTCTGTTCAATAGTTTTGAAAATTGAATTGAACAATACGAAACAACAATATTATCGAAAGAAACAATTTTCGTTGATTCATTCTGTGCAAGAGAATGGAAAGTAGTATAAATGACAGGATCAAATGGTAAAATAACAAGCGATGATCGGTTTTTATGTCTTGCACTGAATATCTGTTCAACAGTTCTTAGTTATTACTTCAGTACTGAACCTTATCGCATACTGCAGGAGACTTTACAACTTTCTACATCTACAGCGTGAAATTCACAAAATCGTTGGTCCCAGAGAGCGCGTTGCACCAAAACTAACTCTGTGCATTCCTTCGCGAACAGCACGAGGAAAGAAGGAATTCATATTAGCATCAGTAGGACACCTAATTTGTATAATATTAACTCTCCTGTCATTGCTACCCAAATAATTTGTCGGAAGAAGTATTTCATCCCAATTGTAAATGAAAGGTGTTGTTCGCATGTTTATCAATAAATTCGAACGAAACTTACGTCATCTGTCAACCACACAGTCTCAGCCCAAACTATGTATCAATCCTGTGCCGCTTTCGTAAGAACTGAGACAACAGTCACGTAAAGAGCATCACTTCGCTGTAGTTTCTCAGTACTGTCAATCAATCCCTTATGACACTTTTCCTAAACGACACAATAATAGTTCAAATGCGGGAGATTTGTACGCTGTTTGATTTTTATGAACGTTAAAATTATTCAAAATTTCACTTATGAATCTTAGTCTAGGATAAGCACTACCTATGACCGAAGTTATCTGCACGTGACAATTAATGCTGCTTTGTACTGTTACGCCCAAATACTTCAGAAAATCAGCCAAATCAATAATTGAACTATTTACTTTGTACTCCTGAAAAAAAAGATTTTTTGTTAATTTTGCACATTGCTTTGCACGTTTTGCAATTTATTGTAAATTGCCACTGAACGCACCATGCCGAAACAACGTCCAGATCGCGTTGAATTTTTAAGCAATCGGCCGAAATCCTTACATTCTCATAGATTTATTTCCTTTGGCTTTAGACCTCGTCGACGTCGAGGCCACTAAATGTGGGAAAGGAATTCGGCCATGAGCTTTTGAAAGAACAATCTCGGCATTCGCCTGGAGTGATTTGGGGAAATCATAGAAAACACAAATCTGGACGACCGGGCGGGGATTCGAACCCTCGCCCTCCCTAATGCGAAGCCTCATGTAACATCTAGAGTATTTGAAGCTCCTCCGACAACCATGACATACTGCCACCTATCAGTTAGAAAATCTCAAATCCATTCACAAATATTATTCAATATAATGTAAGCTAGAATCTTTGCGAAAAGGGAGTTGTATAGTACACAGTAGAAAGATTTCTGAAAATTCAAGAATATTGCATCAACTTGTGATTCTGCATCAGTGGGTTTCACTATGTCGTGTGAATGTTTCACAACATCTGTTCTTTCAAAATCCGCGTTGGTTTGGTGCAAGCAATTCGTTTTCGTATAGAAACTTCATGATGTTCGAGCATATAACATGCTCCAAAACTCCATTGTAAAGAGATGTTAGAGTTATGTGGCGGTAGTTCCTAGGAGCTTTTCGATCTCCTGTAGTGAAAATTGGGACCACCTGCGTAATTCTTCAGACGGATGATACTTTTTCTCTTCTAAGGATTAACAGTACACGTCGAACAGGAATTGTTCAATTTGCGCCGCGCACTCTTACTGGGATACCATCAGGACCCGGAGCTTCCAACCACTTCATACGTTCTAATTGCTTTACAATACCTGCAGTATCGATTAGTAACGATTCATCTCTAACTCTACATGACTTGAATACAGTGTTAAGTGCGTTAGCCTTGCCGCGGCTTTCTTTAGCCTCAAATTTATCGTATATTAGCGCTGATATACTGTTATCCCCACACCTGACTTTTCTTACATACGACCAAAATTTCTTTGGATTTTCTGTGAGTCTTTTAGATAGCGAATTGCAACGAAAGTCATTAAAGGTTCGAGGCTTCGCATTTTTAAAACGTCCTCTGAACGCAACTAAGTTTTCTAAGTCACTACTGTAGCCGGTTCTTTTTAAGCGTACGTGTATCCTTTGTTTTTGATCAATTTTTAACTTCATGCATATACAACAGCGGATTATTCCCTCCTGTGATTGCCATTTCGGTATATGTATGTTTATAGCTTCTCTTATGTGGTATAAGTTAATGTCACATCTCTTCAACGAAGTCTCTTGTTACTTTGAAGGTAGGATAATCATTCTTCGAGTACGTCTTAAAACATTCCTTTCAGATATTTTCGATTTGTAAACAATACTTTCTTTTTGCGTTCAGTTATTGATTTTACAGTTGCGATTACCGCTTTGTGATCGCTTATTCCTGTGGTCGTTGAAAGGCCTGTGAATTATTCTGGCCTGTTTGGAATGATAAGGTCTAAAATGTTTTCGTTAGCGTAACGACACCTTGTTGGTTCAGTAACTAGTATTCAAAATTATGATCTAAGAACAGGTCAAGTATGATTTCACATTAATGTGAACGCAATTACTCCAATAGATACAGGGCAAGTTGAAGTCACTCCTAGTATTATTTCATGATGCTGAAATCATTGAGCAATATTATTTGTATTATTACTAAACGCTTCGGCAACAGTTATGTCGGTGTCAGTTGTCCATCGCAAATGCTACTATTATTATTATTATTACTATTTTTTTTTTGCAAAACTTATACCCAGTTTTAACCAGCTTTCTGTGCTCCTGATAACACTTTCTAACTCAGGCTGTTTGTTGAAAACGTTTCTACATTTATCGACGATAACTTTTAACTATCGAGTTTCTCCTATGCTGCTCTTAACATTCGTTGTTGAATTTATTTGGGTTGCCCATTACTGTATTACAAGTACCGGCTATTTCTCCCAAACCACTGACCACGGCCCCTGTTATTCATGCAGCCAATTCACGTCTGTAGTGCACATATAACCCAATCAAGAGAGGCCTTCACGCTTCAAGCTCATGGCAAAGATTGATGAATCTACAGCCAAGATCAACACAACCTCTGATTCGGCCCCTCAACATGGCTCTGAATCAGAGGTCCACAATCTGTTCTGCCTACGATGCTGCAGAGGGTTAGTTCTACCGATTTATTGTGGCCATTGGCCAAAGGTTTCACCATTTCAGCCAGCCACTGATACTTTAAAAAAAAAAAAGTATCGTACGATTAGAACTGATTTTTATTACTCTTTCTTCAACTACTGTTTAAGAAGATAATTTATTGAAGAATGGTGGCTACTAACTTATTCAGTAGGCAATTTGGTCGAAATTAACATAGATGGCTTCCTTACAGAGCCACGTGAAGAGGGTTGCCCAAGAGTTGATTAATGCAGAGCAATCCAGTGACCTAACCGTTCCTCTCATTAACACATCTGAGAAAATAGTTTTGTGTACGAGAGGGAGTTCTCCGAGAGACTGGAAATGAATCAATCTGCTTAGACAAAAAGCGAAGGCAGGGCGTGGTGTAACGGTTAGCGTTCTTGCCTCGCATTTGGGAGGACGGCGGTTCGAATCCCCGTCCGGGCATCCAGATTTGGGTTTTCCATGGTTTCCCAAATCACTCCAGGCGAATGCCGGGATGCTTCCTTCAAAAGGCCATGGCCGAATTCCTTCCCATTCCTTGCCCCCCATCCTTTCCCGTCTCTAAAGACCGCGCTGTTAAGAGACGTTAAGCAGTTTTTTTAAAAAAAAAAGCGGCACCGAAAGATAGCAAATTGCTGGAAACAGTCTCTTAGTAGCAGGAAGCTGGAACGCCCGTCCAACTGAGAAACAGTTTCGGAACCTGGCAAGTGATCATACTGCTTGCCTTCCAGGTAGCATCACTAATGATGTGGCAGCTACGACTCGGTTGAACGAGCCTCACTTAGTTTTTGTTCATGTTGGGATCAACGACGAATCTTGTTTTAATGTGTAATATTACAGCTATTGCAATGATTCTATTTCTCTTCGTAACATCGTTCCGTATATCTACTATGTCGAGGCCGTATGGTGCAACATAGTTCAGTTAAACCTTCTCACAGCATGTATCCTAAAAAAGGATGAGGATTGTTGTAAAGCTGCTCCCAGTCGGTTAACGCGATAGCCTCGCATTCGGGAGGACGCGGGTTCAAATCCCTGTCCGGGCATCAAGATTTGGCTTTTCCATGGTTTTCGCAACTCACTTCAGGCGAATGCCGGGTTGCTTCCTTAAAAAGGCAGTGGCCGAATTCCTTCCCATTTATTGTCCCTAGTCCTTTACCGTCTCTAAAGACCCAGATGTCGACGAGGCGTACAACCATAAGCAAAAAATAAAAACATACAGTGCTTAGCAGAGGTAAAATTGTGGGAACAAAATAAGAAACTATTACACTTAGTGCTTTTCAAGGAGGATAAGAATTAAATCGGGGAATAAATTACGGAACGAATACGTTTTGAAATTCTACGGAAACGAAGGAGATTCTAGCAAAAAAAAATCTTACAAAAGGACATGCAGGATTATGAACCACATTTCGATAAAATCATGATTAGTAAGTAAAGGACAAAGTGAGAAAGAAAATAAAATATGAAGAAAAGAAATAAATTACGTTAAGCGAATACGTCGGCAAAGATCAAATGAAGTATTGCTTCGAAATATTTAATTTTTTATTTATCAATCTTGTTTCATTGATCCCTGCTGAGGAAGGACCTCAGGGATGTGAAACATGTCATGGTTAATACACATACATACAATATAAGTCGTAATCGTAGTGAAAACAATCATATGTTACGAAGACAAATAAAGTAAAAATAAACATTAATTTATACAACTGAGGTCACATTGAATACGATTAATTAGTTGTTAAAATTCTTGACTGGAGTAGGAGTTGCCAATAAGATAATTTCTCAGTTTTTCTTTAAATATATCTTTATTATCTGAAAACTGTTGTATACTCTTGGGAAGTTTATTAAACAGATGTATCCCAGAATAATTAACCTCTCTTGTACTAATGACAGAGATGTTTGTGTTTTGTGCAAGTTATTTCTGTTTCTTGTATAGAAATTGTGTACCTGTGAGTTAGATGCAAAAAGGTTAAAATGTTCAATGACAAAGAACATGAGATAATATACTGTGAAGTCATTGTAAGAATATTGAGTTTTTTAAAAAGTTGTCTGCAAGAAGTTCTTGGTTTTAGCCTACACAGCATTCTAATAGCTCTTTTCTGTGCTATGAAAACTTTTTTACTTTGTGAAGAGCTTACCCAAAAATTATGCCATATGACATCACTGAATGAAAATATGAGGAGTACACCTGTTTCGATAATTCTGGATCTGCTGTTTGATAAAGTGTTCGTATTGCAAAAGTGGCACTACTAAACTTCTTCGGTAGTGAAGTGATATGTTCATGCCAACAGAGTTTCTCATCTATTTTAATACCAAGGAATTATATACCCTTTTTTTGTAAGATTGTGTTATTTTTATAGCTTACTTGTAAATCTGGCTGTGCATAATTTTTAGTTTTAAACCTAATATAATGTGTTTTTCAAAATTTAATTTTAATGAATTTGCCTTAAACCTATTTGCTACTTCTCTAAGTACTTCATTTACTTTAAATTCTAAATTACTCTTTGGTGTTTTTCTCACAGTCAGGTTAGTTTCATCTGCAAATAAAACACTCTTAACTTTGTCAGATAAGTTTCCAGGAAGGTCATTGATGTACAACCAAAAGAGGAGGGGTCCTAGGACAGAAATTTGTGGAATTCCATGTTTTATATTCAAATAAATAAAGATGTGATGAAGCATCTTTATTTATTTTAGAATCAAAAACGGAAACTTTTTGCATTCGACTTTCCATGTATAGTTTAAAACATTTACCTGCGGTTCCATAAATACCATAGTATTCCATTTTCTTCAAAAGTAATTCATGATTTACACAGTCAAATGCTTTTGCAAGATCACAAAATATTCCTACATGCTCATTTTATTATTCAGTTTCTCAAATGTGTTATTTTAAAATGAATATATAGCCATTTCTATAGATGAACCTTTTTGGAACCCAAATTGTGAATTAGTGGGGATATTATATTGCGTAACATGTTTAATTACTCTACGTACGATACATGACTTTTTCAAAAATCTTTGAGAATCCCGAAATTAATTAAATGGGACGAGAGTTATCTACACATGTTGCTTCTCCTTTCTTAAACAATGGTTTTACAACTGCATACTTTAGTCTATTTGGAAACACACCTTGCATTAAGGATTCATTACAAATGTGGGCAAGTACACAATTGATACAATCTGATCATCTATTCAGTAAATTACTTGAGATATTGTCATAGCTGAAGGAATTTTTAGGTTTTAATTGTTTCATGATTTTATTTATTCCTGAGACTGTTACTGGTGGCAATTGCATTTACACAAATCTATTTGGGAAAGCAGTCTGAAGAAGCCTTAGGGCACTATGTGGGGATTGATTTTCTATGCCTAATTTCTTTACAACTGAAGTAAAATGTTTGTTAAATATTTCACAGAACTTCCCCAAATTCACTATGCACAGATCCATTTTGTTCTATTTTTATGGCTTTAGAGTGGTTTACAGATTTTCCTGTTTCAGTTTTTATTATATACCATATAGTTTTCATCTCATTGCCTGAATTCTCTATTTTCTCTGTATATACCCGTTCTTGGCCTTTCTTATTATATTTATTAGTATTTTAGAATAAAGTTTATGATGAGCTTTCAGTGTATAGTTATCTGATTCTGTTACTTTTAAGTAAAGGTCCCTTTTTGTTTTAGTAGATGCTCTAATACCCTTTGTTATCCATCCCTTACCCAGTTCACTGTTTGGAGTGTTGACGACTTTCCATTTTTTGAAACTTCCTTAGAAAAGTGTTAGAAATATATTAAGAAAGGAATCAAATTTTGCATTAACACCCTGTGCAGTGTACGCTTAGTCCAGTGTTCATTATTTAAGGAATCAATTAATTGTTTTAATTAATATTTCTTCTATATAGCCAGCTTTTCTTTATTTGTTTAACAGTGTTTCTGGACTTGATACATAAAAGCTGAGCATCATGATCTGAGATACCATTTATTACTGGAAGTATGTTGTAATTACTGTACTCAGAAATATCCTTAAAAAAGTATCAACTGCAGTCCTGCTATTATTTTGTATACTTGAAGGGAAATTTACAAGTGCCGTTAGGTTAAAAGACAACATCAAGGCCTCCATATCTAGCCTCTCATTACTGTGATTGAGAAAGTCAACATTAAAATCTCCACATAAAACTATTTGTTTGTTATTTGTGAAGCTTAGTAGCAAAGACTCTAACAGAGATAAAAACAGTCTAAAATTTTCTGAGGGGGCCCTGCAAATTGGTATTATTATGATGTCTTCCTTACCACATTCCAGTTTTGGGACAGCTGAGATATTCCTGTTACAGACAAATGATGTTGAGATATGCATAAAACATATATATTAAAAATTCTGGAATTTTGAATCTCTTCTAGTCATCAGTTTTACTAAATATTCCTGTAATGTTTTGATGGAGAATAGTGGTCTGAATACTTTGATTCAATGACTTTAAATTGTTTACTTTATTAGTACATACTGGTATGTCAGTTTGAATTGCTAATTTCAATAAGTCTTGATCAGCAGAGACGTAGATTTCTTTTAGACATCTTAATACATCTATTTTATTTACCTTAAAAAAGGTCGCGACTTAACACCACTTATAAGAGGAATACCTCTTTCACTCACCTGGCATCCCCTGATCTCATCAACAATAAGAAGCGAAACCTTTCTATTACCTCTGAAATTCAGATGGAGTCCATGGCGAGTATAACTGTCCCTACCAATGCAGGCCACATCTATTAAACCAATGTGTGCATTTGCTAGCTGCCAAAGAACCCTTTCCAACGAGATGCATTTGTACGCCTAATGTTATGCCACATCCAGAGTTTACCATAACGCTCAAGCAAACCCACAAATCCCACATTCGTCTGACGTGTGTTCCTGGAAATGTGAGCAATGTCTTTCTCAATTGGATAATTGATGTCCTTATCAAGACTATTTCCTGGTCCTCCCACAATTACAACACAATCTTCCACTGAGAATAGTAAAGCTAATAAGGATAAAAATATGGAAATGAGTATGAATGACACAAACAGTTAATTCTCTGAAATGTGCAGAATAAATGATACAGAAAACATAAAGTGGCATGAGCAGCACAGACGGAAGCTAAAGATGAATTTATGAAAACTATATGGCTGCACGAGGACTACCACAACATGATTTTCTTCACAACCTATTCCAAACGTTTTGAGGTCGGCTGCCTTTAATGGATCTCATTAGTCCTTGGCATTGTCAAATTCGGAAGTTTGCTTTTACAGCCGCATGCTCTTGCTGGCGCCAAGCCTTTTATACATACTGTCAAGTAATACTACGTAGTAATGGGGACATGAAGTGTGTAGATTATGAGGTGGAGGATGGAGATAATCCCGGCATTCGCCTCGATGTCTGCAGGACGCCCAGTACGTGGGGACCTGGGTTCGTACCCGGTCCCATTGTACCTCACAGATCGACTGTAAGGTGACTCAGCGGGTTAGTCCACAAAATGATGCGTCTAGAAATGTCTACGGTTATGTTAGAAACCTGAGGTGAAGGAAACGTGTTGCGACAATCGTAGATAAGCATGGGGATTTGAAACCGAGCGTGGTGGGTGAACGATTAACGTTCTGGCCTCGCATTCGGGAGGACGCGGGTTCGAATCCCCTTCCAGGCATCCAGATTTGGGTTTTCCCTGGTTTCCCCAAATCACTCCGGGCGAATGCCGGGATGCTTCCTTCAAAAAGGCCATGGACGAATTCCTTCCCATTCTTTGCCCCCAGTCCCATCCCACCTCTAATGACCTTAGCCGTTGACGAGGCGTAAAACAATAAGTAAAAAAAAAAGAGGATTTGAAAAAGGCAAAGTTGTTAAGTAACTGTTTTAATGTGACAATTAGTGACTATTTTCAGGCATGGGAGGATGTAAATCAGAAGAGGAGATTCTCCTTATAAGGAGAAATGAGCTACAGAAAAGATTTGAAATACATTCTGCAGACGTTACAAAGAAAATAAGAAATATAAACAGCGTAAAGGGGCCGGTGTGGATAATATTTGAAGGTAGGTGGAAGCGATATTGTACCTTACCTTGAAATATTATTTAGATTGAGTCTGGAGAACTGCTACTTACCAGACGACTGGAAAAGGCGATAGTAGGTCTAATAACGGTTCTTTAACGAGGGGTGGGGAGCGAGACTGGGAGTTACAGGCCGATTAGTTTTACATCAGTG
This sequence comes from Vandiemenella viatica, assembly GCA_031002005.1. NCBI lineage: Eukaryota > Metazoa > Arthropoda > Insecta > Orthoptera > Morabidae > Vandiemenella > Vandiemenella viatica. Next base: position 15,320,469 of record CM061921.1, read on the forward strand.
ATAGGTAAATTGTATGGAAAGTTTGGTACACATCCACATCAGAAATGTCTGAGGAACGAAACTGATTTTCAACAAGACATCATGGCTTTAAGTAAGGAGAATCTCAGTTAGTGGGGTATCTGCGAGATATCTCAGATGAAATGGATAAGGGAAGCCAAGTTGATAGTGTGGAACTGCATCTTTTCAAGGCATTTGACAGAATGAGCCTTTAAATGGTGTTAAATAAGGTAAAAATCACTGCAGTGGATGAAAACGTGACGTGTTGGGTAAAAGAATTCTTAAATGGTACAAACCAAAGAGTTTGGTTGGCAAGCGCTGCATCAAAAGAAGTGAAAATGGGAATGGTGCAGGTTAGTGTTTTATTCAATATTTTCATGAATGGTAGTTTTAACGGTTTAAAGTCAGAAGTTGAATAGTCCCTGAAACTAGAACAGGTCAACAGGCCTAATCATTGAATGGGAAGAAGAAGACACAGAAAAAAAACTAAATATTGTTTTCAATTACAGGAGGGGAATGAATTGGTTGTTAAATACCTGAAGTGAAAATATCTTGGCATAACATGTGATAGTCAGGACACATTAGGCAGGTCATAGAAAAAATTTTATAATCCTTCATTTACTGGAGAGGTTAATGAATTAATTACAAAACTTTAGTTCAGAACATGGCTTAAATATGGTGTTGTACCATAGTACCTACATTTTGGGTATCCAACACAGGAGGTGGGGAGGATGTAAAAGAGGGCAGGTATATTTGCCTGCGAAAATTACTGCAGAACACATTCAGTAAGTGCAATGATAAAGGAGCTGAATTGGGAGTCACTGGAAGACAGGAGGAGGGGAAGAGAGTGTTTGGAGTGTACAAGGTGCTTACTACAGATGAGGCTACGAAGGATATTGCTAGAAAAATTAGGAGCTGTGCGCTCGATTTCAGGTATAAGGGGGAGAGAAATTTTTTTAAGGTAAGGGATTCATGAATTGAAATTGCTGAACAATTTACCAAAAACAGTGAAATAATTTAAAATTAAAATTTATGGAAGGCAAAGTAGTTGGGTGGGGAAATTACATTTAAAGAATTTAAGTAAAAATGGGAAAACTGGTATGTAGAAAAATTGACATCGGAACATACGCTCCAACGTAATTAAATTAAACATCTTGAAGTCAGACTAAAAGACCTGATTCTATGGAATGTCCGTGAACACAAAATATTGACACAAAAGCGCCGCCTGTCTTACAAAGTACAATCAACCACAAACTACTATTGCTGTTATTAAAATGAAATTTGGAAATCAGAATTGCCAAAGACAATGCACGGAGATCATGCACAGTGTCCCCACATGTTGCGCTTTCTCCAGTGGAGTCTGGCGGCTGAATTAAGTAAGTCTTATGAAACTATTGGTGGCCACTTCGAATTTGAAGTAGTTGTTAGCTAACGCAAACAAGTGGTAGAAATACATAAGTACTTTTAAACGTTACGTTATAATCATGAGAATTCTAGCTAAACTCAATAAATATTTTGTTGCGGAAGTGGGATTTATTTACTAATTTTAATGTTTCTAATACTGTTTTTCTTTTACTTTTAAATTTCAGGACCTATTCAACTTATCTACGAACTTGAAATAGAAACATTAACGACAAAATAAATGTCAATACTTTGAATTAGCAATCCGAAATGCAGAAATGTAAGTAAAAATATGTCAAAAACTTTCTGTCAAGTAGTTAATTACTTTCAATGGTATATAATTCAACACTAAGGATTGCAATCCCGCAGTGTTTTCAATCCCGCAGTGTTTTCAATCCCGCGGGTTCCGTGCGGGATTGGTCCAGACAGTTTTTTAACGCATATATTTAAAACATAGTTACTTAAAACATTAATAAATTAAATAATAATTAAATTAATAAATATTTTTTTATGTTAAATGATAAAAATTAACAGTTAACAATATTTTGATTGGCAAAATGACATTATAACGTTTTAGCGTGTCTTAAGTGTATCTCGAGGTTTTACATTTTTGTTTTTTAATCTAAACCAATTTTTAAATAAATAATAAAAATGGAAAATATTGACTCTCAGGTCATATTATATGCCTTACAATACATCACATAAGTTTACAAATATGGTTTGCTTAATGGCCAAGTTAACAGAGTTTTTTGTTTTAAATTCTAAATAAACGTTCCGTAACACCAAGAAAAGCATTCCATTTCACAAAGTGAAGTGAATATATCCTGTAAAGTGTAGGCTTGGCTCAGAACAAGATCTCATAACTTTTTGTTACTGCACAAGCACGAGACTTGGCCTTTATTTTGCGTGATTCATTATTATATCTCCTGATTCCTTGATTGATATTACAGTTGATTCAACGTCATTAAAAGAAACTACTCACCAACACGTAAACTGTCAAGTATTTCAGATTTACGTATGTGGCGTAACGACGTTTTTAGAGTGGAAATTATTAATTTTTTTTAGTAAGAAAGGAGACTTTCTCGGCGAATGATTGCAGTGAAATCCTCAAAGTTTGTATCTCCGGATTTCATTGCAAACACACAAAATTACACATGTGAGGAAGACGGCTGAGGCAGCCGTCGAAGTATGGTGTTGCTATAACACAATTCGTTGATACACCTGTGAAAATTTTACTAAAACTTTTTTTACCTTTAGTCGAAATAATAACAAGGAGAAGAGGGATTAATCGAAAGCCTGAGCGGCACATGTAAGCAGGTGGCTTTCATCAAAGAAACGCTTTGAGGCAGCTGCCAAAACAACAATAAGTCAAAGGATAAACAATTTCCTTTTGATAGCTGTTAAATAAATAGGTACGCGATCGTTAAAATTACGATAACATTAGTTTCATATCAACGAATAATCAAATTTTCAGCCGCAAATTGAAAATTGTCGCAATTACTTTATCTGCAAATACAGAAAATGGGAATAATGAAACCGCGAATAAAAAGCTGTAACCGTGTAGTTCAGATAACGTGTGCGACACTTAAAAAATAATTATATAGTTAGAAAATCGTACTAAATACGCACCATAACTCAAATTACAGAAATGTGTACTCGAAACAAACGTAAGTTTTGATGAATACGTAAAAGTGTATTTATTTACTTACGAATGACGAAGGTTGACAAAAACAAACGCTTGTTCACATGAGTCAAATGCCAACTGGAGGGGTACAGGCAAACAGTGCAAAATATTCGACAGAGACCGAGTGGGGCAGCGAGTCACGCAGACTGACACGCGTTTCCTCCGGATTTTGCGGATTGCGGATCCGCTTAATTTTGTGCGGGATCCGCCAGACCGTGTAATGATGCGGGATCCCGCGGGATTGCGGGATCCCGCATTGCTGGATTGCAATCCCTATTCAACACCTCTACAGCTGAAACTGAAACTAGACAAGTAATTGGGCGCACCACAAAATGACCAATAAGACAAGACATAAAAAACACTAGATATTTTACTGGCTAAAAATAATGCTTCTAATACAGATGCATTATAACAATACAGGCATGTTACTTCCGTTATTATGAACAGAACGCCAGACAGGGCACAAAATATAAAAAAACAGTATACAAGTTCAGCGGCTCATTGTTTAAAATAAATAGCTGATTGATGTCTAAGCCGGGATCAGCACACAATGTGCCACACGTTATGATTTCCGTTAAATCGGTGTGCTCTGTCAAAGGAACACGACGGAGATGATACCTCTTGGGAGAGGGCATTGCGAATTATGAGAATCATCCAAAAATTTTCTTCATGTTAACGTTTCATTCAGCGCGTATCTTTTTTCTCTCTCTCTTAGAGTGCATTTATCGAGAGCAAATCTATAATTCAGAGCTTTAGGAAAAAGCTGGAATATTAACAATTTTCTTTAAAGAATTGAAATTTGTTTTTTCACTATGCATTTACGCTTCGTCGACGTCGAGGTCATTAGAGGAGGAAAAGGTCTGGGGCAAGGAACGGGAAGTAATTAGGCCATGGCATTTTTGAAAGAACCATACCGGCTTTCGCCTGGAGTGATTTGGGGAAACCATGGAAAACTCAGATGGACGGGGATTCGAACCCGCGCCCTCCCAAATGCGAGGTCAGAGCTCACCAACCACGCTAGGTTGAAAACCTGAAATTTCGTAAAATAGAATGCTGTTTTTTTTTTTTTTAAACTTTAATTTATTTTAAACCTCCTTAGTATGAACTGCTAGATTTTATTCACGTTACCGCTGACATTTTCTAATTGCTACCAAAATTCGTCCGAATGCTTTCCTTGTGAAAACTGCTGCACGTAGAGTATCTTAACTGACCGGTTTGTATTCGTATCACGAATTTGTCACTAAATGCTGAAGTTCTATATTATCGCCAGAGTCCTATAAAAATGTAACGTTACTAAAAAAAAAAAAAAAAAAACGAACAACAAAACCTTAGGGACAGAACACTTCTTCCTAGAAAAAAAACCCGCATATATGCTTAACGTGTTTGTAATGCCGTTTCACCCACAAGTCGCCCAGAGTATCCATGAAAATAGCGGCAGTATCAGGTGCTAGGAGACACAAGAGTAATGCAATTGAAATCGCATATGAGGGCTCTGAATCTGATTCACCATTAGGTTATTCAGAGTACTATTTCCCATGTCTTCAATACAACTTGGGGCTAAAAATTAGTCATGGACTGTTTTCCTACAATTTCTTAGCTATACCGAAATAAAGGCAACCATCTAACAGTCGCAAAGCCAATAACAAAACAATATGAACTGTTGAAAATTAAATATAAAATATAGTGTAAAATCTATCGAGATATAAATCAAATTTAAAAAATATTTTGTTGACAAAGGATCCGAGCTTTTACTGCTGTTCGATGAAGATTACAATTGTCGAACTAATATGAATGAAACATTTTAAAAAAAAATATTGAATAGCAAAACTACTTTTCTACATAGTCTCTGCTATTCTTTGCCGAACGTTTTTCCATCCGAATGGCAGTTTATAATTACTTCTTCACAAAAAATCGTGGCGTGTATTCATAGCCCATTGCGAACGAACAATTTCGCTTGCATAGCAACAGCAGTGCGATAGCGAGGTTTATAAAGCAGAACCTGCAGCGTTATGGGGATCGGATTTGGCGTCTTTTGGGCCAACATTTCGACGTACCAAGACAAAACCGAAGCGCGTGTCTCACGTGCGTGTGTGAAGATAGAAACTATTGCCAGACCTCCGAAGAAGTAATTATTCCACTTGAGCACTAGAGATCTAAGAAGTTTGTAATTACTAAACCAGGCATGCAATCCGAGAAAAATTGTTGCTGGTTTAAGACCTTCATATACTAGAAACCGAATAGCTAAGCGTTGTGCAATAAACTTATTGACTCCTAATAATACTTTGAAGAAGGGCCACGAACAGCAATGTTTGTAATCTAGGGCAAGTTAATAGGCCAATGCACGTTTTCGTGCTGGTATCAACCAATACGGACTTAGGTGTCAGTTTAGGCGTTTACACACAAAGAGAGTCGAGTAAGCTCAAATCTGCAAATGGGATAACATTCTAATAGTGTCGTCATGTTATTCGGTTACTGATACTCACAAGGATTGGCTTCACGCACCATTTGAAATACCACAATTAAAATGAGGTACAGAACACACAATAGGATGTGAATATTTATTTCCTTCATTTAATTATCTCCGTACGTAATTTACAATAGTCTGACAAGAGGAGAATGTACAAAATGACTTCTGGAATCAAAATGGAAAAAGGCTACTTGCTACGGGCTATGTAAGGGAGAGGGTGGATTCACAGGAGGCCAAAATGGAGCTAAGTGGTTTATGGAGGCTCTCCTACCACTCACCCACCACGCTTGGTTTATAGCTACAGAATTGTATTCAATTTTCTTTTAGTGCGAAGTGACTGAACTGTTAACGGGTCTTAAACATAAAGAGAATAGAAAGTTACATGCAATAATAGCGTTCGGTACTGCACCACACCACTAGGCGCAGAACATACCTGGACATGCTGGAAATTAAGAATGACACCAAAAACCTACCGCAGTCCGGCAGCCAACTAAGGTCTAACAAGAGACAAATATCTATCGCAGCTTAACCCTAAAGTAAGTAAATTCAGAGAATTGTTAATACGATAAATAAATTGCAATGCTGTTAGAAACTCAATAACTCATCAAAACGTTGTTTGTTTTATATATTTTTTTACAGTTATTTGGCTGTACAGGTCATACAGTCATGAACAGTTTGTATTTCTATTTGCTCAAAAATAGTATTTGTTATTTCATCATTTGCATTATTGCTGTGCAAAATAAGGAGAAGGAAGGACAACAAAACAATTAATTAAAACCATCTATATCCCAGGCGGGACTCGACCCGGGGACCCTCGGTTCTTGATGATCCTGGTAGTGTAATCGCTACATTGCCAGGACCGGATGACTAATTCCTCAAATCAGTAACAGCATTTAGGGTATTTCAAAGAAAGGGAAATTACAAGACACATAAATACGGAATTAGTTTATTTGCAGATATTATTAAGGTACAATCAGAGTAGAACAATAAAGAGACTTGGATCAGTAGTGGTAGAGATATGAGGGGTTGACATAACGACCGTAGGAGACTGGTAGGGGTGCAGCAGCTGCTGGGACGGGGGAAGAGACACCGCCGCGACGCACAACAGCGTTGAAGCCGTTGACAGGGTCAGCGGTGTAGTCAACGATGCGCACGGAGCCGTCGGGGTCGACCAGGCTGTAGCGTCCCTGCACCACGTCGCCGCTGCGAGACTCCTGCTGGGACTTGGAGTCGCCGGTGAGGGGGTCGGCTACCTGGTATGAGTACGTGTACTGCGGGTTCGGGTCGTAAGGTTCCACATCGACTGGCGCCGATGAGGCCACAGCCAACAAGGCGACGAAGCAATACAGGGAATACTGCAAAAGTAACTTATAACAGATCATCAAATAACGGCATATCAGAGAGGTATCAATGAAGTAAACGTAAACTATTTTTTTTACTTATGGCTTTACTTCTCGTCGACGTCGAGGTCATTAGAGGCGGGATGAGACTGGGGACAAGGAACAGAAAGGAATTCGGTCATAGCCTTTTTAAAGTAAGCGTCTCGACATTCACCTGGAGTGATTTGGGGAAACCACGGAAAATCCACATCTGTATGCCCGGACGGGGATTCGAACCGGCATCCTCTCGAATGGCAAACTTAGTGCTACATTTGGACACCGAGGCATGGTTAAAGAAAATCTGTGTGCCATGCTCATACTGTAGGGGATAGAGGAGTGGAAATTTTAAATTAGATGTTTCGAACTGCCTTACATAGTATGTTTACTGATAACATACATGGTCACTGAGATATTAAATGTCATATCTCTTACGAATTGTGCACGCGAAGGCTTTAAAGCACGACTTTCTATTTCTTCATAACTGCTGGCTAGGTATGTGTGCAAATTCATCAAATAGCCACTGGATTACTAACAGAAACAAGTTGGCTTCAATATTTTTGCCACTGTCTACTATTTCTGTGTACCCAAACGACATTTGACAATGATTTACAGATACGAATTAACAAACTTACAGTTGATTCAGACTGATGTATACAAATACCACTGTCTGATTTATATGAATATTCAATTTATTATTGAATTGGACATATTTAGAACAATGGGTCATACAGTAAACCTCAAGAGCAACAAACAGTTGTTAAGATCATTCACAGAACACGCAGATATTATTTTCACGAGATCAGTGAGAGAGAAAAAGAAACTGGTTAGAAACATACGCGAGAGCTGGAACTTAAGAACACTGAGCAGCGAACGCTTAGGGCGACATATTGACCTCATGTAGAAGAGAATTATCCTTCTTAAAGAAAAATTCTAAGAAATTACTCAAAAAGTAATTGATTTCAAATTTTGAACAAGTGAAATTGGGATCTACTGCGAAATTCTTGTATTTGCGGCTACTTTCAGTGTAAAGACATAATACTGAGAAATTCACTTAATACGCAATCCTTTCATTAAATTTTTGTTACTGGTATTCAAAGAATGTCGATGTTCATTTATACAGAAACAAAGCATAATTCTGCTATTTTTTTCATTTCAATATCTCTTTCATAAGTATTCCGGATTAAAAAAATTATACATTTAAATAAGCTGTATATTATACATTACATAAACACGCTATAAACTTAAAACGGCTGAATCATATTTACCACGCTAACTATGAAGCTAAAAGCGATTTAGTAGATAATCCATAAAAAACTTGGATCAGATAAATTAAAAGTTAAATAAATGTGCAGTTGTTTGGTTATTGTTGGCTTTAAAGTTCTTACACATTTCGAGCTTCTGTAACTTGATTCAACAACGGTTCTATAACAAAATACTTATCTGCTTCAGCGTAGACCACAGCTGTGACCAATAGAGCCTCACTAGACTCAGTACATCATGACCGAAAAGACACCTTCAAGGAAGTCAAAAGGTATATCCACACCCACATCTAACACGTTATCATCGAATCTGTTATAGGATATTAAACCTCAACAAGTGTTTATATACGCATGAAGCTAAATAGATCGAAAACTTAGGCAAAAACTCAATAATAAGTAATATTATGTAAACTGGATTAACATGAGAGTTTTCCTATTCGGTTTTCAATATTAATAAACTAAAACTCTCGTTGGGTTTATTGGTGCGAGCACTACCACTATCTTCCACATCTGTGAGGAAAGCATTATGGCCGAATATCACATTAAATCGCCATAGCTTATCAGAATTACTAGAAAATAGACCTTTCGGAAAGTGGTTTAACTGACGCAGAAATGAAAAGAAATAATCAAATGGTATCGAGGTCTCACCAATGAAAAATTCCGTTTAATAACGGGAACTCGAATAAATGTGGTTACAGAAACCTATCACATATTTATATACAGAGAAACATATAGAAGATAAATATATATCAAAAACAAGTAAGCTTCGCTCAGGGAATATAAAGATTCACATCCAAATCTTTTATATCTAGATCATGGGTATAGTATATATAGTTCACGGAGAAAGTAAGAACGAGTACAATGAGAGTAACGTGATACCAGGGCAAAATCGTTTAGGAACTCACCTTGAAAGCCATGCTTTAAGTGTATCAGTCGTGCTGAGAGTGGCGTCTGAAGCGCTGTGCACGCCTATTTGTACCAGAGAAGCCCCGCCTCATCGTTCCGGATGACCTTACAAGTGAGCATCACAGAGCACTGGGCCACCGGTTTTTTGACATAAATTTTGCAGAGCAGCTTTCTGACATCTGTAACGCTCCAGAATCGGCTACATACACATAAAGAAGCTAGTCTGTGCCAGTGAGAAATGTTAATGTATCACTAATGAACATCTGTTGTCATTGGCAGAGCTCTTAGTATGCCACAGTAGGACACATATATGGAACAACAGCTCGATTCACGCTATTAACTCAGAGGAGATTTACAATGTAAAGCGATGCAGTTTAAATCTGCAATGTTGTTGTTAAAGTTAAAGCATACTCATAACGAAATAAAGAAATGTTGGAAGAAGACCAGACAGAAGATTGAAAAAGTAGACTGGTGGTCACGTTATTATGCTCACCGATTAAAACGGGAACTAGATGATCAACCACGACGAAGTTGGTCCTTAAAACTGAATGAGAAACACAACTTTTAAGACGAGACGAACTGTCAAAGGTATACTGAAATACCACAATCCACCGGGTTTTACAATCACCCGGCAGGTGAGTGGCTGAATGGACAATAGCGTACGCAACGACGCGTGAAGTGATTCACATGTTGACGCAATATCTGGAGCTAGACACCAGAAAATCAGAAGATCATTTCAACCACAGCTAATTCTGACCTAATTTAAGCTTTAGCTTCTGCCAAGCATTCAATGAAGAGGAAACATCAGTTTTTGGTACCACTGAATAGTTCATACCGAGATTGTTGTAGCCTAACATCGAAGCTACGTCGCCAGTTAACTCATGTCCAGAAACGCAGCAGGGTGCGACTTCCTTCCGAAGAAATCTGTGCATGCATCGTGTACTTTTCAAGATGAACTGATAAATACATATTTCCTATTGCCCGAAATGGACTGGGATATTCATAGTATTTGATGAAATAGGAAATGAAACAAACTTCCGCGTACCACTTTGCAGTGTATTGGGTGCACACACTGTTAAAGAGCGCAGAAGTAAGTCGCTCCAGGGAATGTTGAAAAGCGTTTAACTCCTTCAATGTGTTTTGACCTGTATGTTTACTCGCATACAGTAATCTCAAATTCTATAATAATTTAAAAACAAATTATCAGGAGTGAATTGAGTAGTGTACTGTGTCAAATATATAATACCTTTGCGCCTCTTTAAATGACGTTGAAAAGACATGTGACTTAATTGAATAATAACGTTATGTATTTCTATAACATTTTCTTGTAAAACAGTTTTAGAAACGGCAGCGGGTAGTCAAATTGCGATACCGGTATGCCAATTGATGGAGAATGACTTCTCCGAAAAAGTGTATATCTTGACAGGAATAATTCTGAATGAAGAGCATTACCAAGAGGAGGCAAGCGGCAACAGAAGAGCTTCGATACACATAGTGGATATTTGAATTGTGTGGGATGCCGTTCCAATTCCCCTGTGATAAATAGTGTCCGGTATTCTAAGATAACACGACCGAGCTGATCTACGTACACAGATGCTGTTGTGTAGCTTTGAACGCACAAATGATATATAGAATTGTGGTAGGCAGCAGTGATCTGCGCCTCGTATGACCTAACAAACAACACTTCATTTGTTCCGAATTTCAGCGCATGCGATTCCTTAGATGCGGGAGTCAGCCGAGATTCTGACTGCTAATGAGGCGAAGAAACTGGACACTATCATTAAAAATTTCAAATGCATTTTTCAATGTAAGACGCATGTCTCGTAAAAGATTTCTATCAAATCTACAGGAAAAACCTTTATATTTTTCTTAATTTTTTAAAATGTGGAACGAAAGCTGGTGATTAGTGACAGATGTGAAAGATTTAAATCTGCGCCTCTGTACCTAGATGTTTAGACGAAGAGTAGAAGGTGGTGAACTCAATAAAGTACTAGAAAGTACTCGGTATTACAGAAGAAAAGATTTTCATTCCAACGATGAAAAGTATTTAGTTAAAACAGAATTTTGAGAAATATTTCTTGCATGTTATTTTCTTCAGATGAAAAAGTCCGTCCTTCACAATTTGCACTGCCCTGAAAACAATGTCATTGCAAATTTCAAGTAGGCAGCACTTGAATCCCAAGTCGTTTAGTTAGTGCTAAATGCCTTGTCGCCAGGTAGTACACGCCTTTTTAATACCAAAATAGACGTAGACGTGGTACTGACTGCACATACTCGTAATAGTATCCTTTCATTAAGAACATGTAATCCAGTGTACAAACTGAATACAAGATGAGGAGGTGCTGGTGTTGTCTGGGCCTGGACATCAACACCGTAGTAGTAACCAAATAATTAAAATCAGTGGCAAAGTAGCCAAGAGTAAATAATATATCTGAATGATTTCCAGCTGTAAAATGATCAGCGAATCTCCGAAAAGCACCGAATACAAAACATAAGATGTTAATATGTTACAGTGGTTTGTTTCGCCAAAACACGTGACGTGCGTTACCGGATAGGTGAATGAAACAACTCACCTCCCCTCGTCACTGATTGGAAGGAGCTTGTTAAGTCTATTCCCCTTATTAAACTGTTAACTGATTAAAAAGGAATTATAATCGTCATCCAGTCGGCAGCTGCACTCAATAGAGACTTAAGATTCCTGAAACTCAAAAACAAAAGGAACAAAAAGTGTTTACAAACTACTTAAATGAACAAAGTAAATTTGTATAATAGTCTGAACTGTTAAATTTAACTGTAATCCTTTCTTTCACCAGGCTCAACAAAATACAATCAAAAGATCCACGACAAAAAATGTTAATTACAACACTGGCAACTTATCTGCCATCTTTTGACTCTTGTGCTGTTTAAAATATTATATGCTGGTTACATAAACAATACGAAGGAAGTTCAGTATAAATTTTCACATTAATGAAGCCCTAATAATGTATCTACAGGGTGAGTCAAAAGTCGCAGTACACCCTTTTATTTCAAAAACTCTGCAGGAATTGGGAAACCTGAATATTCCAGTAAGGTATTGGTGAGGTGGTCTATCTTTTACGGTATGTACCGAACATGGGCGCCATCTTGAAATCGGCCATCTTGAATCTAAGTCAATTTTTTTAAATGGAAAGGGGGTCGTGTGACACATCAAATAACATCAGAATTTTCTCACAAGTTCATTCCTGTAAACAGATTTGAAATAGCAGTTGCGGTTCAAAAGTTACGTAACTTTTTTGTTGCAGATAACTGAAGATGGCTTTGACCAAGGAGGAGAGAATTGAAATCATTTTGATGTCTGGAGAACGAAGTTTCCGTGCATAGCTGCAGATTTTAACAACCGTGGTTGTGACGGTTAACTTCACCACTGACATAAAAGTTTGCCTCATCACTGAACAAGATGCTTTGTGCAAAAGAGGGATCCTCTAAGGCCCACGTGCAAAACTGTCTGGGTCATCCTCTGCTAGGTGCTGGAGTAACTGAATCTTGAATGGATGCCATCGATGGGCATGAAGGATTCGTATGATCGATGACTGGCTGATTCCACATTCTGCTGACAAACGTCGTGGGCGCTTCACGAAGGACGCCAAAACCATTGTTGAGGTTGTCTCGTCAGTAGCACTTTTTGGACGGCCACTCCGTGCCTTGTCAGCCACAGTCCCAGTTTCTCGGAATTTGGAAATTAAGCACCTGACAGTGTTGTGTGAAATTGGAGGTCTTTCTGCGTGCCGGTTGTTAAAATCTGCAGCTATGACACGGAAACTTCGTTTTCCAGACATCAAAATGATTTCAATTCTCTCCTCCTTGGTCAAAGCCATCTTCAGTTATCTGCAAAAAAAAAGCTATGTAACTTTTGAACCGCAACTGCTATTTCAAATCTGTTTACAGGAATGAACTTGTGAGAAAATTCTGATGTTATTTGATGTGTCACACGACCCCCTTTCCATTTAAAAAAATTGACTTAGATTCAAGATGGCCGATTTCAAGATGGCGCCCATGTTCGGTACATACCGTAAAAGATAGACCACCTCACCAATACCTTACTGGAATATTCAGGTTTCGCAATTCCTGCAGAGTTTTTGAAATAAAAGGGTGTACTGCGACTTTTGACTCACCCTGTATTAATATTTGTACACATTTTACGCAATCCTCACATTCATCTTCAATAATTTAATCTCGCTTGCTGTAACGATACCTCAAACAAAGTGACGCATCTGTTTTCGCTCTTCCAAATAAACTAACATCGCTTCTTAGAGCGATAACGAACAATTTACATGTTGTATACTAAATGTTACGCAGTCTGTCTATATTAAACTTCTTCTCCTCCACCACACTTATCTTAATGGATTGATAAAGAATAATTTAAAACTTGATTAAGGCTCTGCAGAATTGCATCTAATCACTGACCAAGTTAACTGGCCCTTTACAACTCGAAGACCATATCGGAAACGGAAGTTACTAATGGACCTCAGACAATATTCCCAGCCCTCAAGAATTCTGAAAGACTTACCAACGATAAAAATTAATATTTTGTCGCCAACTCATCTTTTTCTGGCTTTATACCTTTTAGTGCCGAACACTTACTTGGCAAAACGACACATAAATTCAGCCAGTATGCAAATCGATATTCACTTCCAGTAAAGATTTCGGTCGGCTTCTTCACAATACTTTTGGAACGAACAAACAAGTTCTCTGACTGTTAAATGACGAAAGGCCGTTATTCCACCTACTGACCCCAATTTATACGTTTTCTCAAATTTCCAGATCTAGCACAACCTTGGTGTAGTCTCTATTAGTTGCAGTTCTTGCACTGCTGTCTTCTGGTGCAACATTTTTCTATAACGATATATCAAAACTTGGCACCACGCGTTAATACTCCTAAAATGACTCAAAACTTCTAAAATCAAGCCCTAAAGGAGCAACAAGAAAACTTACAAGCTACTCTACAGAAGAACGGTTCGTTTAGGCGTCCAGGGCTTGTTAACCTGACTTCCAATGCTGATGTGGCCTTGCTGAATTCTAAATTGTCAGCTTTGTCTGCTCCCTCATTCTCCCACATTACTATATGTCCAGGAACTAAGCAGAATATAATCTTCTTACCTAAGCATTCAAGACATTGGAGGGCTTCATGTATATCAGTAGATGGAGAAAGAATGTTCTCCCATATTTGTCGCAGAAAATTTAAACCAGAAGTAACCAATCAGGTGCGGAAATACTTGGAAGTAACAAGTCAGGTGCGAGCTGAAAATTTCCCCGACGGGCGCATGGAGCGCTAGTAGCGTGTCCGATCAGGTAGAGTAACCTATTTTTTCCGATTTATATAAGGAGATACGTTTCAGCCACCGGGCTCATTATGTCTTCCACAAAGTTTGAGCTGATTGATCTTATAACTGTGGGATACGTCGGTAAGTGAAATTGTGTGAAATATAGTCAATTCCCGTAATTAATTTTTAAGTACTTTTCTTATAAATTATGGCTCTCATTTTCACAGATTCTCATCAATCGTGGTTCTCTTTTCCCAAGATCCCTCATATTTTTCGGACGACTGATGCATTCACTAAAAGATACGGACAAATGTGGTGATATGACGATGAACCAGAAAGATATGAGTCATTTGCCGGGAAATACAGATAACAATGGTAATCTGATTATGAACCATAAGAATCTCATTGAGTCGTCGGAAAATACCATGATGATATAATTTTGAACCAGTGTCAAGGTGATACAGTGATTTTACAAAAAGCGAGAAAAATTAATGATTATAATAATATTTCCAACGAAATGTATTTTTCAATGATTGATTAATCATAAAGCACTGCATAATTTGTTTGTTATGTTGCAGTCCATCGGCCTTGTCACTTCCTCTATTTGAGGCAATGGCCATAATTTGACCGGACAGCGCCAATTTCAGCTTACCGCCCTCCCACCGCCCAACCGAAAGATTTAGCGGAACGGGTTCTGGCTTGCATGTTTCTAGCAGCCGAGCCATGTCTCTTATTTCTTCAAGCCGTCAACCCACCACCTCCACTAGCCGAAAGCCCAAAGCTTTCACTGGGATCAGCAACACACCGGTAGTATCCTTACTTCCGCTATAGAACAAGATGAATGGAGAGCGATACGGTAAACCTTTGGAGCCAGATCAAGTGCCTACTTTAGTAGAGGTAATACGGGAATGTTCAAAATTGAGTGAATTGAAAGAATCCACCTAAAGTATTCAATTTATATCAGATCTTTCAGAAAATAATATGCTGGAAATTGTCAGTAATCAGTTTACTCCAACTGTAAAATGTTATGTCTGGTTTTGCCTGATGGGTATGGTCCTTATGTGGGGTTAAAAATCTTGGAAAAATTTCTGGTAAATTCCTCGATCGCATAATCTCCGCCGAAATAAATATTGAAAAAATTGAACTGCTAAATCGAGATTTGTCATATGCTCCGCCACTTAATCGTTGTATAGAAGGCTGTATTCAGTCCTGAAAAGATGATGGGGGAATCTGTCTCTGTAGAATCGTAGAAAAGGAGTCAAATAACATGGACAGAGTTTCATTATATCACGAAGCATACTCAAGACATAAGTTCAATTTCACAGATATTGGCTTTGCAGTAAAAGTGTCAAACGTTTCCAAATTTCAAAGGCAGAATCCAGATTGTTGAGTACACCAAGGTAAATACACTGGTGTCCAAAATGAAAGCAACAAACCGCTATTTCTCCGTCCTGTACCTAATTCACGATATAATCATACAAACTGTCGACAAATGTTCGTACAATCCTGTTCTGCTCGAAGATGGCATTCCGGTCATCGTACAACCATGCCAACGATGACGTCAGGGCACCTACCAAAAGGAGTAGTGTTTGCTGGGTAGTCCCACATCCACAATCGCTGTGTATACATTCACAGACGGTGCAGTATGGCACAGGGAAGACGCCTACCAGACTCTTTGAGGTGGAGGGCCATAGGAAGAATGGAAGCTGAACAGTCTCAAACTGATGTTACCTGATGGCTTAATGTGAACCGTTCTGTTGTTTCTCGGATGTGGAGACAGTTTACAGAGAATGAAACTGTATCCCGAAGATCAGGGCAGGGCCGATCACGTGTGACATCAGAAAGAGAAGACCGTTATTATTTGGCTGTAAGTACCGCCTTAGTACTGCACAACTCGCAGCATCCACTAGAACAGTTGTATCGAGGAAAACAGTGCACAGAAGGCTTCGGCAGAGTGGCCTTTATTGTCGGAGACCTGCTGTATGTGTATCCCTAACGTGTCTTCACAGAAGGGAAAGTCTAGAGTGGAGTCGTCAACATGCCAACTAGACGGTCGACAGTGGGCCAGTGTTCTTTTCACAGATGAGTTCCGATTTGTTCTGAAGAGGGATTCCCGATGGATTCGCATCTGGATGTAACATGGAACACGATTTCGGGACCCAAACATTGTGGAAAGAGACCGATATCGAGGAGGATCCTTAATGGTGTGGACAGGGATTATATTGACCACTCGAATATCTCTTCATCAAATTGTACAGGTGAACCGGCAATGTTTATCGTTTGTTAGGTATCGTGGCGAGATCTTGGGACCTCATGTGCGGTTGTTGCGAGGTGCTGTGGGACCAGACGATAATGCTTGACCTCAGAGCACGGGTGGTTGATGTTTTCTTGGAAACGGAAGATATTGCACGCATGGCGTGGTCTGCTCGCTCTCCCGATTTGAATCCCATAGAGCATGTCAGGAATGCACTAGGGAGACGAGGTGTATTACGTCAGCACTCACCAACTACTATCCAAGACTTGCGAGCAGCTCTGCAGGAAGAACATGAGACTGATGACATCATTCACAGTAAGACCCGGCGTTGTCAGGCCTGTACTGTGGCCAGAGGTGGTCTCACCGCATACGGAGCACATTAACCAGTTGTCCAAATGTGTGCAAATCTGTCAAGTTGGAAAAACGAAGAACATTTTTGTCTACCATTATGCATGTTGCAGTTCTTTAAGTTCTGTATTATTTACATTGTTTTTACTTTACTATCACCTGTTTATATTATTTTGTGGCAAAATAAACGCAACTTTGCAAAATTTCCATTTGTTGCTTTAATTTTGGACACCAGTGTACGTAACCAGCACGTGTCGAAGAACAACCGTGATGCGCCCGAAAATTTTATCATGTATGGCGACGTGGAGGTGAGGTAATCTACCTGTTTCAAGGGAGTGAAGTACCATCAGCTATAAACAAAACGAGACCTCCGAAGCTGAGAACTGCCACAGATCGCCCCTATCGTGCTTTAAAGAGTGGGAAAGTCTTTGATCTCCACATCCAAGCCTACTCGTGATTTCAACGTCCTTCAACCACTTTCTATACATGCCCACTACAGTGGCCCGAGAACAGCAAATCAGTCTCCTCGTTTCCGAGATGTTCGTTCCCAGCGACCGGATCATAATAATCTGCAAAGTCATATATGTAAATTGATTTCTCCATCTACCACACATATCGTCACTAGAACGATTCCCCAAGTGTTTTTGCTCCGCTTATATACTTTCCTTACCGCATTACGTATCCCCAACGTCACCAGACGATATTTAACCTGGCGGTGGGCACTGATCATCATATTTTGGCTCATCAGTGTATTACAGTAGATTATTTCTTGTTTAGTTTTGAGGTAGGGTTAATGTTGTTTTGACGTAGGGATAGCATGACATAGGTTATGATTTTGGAACTATTTCAAGCAATCATTTGTCAAAACGTTTGGTTATATAATTCGTAGTTCTGTAGTTAGATGTGTAACCTTATATTTGCAGCGCAAGTTTTATAAAGTCTGTTTCGAATGAAGTGCATAGGAAACTGTAAGCAACTATATCCTTTTTACATGTTTTACTACCCGTCAACTATATATGCCATGTGTGAGGTATAAGGCAATGAAAATTAAGCCTCTATAAGCATTTCAGCTCCAGATTTGAGAAACGCTGGAATACATGTGGATCTCATGTGACGAATTATTTCACACATCACTGTGTTTTGATACCACATAATCTTACGATGTGATGATTTTCCCTAAGACGGATCTATGGGGAATAAATCAAATGCAGGTTTTGATGTTTTTCATGATGTGGGGTAGATAAGTAAAGAAGAAAATGAAACTTCAGTTTGCTCGGTTGCCGAGCAGGGATGTCTGAAGACATAACTTATTTAATATACAAATTTGGTTGGCGACGAGGAAGGGGAGGTGGCGACACGACCATGGTGGGACCCAGTGGTGCGGGGAGGGAGTTACGGCAACGGAACTGCCTCCGATGCAGGTGGACTGCTTCAGTCGATCAGCCAGATTTCTTTTTATTACTCCAAACCTCTTCTGAAACAAGTGCTGTAGCAGTTAAGTACGGAGTAAAATTTCCTCTTGTGTACATAAATAAAATGTTTGGTAGTTAAGTTCCTAGCAGTAGTTTAATGTGTACATAAACACAATGTTAAGTTATAAACAATATTTTTACTTCTTTAAATCTTCTCTGAAACATATATCGTTGCAATTAAGGACCTAATAGCAGTTTCCCTTGTGTATGTACCTATATAAAATTTTAAGTTATAAGCAATATTTGTTGTTTCACTGACTATTTGGCTCAGGAAAAATGTTATTCATGTTAACACTGCCTAACCCCATTTTTATCGTGTTTAATATACCTCTTTTTTCTCCTGTGATCACCGTCAACATTGTAAAAGACACAATTAATAAATGATTCTACCATTAATAATATTTTTTCGCTGGTCTGATCTTGTTGCATCGTCACAACCCCCAATTATTATTATTGCAATATTTTATCTTTTATTAATTATAGGTATCCTAAATAATTGTATAAATGTCTTTAACCTGATATGTATTATTTCCGGGTTTCTACAGATAGTAGTCTGTATTATAGTCGGGGTAGCTTAGTTAGTTTATTGTCTTTAAGAATAGTATTGTAGTATCTTTGACCCGCAACAGCTGGGTGGATTATTGTGTGTTGGTGGCTGGGCGAGTGAGGAGGGTGTGTTACAACGTGTAGATAATGTCGCATTACACGAGTTTGTGCTTCACTGTAAGGAATCTATAATAGAGTTTGTTAAATTGAATGGCATTTGATCAGAACAGGGTATTTTCATTTTAGACTTGATAACATGTCTTCCGTTTATTTGGTGGTTATATTTCATTGGCTGTATTAAATTAAATTATCAAAGCTGATGGCTAGCATGTATTGTGACAAATGTGCCTGAATCATCCAAAACCGAAATGGTTCTTCAAGGGCAGTCTTGGTAAATTACGACTGCCAAACCATACTATACTTTGTTCGCTCTGAACTGGCGGCTGAATGTCATGTTCCCCTCGTCCCCCTCCTTGCATCACTACCACTCCCGTTGCCTTCCCATCCGAGCAGACCACTGCATACAAGATGGCAAGAAGCATTGTTGCAGTGTTGTGTTTTTGCGAATACATAAACGCTGTAAATGAAAAAGCATCAGATAACTGCTATATTAGGCAACAGTAAAAAGTAATTATGTCTGGTGGGTATAGCTTCTTTAGGGCACTAAATAAAGTTAATATACTTTTAGCAAACCGCAAGAAATGGCAGCTGAGACATGTGGCGTATCGTTACGCACAGTGTAGCGCGTATATAGCGAAGTCAAATTGAGTGCTACAGGGCCAAGAAAAACATTGGATTTAACTCTCGAAACGTCTCGCACTATTTTTAAAACTAAAAACGATGCCTGAAAGCAGTAAATTTTATTAACTGATATCATGTAACAATTTTTCTCTTTATGAAGATATGAAATTATAGTTAGTTAACACGCAATTTCTGCGTCTTACGATTCACTCATTTCATTCATGACAATTAATTAAGATGTTCAATTTTACTAAAGAAAACATCGTATTAGATGCAGAATATTATACTACATATGTGGTGAGGATGTTTGCGCATGCGCGGCAGCTCTTTTCTCGTTGCATGTAGGGGCAAGGGCAGCGGAGTGGGGATAAGCAGAGTGACCTTGACCCGCCTCTCTGAACTGAACACGCTTGAATTAGGCAAAAAGCTTACAAGCTATGGAGGCTATTGAATATTGTTGAGGCGAAACAGAAATGGAACGGTCACAGAGATTCCGTGTTCCGTCCGAGAATTAAATAAAACGTTCGTTTGAAAGTCATAACAGCGCTGTGAGAAGGCTATCATGGTTCTGCTTCCGTTTGTGACGACTTACCGATGCGACAATGGTTTTTCAGCTTACGCTTATAAAAATGGGGATGCTCTATAGTTTAATTTGTTGGTTACATTAATGTGTATAGATTTACATTTCTCGATATTTTCAAAGTATCTATTTATTTCAGTGTTTCAATTAATCGAGGCAAATTAAGTAACGAGTTGCTTAACATATCACAATTGCTACCAAGGAAAGAGAATGTGAAAAAAAAACTGCTGTTATAATTCAATGGTATATTTACAGGCATGTGACGTTTAACGTCCAGCAACAAATTCGCTTCCCGGCAGAACAGGCCCGTTGACAGTGGGTCTGAGCAGGGGATAGGGTCGAGACTGGCGGCCGACCCTCCGGATAACAGCGTTGAAGCCGGAGCTGGCGCTGGCTGTGTACTCTACGACACGCAGCGTGCCGTCTGGCTCCAGCACACTGTAGGAGCCGCTGACGAGGTCGCCGAGACGCGTCTCGCGGTGACTCTTCGCATCGCCGGTGGAGGCGTCACGCACGCTGTAGCCGTAACTGTAGCCGGCCCACGCAGACTGCGGCAGCAGCAGCGCCACTGCGGCCAGTAGCAGCAGCTGCGGGAGGATCATGACTGTGGGCCCGGTGGGCCCCACCCGCTCGCTCTTATATACCTGACCAGTTCCAGCTCCCCAATTTAGAACAGGACAGGACAGGCCCGGGCTAACGCTTTCTAGTGTCGCGCCTCGGAATACGTCTCTTCTAGCAACAACGCCTATTAGCAATGCACAATACCGTAATTCGTTAACGGTATCTGGCCTCCCTCCAAGGTCATCAGACAAGCGAGCAGCAATTTCGTTAGGTTGCCCAAACAAGGTCGACAACAATTTAACTGACCAAGAAAAACTCTGCTGTAACACAATGAACATAATTTATTAAGAATAATGATTTTGTGGATGTTAGTTGATTAAACAAATTAACTTACAACGGTAATGTACAATATACCGGAGGATTTATGTCTACTTATTTTCCTTATTACCGAATGTATATGAAAGAAAAAATATAATAGAAAAGGAAAACAACTTTATTTAATGAAGTCCAAACAGTTTGTCCGAGCATATCTAAGCGTCCTACCATTAGACTTCAGAAGGTGCGACTGTGTGAGTTAAAAAAACCGGAATATGGTTACTGCCGTTTTCCACACTTAACTGGCGAATGAGGGGACAGATCCAAATGTCCCCTTCGAAAACAACAGGTTTCGCAACCAGATTAACCTGAAATATAAAAACCCAATAACACGGGTCGCAGACAGTTACAACACAGTCCTCCGTTTAAGATAGGGACGAACCTCCGTCACAGGGAACCTAGTGAAAACGGCTGTCACATTTTCTTAAGCATTAGGCAAGGAGAACATCAGTTAAAACTAACGAAGAAGATCTGATGAAAGCGGTATTTTTTACATGTATGTTGTCGCTATAACGCCACCAGTAAATGTAACCAAACTAACAATCTTCAAAAACGTGACCAACTGCACAAAAACAAGCATTGGACGGATTCTTGTTAAGTTAAGTTATTTTACTATTTACTCCATGCCGACTCATACAACTGATTTCTTATCATTTTGATGAACTGGAAACAGCTCCTTCTTCACCAAACAAACGCCAGCTCTGATTTCTCTGACGTTTCGTCCCTGGTACATCCTGATCTGGGTATTCCATGGTTTTCCCAGATCACTCCCCGCGAATGCTGGGATGGTTCCTCACAATAGCTCATGGGCGCCCCCTGCCATATCCCGTATATCCCTTCCAAACTATTACCCTTTCGGATAGGTGCAAGGCACCCTCCGCCACACACTTTAAGTGAATCGCGGAGTAATGGTAATAGCAGTAGTATGGCAATTAGAACGATATGTTATTTTGGCACCTGCCATTAGTTATACTAACTCGACAAACAAGAGCGTAAAATGTATAACGAGCTTTATTCATCAACAAAAAGACAGTAACAAAGGTGTATGATTCTCTATGTCTTACCAGTATGTAGAAAGTCCGATGTTGCGTGAAGCCATTCTGGCATACACGAAGAATAAATTATGTCGAAATCTTGACAGGTGGTCCGCGAAGCATATAAAAACGGATCGTGACTGGCTTTAAGTAGAAAACATTTTCATGCAACGATGTTGTCTTTACACATCGCATCAGTGGAAAAGCGAATGACGAAGAGATAAGGTTACACATCAATGTATTACCCATGAACAGAGAACGTTGATATATTTTTTTCCCCGGTTAACATGTGGTGTTGTGTTACTGAAAGAGGCAGGAAGCCGCTGAAGTATTTTCGCAAAGAGAATCTGCCAGCAGTTTTTTACATAAAAGATACGAAGTGGGATAGTTTATACGAAACAGATCACAATTCACAACATTTTTCTTTAAATAGGAAGGTAATAATTAATTAATGAGATATAATAGTAAATAAAGAGTTTTAAGATTGCAGTCACCGAGAGTGGTGGGTGAGCGGTAACGCTCTAGCTTCATATTCGGGAGGACGTGGGTTCGGTGCTGGTCCGGCCATCCAGATTTATATTTTACATGGTTTCCCCAAATCACTTCAGGCGAATGCCGGGATGGTTACTTCAAAAGGATATGGCTGAGTTACTTCCTGTTTCTTGCCCCCAGTCCTTTCCCTCCTCTAATGACGTTGACGAAGGATAAAGCAAAGAACGCATTGCAGTCGCTCTGTATTCCAACTTTTGCAGGGAAAATCTATAGGTTACTACTCGTGCACTGTGACAAATTACTTGGTTTGTACCGAGCCTGGTTAGTGAGCGGTAACGTTCGAGCCTGGCATTCAGGAAGACGTGGTTTCGATTCCTTGTCCGAGCATGCTTGTTAGGTCTTTCACTGGTTTCCAAAAATAATTACTCCTGCCGAATGCCAGAATAGCCCCTTCAATTCGATTTAGTTCCCGATTCTTGCTCATAGTTGTTTCCGTGGTCCAATAACTTGCTGTCGAAGAGACGAATAGTCTTAATTAAACACAAACTATACGTCGTTAGTAGTTAATAATATCAACACTACATACCCGAAGAGTACTAAACTCACCATCAATTATACGTTGACGTGGTTTTTGAAAAAAGGATGTATGTACTTGTACAACAAACTTTTAACTGCTCTTTGTGGTGTACTGACCACCGTGGGGAAAAAGGTAATTTGTTGATATAATTATCATTAATAAAATAATTACGGATATTTAATTTTTAAGAGATAGTGCAGATATCAAATAGGCAGGAATGTAGACGATATCGGATACATAGGAAAATTGTGACAATATGACATTTATCTGAATTCAAATGGTAATTACATGTCTAGGCGAATTTACCTTTAATACAAATACATGATTGTACAAAATAGCAACGCAACGCCTAGAAGTACAATTAGCCTTTGAGTAAAAACAAAAAAAATATATATATATAATTTACTTTGGAATCAAATCTCAAATGATTGATACATGTGGAGGATTGATATGCAAAAGCAATATACATAACAAATTATGACATCAATCGTTATCAATGATGCTGTGACTTTAAACAATGAAAATGATCATGGGTGCCTTGAATGGAACAAATATACCATTGAAAAATTACGAGATCATACCAAAAGAGTCTTAGAAAGTAAGGTTCTTTCATAACATCTCGTACCCTCTTGGCAAATATGTCATTAACTCAGTAGTAAGTTAGATCAGAAACATCTCATTCCCAGATCAACATTCCGGACTTCTTCGCCGTGCGGGAAACGAACCAGCATCCTACTCAGAATGCAAGTATAAATGGCCTCACCATCAGACGCCGCAGAACAGGCTCGAGTCGCAATCAGAATCAGAAACAGCTCGTCGTTGCCTCTTCCATCTCCCACGTAAACTTTAGCTCCACCTTCTCGTTCTCAGAAGTACATGTTGGACAGAAAGTCTAAGAATTTTAGTCACGTGTTATCTGATATTCATTTTGATAGGTGGATGGTTAGGCGTCCTGACATTTTATTCGCGGTCGCACATACTGCGTGGGACCTACAGTATTAGGCTCAATCCGAAAATCTTTGGTGGGGAAAGTACGAGCCGATGGACTCACATATTCCAGCCAGGCGCAATGACCTGTTGTTGACCACAGTCTCAAAGAGACCCATTCAAGTCTCCTAGAACCGGAGGCTCAAGTGAAACTAACCCACCCCACTTTCTTTTGTTGCGAAGCTCTCGTGGGGACGATTTGTACCAGTTAAGTAACGGTAACTACGGATCATCGGACGGCCCATCTACACGTTCTATGGAAGATAGCACAAAACTCAATATTCGCTTTTTACAAAATGCTATTTTTCCATTGCATATTCTTACTAGCTAAACAAAGGCTTTGTGGTGGATCGCGAAGTTTCGTTATAAAAAATATTATATACAATTAAAGAAATTAATAATTAATCATAGGAATTTTAATATTTAAACATCACGAACTATCATCAAAAACCGCGGTCTTAGTTTGTTGGCAAAAAATAATTAGACACATTTTTAATAAGACACAATTTTTAAATAGTTTAAAAAAAATCAATTTATTTGATTATTTTTAAATAGTTTAAAAAAAATCAATTTATTTGATTTGGTTTTAATCAGATAGAAAATATCTCATTCGAGTTTGTTCCTGTTTTCTACATTTTTACATACTTGAATTTTTAATATTACTAATTCTGTCATAAGAAAATCTTCTATTTATTGCTAGGTTTTCTAAACTTTTTACTCTCGATAACTCAACATATGTTAAACCTACTGAAGTACAACAACTTTATCCAATGTTAAACCCTGACCTTTATGAATTATTATTGCAAAAGCTAATTGTAATGGTAATTCTTTTCTTGAACAAGTGATATGCCCTCTTTTACAAAATTTAGTTGTGAGTAGAATTGGAACAGAACCACTATTTTGATAAGTTAAATGAAAATAATTATCAAAACGAGCCATTCATTATCATTCGTTGCATTCCATCAGCCGGATTTAGATTTTCTTCATAAATAATATCGTGAATAGATGACGCAATTCTTTTAATTTTTGATGATTAAATTCTTTTACATCTTTATTTGTTTCAAATAGTCTCATAGTATCGTTGAAAAACTTACGTGCTTGTAATAGAAAAGTTTGTAGACAGCGTGTAATTAATTTTTAGAATCTTAAATTGTACTCTCGCCATTTCCAATACGATCAAGTATATCTCGACATATTTGTTGCGATTCATTTTGTCTGAATGATGCTGATAAAAAAAACAATATTTTTGAATACTTGATCTGAATAACAATTTCCTTTCTAAGAAGAATTCATTTCCTTCTATTTTATCACTGTAAAGTGGTCTGTTATTAACAGGCGGTAACTGTTTGATATCCAAAAAATACATAACCAAAATCCACCAAATGGTTCATCTTGTCTTGAAGGAATAACCCTCGTGATCGTAAATCAATTTTCCTCAAAAGACTGCATTCAATCATATTAATTTCATCTATGAACGAAAATTTATACTAATGAATTTCCTCTTGAAATTGAGCAAGTGAATGTAAACGGAGCTCTCTAAATACTTTATTTACTCTCGTTAAAAGTTTGTAATGTATTGTTGAACCATTTATACTGACAGCAGCAGCACCAGTTGGCGCAAGCAACAAATAAGATGATGATCCCAATGTTGGATTCAATCGAATAGTAAAATGCTTAATTAATGTACTTTTTCCAGATCTAGATTCCTCTTGAACAACAATTCGTTTAATTGGAAGTTCTTCTTCATAAGCTTGTAGATAATTATGTTGTATTTCCAAATATATTTATCAGTTCTTGTTGTTTCTTAGAAAAAAATTATTAGTTGGTAAATTATATTGAGTATAAACATTTCTTCGATTTTCTGCTAATTTTTCATTTTCAATAAAATGTTCTAACATATTCAATACTTGTCCATTTAAAATAATATGCCAATTATATTTGATATCGATTTGTCTTCTACCTAGATCCACTTTTGACTGATTATTATTTGGTGCAGCGACTACATTCATCCAGTCGGATGGTTGATTTACTTCTACTTCTATTTATTCAAAATCTTCTTCGTCTTCTAAATTCTGTAGCATATAATCTAAATCGTTATTCAAAATATCTTCATTTGTAAAATGCTGCTCAAATATAATTTTCCAGGTGCTATTTTGTGGATTTAGATCATTTAATTGTCGCCAAGGAACATGCAACAAAACTTGTTGCTAGTTAAAATTTTCGTTGTTTTCAACACCAGGATTATATTTAAATTTTGACATAACTCTAAGAATAAGAGGTACTTTTTTAGTAACATAATTTGCACCTCTTTTATACATTTTTTGTAAAAAAATGATGTAAAGATATATTTTCAAATCCATTGATCGTTCTTGATATTTATTCAAAGAACTGAAAATAGATATGCTTCCATCTTCTTTGTTCATATCAACGTGCTCCCATACATTGTCTGATAAATTGTTACAAATTGACAAGATGATCGAAACAAAGGCCAACTCATTAAAATCCAAAATACTTCTTGAGCACAGTAATCACGTTCAGCATACATTTTTATTTAACAATATAATTAAGAATAGCATATGTAGAAACAATAGCTTGTGTATCTATATTTGCTCCCCAAATTTTCAAAATCTGTGTACTATGGCTATTTAAATATGAATTGTTTCTTTCTTAAATATATTCTAATTCATTGGGAATAAATTGCATCTTACTTTCGTTAACACATTCTTTGGGATACTTAAAACGACAAGTAAGTTCAGGAGATTTTTTTTTCGAAAGTAAGCTCTGGAACATTTATGAAGTTGTACTGCACGTATTGTAATCAGCATCTTCATCATGTACATCAGTAAAATGATTTTTGATGAATAAAGAAATTTGTAAAGTTACAAGATCCAATAGAAATAAAAAAATTACAAACAGAAAAAAAAATATTTCGCGGGTCGTTGGATCGAACTTAGGATTCCCCACTCAGGAAAACACCGCCTAACACGCACGGCTAAACCAAAGTTATTAACCAACGGTCTTCCGTGCAGGTATAAGTCATTCAAACATAATTTTTACACTTTTTAATCCACGATCTCTCTTAAACGGAGGTCCACCAGACAGAACTGCTTTAGGGCAAGAAACCAAAGGTGACGTATTATTTACCAGACTTGTTCGTTCTACGATAGCGATTTCCACACTGAAGGAATAAAAAAATAAAAATTATTGCAATTTATTTGTGTGTGCGTATTTTTTTTTACTAATATAACAATTGATGGCACATCTAGAATTGACTCTGAGTTAGTATGCTCAGTTTCACATCTACAGGAGCAGCAGTTTTTTCAAAAAGTGTACCACAAAAATGTACAAATCGTCTCCTACATTAAGGGCTGGCTTCTCTCGCGCTAATTAAAATAATAAGGATATTTATATTGGCATCACAGCCTTTCTCACAACCTTGCATATATTATAATTATATAAAGAAAAAATGGTAGACCAAGATTTTATGTATAATTAATGTAATGATCGTTCATTAAATTAAGCACCACGTTACACCTTAATACCACTATATAATTTTGCCTGGGTATGTGTATACAGGTTAGTCTATGGACTTCGGAAATGATGGTTATCTTGCTGTGACGTATTTACTAAAATTAATTAGTATCTTTCGACCAGCACGCTATTTATGAAGAACAGTATGTGCTCTACATCTGTTACTACAGAAACCTGACATGTATCTACGAACGTTTCAGTGCAGAATCAAGGGGCGTAGAATAGAAACTGTTTACTTTTTTTTTTTTATAAAAGCCCAATATGTTTCATCGACATATCAGAGATTCAGCAAAGCTTGTTGGAAGTGGGAAGGAACTGAGTTTGATTTCCTCAGCCACCTCACAATTTTTCAGCAACTGAATGTTATTAGACACATGAAATGAAGGATTGCTGTACAACGACCTTCAATCCACCTTTGCCACCAGGAAGAATTGTTTGGCTTATGATAAAATGGCTATAATTTCTCCTATATAAACCAGCGCTGTTAAGATCATACATACAGAAGTTATCCCACCTAAACTACAGAAACCGGCTTGGCATATTAACTAACATGGGAAACATACAAACGATGAAAGCCAGTGGATTTTAGGCAAACATAATTATTTATCCCTGCCTCCAAGACTCAAAAATAATTACTTCATTTTTTTAAATTCTATACCTAATGTTTCTGATGCGTTAATTATTGCTCTAAACTGAGTCACCGAGCTTGGTGGGTGATCGGTTAAAGCTCTGGCCTCTCATTCGGGAGGACGCCGGTTCGAATCCCCGTCCGGGATTCCAGATTTGGGTTTTCCATGGATTCCCCAAATCACTCCAGGCGAATGCTGGGATGTTTCCTTCAAAAAAGGCCATGGCCGAATTCCTTCCCGTTACTTGTCCCCAGTCCTTTCCCGCCTCTAATGACCTCGATGTCAATGAGGCGTAAAGCCATAATTAAAAAAAAACTGAGTTCTAGGCACCATAAAGTATTGTTAAAATTTACAGCTCATCATCTGTTAACTTGGGCAAATAAGTTCATAGCTGTTCTAAGAAACAACGGCTACCTGAAAAATATTATACGAATTCCATTGCGACTCCTGTGCAAAATCAAGGAAAATAAATACGACTTTAAAATTTCGTATGAATGACGTATTCAACGTAAACAAGTGGTGAATTGCAGAATAGTGAAGAAGAAAACCAGACTTAACTGCTGGAGTTACGACAGCAAAGTGAAAAACAACACAGTGATTCCCATTCATAGAGACCCGTTTCTGTGGTGACGTATATTATTTCTTCCATTGGGGTGACTGGCAAAGGGTGGCTGCCAATGGCAAAATTAAGATTGGATTCATGCTGTGTGTTATGGCCAGAGGTGTAATGCGGCAAAGCAGTAACTTTCGATTCTGCGCCCTTGTCGAGAAAATCTGCATTGAAATATTCCATTATGTTCAAATACTTTCTACATTAGAGAGATTTTAAGAGGCGCATGACGCAGCGAACAAGCTCTCTGCCTCATATGCACGTCGTCGCTGGCTCGAATCTCGCTGCTGGCAACTTTTTATTTATTTAAATGTGTAAACAGATAATTCCTGGCAGTCAGTTACAACAATTATGCGTATAATTAATTTTTAAAATGCTGTTTGTTCAGAAAAAACGACGCTTTCGAACGCCATTATTTGCTCGCAAACAAAATTATATTTCGAAAATAGAAATATTTGCTGCGGCAGTTATGAAATACAAATATGGTTACTAGACCTTTACAACTGAAGGACAGATGTTCATTCCCACACCAGGGACGGGAGCATTTATGCCGTCGGTTTCTTCACAACAAAAGGCATTTTTTTTAAAAAACTTATTACATGCATAATTATTGAAATCGATTGCCGGGAATTATCCGTATACATATTTGAATAAATAAATAAAATAGCTGCCAGCTGCGAGATTCGAACCGGCGACGATGGGCTTATGAGACAAGAGCTTGCTCGCTCCACCACGCGCCATTCAAATCTACCTAACGTAGAAGGTATCTGAACGCAACGTAATATTTCAACGCCGATTTTCCTGACAACGGGGAAGAAGCGCATGTTACTGCTTTGCCGCATTACACCTCTGGCCATGAGCTTTTATTACACACAGTATGAATCGAATCGGCCTTCCCTTGTGAATCTACTTTGTGTGAAAAAGGGGGAGGGGGGGAAATTCGTGGCAGAGCTAGTTTGCATATTCACATGTAACACGAAAAAGACTGGAAGTCAGTAATATTCAGTTTCCAGCGAACACTGTTTCTGGCATATATAGACTCGGTATCCGAGGAGTGCTCGAATAGTGTCAAGCACATGTGGTCAGTGTACGGCGTCTGTACAGATTTTCCAACGGTGCAGAAGTGGCGAACGAGCCACGACAGGTAACTCGGAGTTACCGTTACTGGCCGGAAGACAATGGGTTGATTCTTGGCTTCATGGCCCGAGGGCCCCTATAATCGGTATTCAGGGCCCCCATCAGCCGGTGGGCCCGGGTACTTTTGACCCGCTTACCCCCCCCCCCCCCCCTAACGCCGGTACCATCATAGTTCAGAAATGTTCTGTTTTTCATTTTCCTGTGTGAATTAAATTAATTTATACTACTTGTATTTAATATCAGTTCGTTTATAAATAATTTTTGTAGTCGTTAGATTTTATGTTCAAAATACACATAATTTTCCTTGAGCACGTGTTTTTTTTTTTTTGTATTATTAAATATAGTTTTGCTATTTATAGAAAACAGCCTACTTGCCATCTTTCTGAGCAACAATAGAATTTAAAGTGAGTAATATTAAATTGCTGGTTCCTCGATCTGTATACCTCATATTAATTAATAATTACGATTAAAATAACAAGCACAAATGTGGCATTATAATTCGAAGGAAAAAGGATGAAAGAGATCAACAGGGATTCAACAGTATTCGGGAAATGGTGCATCGGTTTGTCTTATCTTAATTTGTTTTATAAATATTCTTAGAGAAAACCTTCAGAACGAATAAAATGACCAAATAACAGCAACCTACAGCAACATCAATGTTTTTTGCTAACATGAAGTACATCATCTCATGAAATCTGATTTTTCTTTTGTAGTTTCAGTTTTTTTACAGTTCTAGAATGTTACGATAAAGAAAATTATAGACTGCTGTAAGAAACTTTGTTGTACGAAACTTATACTTGTTTGAAGAGAGTGATAATCACTATTTTTTTTGATGAATTTCCTGTTTCATAGTTTTCCGATTGCATCTTCAACTACGGTCGAAACCACCAGTGTTATAAAAGTGATAAATTGGTGAAAAGAATTTTGTTTCATTAAACAAAAGATAAGAGGGATAAAATATGGCTGTTTCTGATAACTATACTTTTCGAACACAGACACTTTTTTAAATTCAATACCATTATAACTTACAAACTGTTCAGTCTGCCAGTAAAGGCCCCTGCCAGGCAGACCTCACACACAACGCACCTGCACGCCGGGATACATATACGACTCCAAACAGGCGCAGAGACATCAAAACAAACCAGGAAAACAAATAGAATCATCTAGAAGCTAAGTGGGACTATTTCTTACAGAGGTCGCCGTACTACCACACAACGGAATTCCTGCGCCAGGCCGCCTATATAAGCGTAGCCGGCCGCTCCACCGCCAGTTCTGGCCTGACCGCGGAACCAGCTTCAACTACAGAAGACCACCGGAAGTTCGCGAGAAGTAGAAGCCGTCTCTCTCTACCCCGGATCAGGACCAGGCTAAATTTCTCGACGGTCATCCGCTAACTGTACCATATTTGTTATTGTTTACCAGTGTTTTGTGTACATAGTAATAAACCTCAAGGAACCATTAAGTGTAGTTCACTTCAGTGGCGACAAGGTTGGAATAAGAACTCTCGACCATCATGGCTACGCCAGCAGCACCTACGGAATG
The DNA here is from genome assembly GCA_031002005.1 of Vandiemenella viatica. NCBI lineage: Eukaryota > Metazoa > Arthropoda > Insecta > Orthoptera > Morabidae > Vandiemenella > Vandiemenella viatica. The sequence continues at coordinate 15,352,278 of CM061921.1, forward strand.
GCAACAGTTCCTCCAAGGATTCTACATCAGTTCTTCGAATCTCAGAGACAACTGATTGCGGAAGTCAGGAATCTCCGCCAACCCACGGCCCCGCCTCCGTTCCCAGCATTCAACGACGACGTCGAAGAATGGGAGACCTACGAGAAGCGCATAAAACAACACTTCGCAATTCATCACATATCCAAAGAAGAAGACCAGCGTGCATATTTCCTTTCCTGGAACCAATCGAAGATGTATGTCTTGCTCACCAAACTTCAGCCACAAGACCCCGACACCCTCACCTTCACGACCATCTGTACGACACTGAATGCATACTACAGACGCCGGTACCATGTCGTCGCGGCCCGCGTCGAATTCTATCAATGCCGGAAGAAGCCCGATCAGACGTATCGCCAGTGGGCGGCCGAACTCCAAGGCCTTAGCAGAAAATGTAAGTTTCAAACTCGTTGTTCCCACGAATCCTACGCCGACGACATGGTGCGTGATCACATCATACAGGCTGCACCAGATGCCGCACTCCGGCATGACGCCCTCAAGTTAGAGGACCCATCCCTGGAGCAGGTCATCGAACTTGCCTACAAATTCGAAATATCTACGGCCGCAGATCGCCGTCTGGAGTCCTGGGCGGATGTGGCCGCAATCCGAACCGACGTAGAGGACACACAGGACGTCGCCGCCATCCAGAGCTCCCAGTCGCGCTCCTCCCGACACCACAACCGAGGACCGCTTCCTCAGAAGGACATCGAACCGGCCCGTTCCGGCAGGGGCACCAAGTCTCGGCAGCAGCAGCGGATCCCGCAGCGCCGACGCCGCAGCCCACTCCGCCTACCCTCCTGCCCCGCCTGTTATTCAGCACATGAGAGGGAAAATTGTCCGGATCGTTGGGCTGAATGCTCACGTTGCGGCAAGGAAGGACACCTGGCGTCCGTCTGCCGCACCAACACCACCAATGCCAATCCCGGCTCTCGCCGCCCAGGGTCTTACCAAGACAGGTTGAGCGGCGCACCTATGGATATCAATCAGGTAGACACTTCCACAGCATCCAAACTTTTTATTGACGTTACGGTCAATGGCAAGCCCCTGCGCCTACAAGTCGACACAGGAGCAGCAGTCTCATTGCTTAATTATACTACTTATGTGCAAATTGGCTCGCCCCCCCTCTCGCCGGCCCCCAAGCGCCTCCTGACATACAACAAACAGGAAATAGCACTCCTGGGACAATTCACAGCAAACGTCATGTATAAGTCTGTACATCGTTCAGTCCCCTTTTTAGTAGTTAACAGTTCTCTCACAGCAGACTTATTTGGACTGGACGCTTTCCGCTTATTCGGATTTTCAATTGAGGATAACATACACCTCGTATCTCAGCATGTTCCTTTTCCTGAAGTGGACGCCCTTTGCACAGAGTTTCAGGACCTGTTCTCACCAGGCGTCGGCTGTGCAAAGGACTTCGAAGCATCACTCCAACTCCGGCCGGACGTACGGCCTCGATACTTCCGGGCACGCCAGGTACCCGTAGCGCTTCAACAACCACTTCAGGAAGAACTTCAACGTCTCCAAGACGAAGGGATCCTCCAGCCGGTGCGGTTCAGCCCCTGGGCCACGCCGTTGGTCATAGTTCAGAAGCCAGGACGCCGCTTACGTCTCTGTGGTGACTTTAAGACCACCGTCAACCCGCATCTGCTGGTAGACGACTATCCACTTCCGAGACCGGACGACCTCTTCCGTAAACTAGCAGGAGGTACCTACTTTACAAAAATTGACCTGGCAGAAGCATACCTTCAAATCCCTTTGGATATCCAGTCCCGACAATACACAGTCATCAACACTCCCTCTGGCCTCTTCCAACTCAACCGGCTCATGTTCGGCTTGGCCAGTGCTCCAGCGATTTTTCAACGGTATCTCGAACAACTTCTCCAGGATATTCCGGGATGCATCAACTATCTCGACGACATAGTCGTCACGGGACCCTCCGCTGCCGAACACATGACCAACCTCCGCCTACTCTTCCTCCGCCTCCGGGCAGCAGGATTGAAATGCAACCTTTCCAAGTGTCAATTTTTTCAACAATCCATTTCCTACCTGGGTCACATCATCGCTCAGGAAGGCATTTCCCCAGCATTTTCCTACGTGGACGCTATTTCCAACTTACCTCGGCCTCAGGATCTACATCAGTTGAAATCTTTTTTAGGCAAGATTTCATACTACAGAAAATTTATACCCTCAGCAGCACAAGTGGCAGCACCCCTGTACCACCTCTGTCGCAAGAATGTCCCGTTCCGTTGGACCCCAGCTTGCGAGACCGCATTCCTCACCCTTAAACAGCAGCTCAAGTCCGCAGCATGCCTCATGCCATATACTCCAAACCTCCCCTTGATACTTGCCACAGATGCATCCGATTACGGTGTGGGGGCAGTTCTGTCTCATAAATTACCAGATGGCACGGAACGCCCCGTAGCCTACATCTCCAAAGCCCTATCGGCTGCTCAGCTTAAATATTCTCAAATCGAGAAAGAGGCGCTAGCTATTGTTTTTGCCTGCTCCAAATTCTATTCCCTTTTATATGGGATTTCTTTTCATCTCATTACCGACCACAAGCCACTCCTATCACTATTTGATCCGTCCACACGTCTGCCTACCAAAACATCCCACCGCATCCAGCGTTGGGCACTATTCCTGTCCCAGTTCAGATATACCATGCATTTCCGTACCACCTCCAGGCATGCCAATGCAGACGCCTTATCCAGACTACCGCAGGGACCAGACCTTGCCTTCGACAAGTCGGAACTTCTGGTGTTCCAGATCGACGATGACATACAAGAAGCACTGAAGACATTTCCAGTCACGGCCTCAACAGTCGCGGCAGCCACAGGGGAGGACCCCCTCCTCCGTGTCATCCGACACCACATCCAACACGGGTGGCAAACACGTTCCCCTCCACGCCATCATCAAGACCTCAAGTTCTACTACTCCATCCGCCACCAGCTCTCAGTAGTAGAGGGAGTGCTCCTCCGCACAGAACCAAATTCCACCCCGAGGGTCGTCGTTCCGAGATCCCTACAACCGACAATCCTCCAAACTCTCCACCAAGGACACTGGGGAATTGCCCGCACCAAATCCCTTGCCAGACGCCATGTATTCTGGATCGGCCTTACCACGGATGTCACGAAGATGGTGCGGCGCTGTACCATCTGTGCCCAACAACTGCCCTGCCCCCCTCAAAAGTTCCTTTCCTGGCCGGCACCGTCCGGACCCTGGGAACGCATTCACCTCGACTTCGCTGGCCCATTCCTAGGCCACCAGTGGCTCCTAGTGACGGATGCCTTTTCCCACTTCCCATATGTCGTCCGTTGCTCCACAATCACCACAGAGGTCACCATTTCAGCCCTCACGAAGATCTTTTCCATCGAAGGATTACCATACACTATCGTCACAGATAACGGACCGCAATTTCGAAGTCGGGAATTCCTATCCTTCTGTACCGCCAACAATATCCAACACCTCCTCACCCCGCCCTTCCACCCCCAATCTAACGGGGAGGCGGAACGGCTAGTCAGAACATTCAAAACCCAAATGACCAAATACACCACAAGTCACAAACTCGAAGAGGCATTGACACTCTTCCTCAGTTCCTATCGAACCACTCCAGTGGGGGCCAAAAGCCCGGCGGAATTGCTGCATGGCCGCCAACCTCGCACTCTCCTCCATCTCCTCTTACCCCCGCCCAAAGTACAGGTACCTTCGGGCCCATTCCGTTTCACCCCGGGCTCCCTAGTCTGGGCCCGCGGGTTTGGCTCCCGGGCCGGTTGGCTTCCGGGGGTCATCCAGCGGCCCCGGGGCCGCTAACTGTTCGACGTCAGCCTGGATGGCCGGATAGTGCGACGCCATCGAAACCAACTACGTCCCCGCTACCCCACGGCACCGTCCTCTTCCACCACGGCACGGCCATCCACTTCTTCCTCTCCTTCCCTGCCACCTCCACCACTCCTGCCGTCTAACCGTTGCTCAGGGACAGTTACAGCGCCACCAACGACGCCACAACCTGTCGGTCGCTCCGACACCCTTCAGCCGCAGCCTCTCGACCACCTGCGGGGACCATCTTCAGCGCCCCCCGTACAGCCCCCGGCCATCGACGCCGACGAACCGATGCCGTTAGCTCCACAAGTACCTCCACCACAACCTGCACCACGACGCAGGTCGGCACGCATCGCCAGGGGAACAGCTCCGTACTCCCCTGGAGGTAGCCTTCATAGTCTGCTCCAGGGCGCCGCGGCAGACGACCTCGCAGACGTCGCAGACATCGCTTCCCCCCCCCCCCCCCCGGGAGGGAGGTATGTTCAGTCTGCCAGTAAAGGCCCCTGCCAGGCAGACCTCACACACAACGCACCTGCACGCCGGGATACATATACGACTCCAAACAGGCGCAGAGACATCAAAACAAACCAGGAAAACAAATAGAATCATCTAGAAGCTAAGTGGGACTATTTCTTACAGAGGTCGCCGTACTACCACACAACGGAATTCCTGCGCCAGGCCGCCTATATAAGCGTAGCCGGCCGCTCCACCGCCAGTTCCGGCCTGACCGCGGAACCAGCTTCAACTACAGAAGACCACCGGAAGTTCGCGAGAAGTAGAAGCCATCTCTCTCTACCCCGGATCAGGACCAGGCTAAATTTCTCGACGGTCATCCGCTAACTGTACCATATTTGTTATTGTTTACCAGTGTTTTGTGTACATAGTAATAAACCTCAAGGAACCATTAAGTGTAGTTCACTTCACAAACCTTGTAATATTTTTATGAAGAATTGTTATAGATCCGAACTGTTGACTTCCTCACACACAATAGCATAATTACAAATATATGAGAAATGATAACTGCCAATGTAATAGAATTATAGTCGTTTTTTTCCGAACACGTTTCATTTCTGTTACAGAAGCACAGTCAGCGGTTTTCCCTGTTAAATATGTGTAAACGCCATTATACGAGTATGATTATACTATTACGTTTTTGTATATAGAAATTAATGGTATAAATTATGATCTACTTACAATTTCCATGTACATTAGTTTATTTCTACACTTTCCTCTCGACATCAGTGGTACACCACATCATGTGCTGCTATGTTGTTTTATTTATCTCGTAAACTTTCGCTACATTGTACTGTATAGTTTTCACAGCGAGTATAATTTCGTTTTACCTCTAGACTAAATAACGCTGTAAGATCTTGTTTTGTTTTTCTGCTTCGCTTCTGTTTGTTTGCTTAGCGGTGCGTATTTTGAAAATTTGTATGTTTGTCTCAATTTGTTGTATTTTTGTGTGTGTCCCTTGTTTATAGTTTTGATGTGTCAGGTTTGTGTATTTTTTATTATATTTTTCCTTTCTGCTAATGCTTTATGAAAATGGTAGCTCTCTTGGAATGTTAGTGTCTCTGATTCATTGTTGTTTATTGTATTTTCCTGTCTGTGTAAATATTAGTTGGTTGGTGGTTGTGTTCTTGTAAATGTAGCGAATGTGAGTGATTACTCAATTTTATTGCCCTTAGATGATCCCTGTATCTTGTTTCAAATTTTCTACATCTTCGACCAATGCACTGAGCTTGACAGTTATTACAGTTTGGCCTGCAAATTCCCGAGTTTGGAAATTTATCGGTTTGCGTGTTTTTTAAATGTTTTTCTGTACTGAGTCCTGTTTTAAATGCTATTTTGAAACCTCGTTTTATTTTCTTTAAAATAGAGAAGTATCAGGATAATCTCAAGGTATTCTTTAGATAATCCAATGGTGGTTTTGTAAGTATCAAGTACGTAAACGGAGCTATTACGCTTTCCTATGGCACTACTGAAGGCGCGGTCTACAATGCAAACTAAATAATTTAGTCGTCAGAGAATAAACTATGTAATATTATACATAATCAGAAAAATTGTTAAATGGAGACTGCAGTCGAGTCGAACGCAGAAGCTATTCATAAAAGGTAGCGCATTTCCAGGTATGCCCCGTCACTCGAGACAATTTAAGACGGGGGCTATAAACGTTCGAATACAGGTGACTAGTGATAACACATGCTTTTAAGGTCGGAAGGCGCTTTTAGCAGTTGCTTTCTGATGTGTGTAAGCCTAGAACCATTATGAAATGCCACCAAATTTGGTGGGGTGTCTCAGGCAATCACTGATCTCTTGTTTTCTGACATGTGAGCAATGGTTATTGTTAATGTCGTGCAAACTGCTGTCCACTCACTCCCGAACTTGCTCGGTTATATCAGTGACCGGTCCTCTCTAGCCGGGCGAGCTGTGACCACTGGAACTTTCCCAGGCTCGGCGGACAAACGAAGGCTGGGCAATGCAGAAATAGGCAACAGTGTCTTCCACGCCCGAATCGTGTAACAAATATGGTACATCATAGAAAAGTGTACAAGATTGTACAGCAGAGGATTCTCGAATCTACAGTATATCAGTGACTTCTACCAATATTTTGCGTAAGTTCTGTAAATTGAATCGTTGTAGATATGAAGTGTAATGTGTATGAGTTTGATAATCATATGTAACGAAAGCATTAGATACCATGAGTTCAGTGGAACGGAAACCATAACATAAATATCTATAGTTACTGATAAAGGATACCCTGAATCCACATTTAGGGAATTTTGTTTATACGGAAGCTTCAAATATATGTGACGTCTTGTAAGGATTTGTACCTATTAATGCACAACACTGAACTCACTTCAATGTCATAGCCGACATTTCTCTCATACGTGACTGTAAATAACCGAAAGACCACTCATATGTTCAGGAGAAAAATTGTTCCACTTTTTATGAAATGCCGTAATATCGCCCCAGAAATGTTGAAATGTGCCGATTTTTAGCTTTTCATTAATATAGAGTTGTCCTCGGTCTTTAGGTATCAGAATTTTTCTGAAAGTAACGTATGCAATCTTATAGAATGACACAACAGCACATAGGAAATAACAAGAAGGCATAAATTTTTTAATTTTTCAGTTACTTCATCCTGCAATTTAGCAAATTTAAGTCTGCGATGAACGGAGAGAGTACCAGCGTCGCTTCGTCCCAATGCAGCACGTGAATAACTGGTTGAGCCAACTGTCAGGCTCGAGCTTACGTTCAGGCTCGGTTCTCTGCACTGTATTTCCGGTATTTGGCCGGCAGAGGAAACGACGGTAGCGGCAAACCGAGCGATCCTAGACAGCGTTTGCACGACTCCAGTTCTTGTAAATTCTACGGCGGACAGTGAGAAATTTACAGCCCATTTCATGACAGAAAACCTTTGCTACAGGATCGAGATCCGATCATAGACAACAGTTTCAGAGTCTATACCGCATCCTTCAGACATTTTAAGGCTTCAATCACATCAGTCTCTCTATCTTGCTTTGTCTTGAGTGCCTTAAGCCATCATTACAACGTATGACAACTCTGAAGAGTTTTTCTGCAAAATGCAGCAAGACTACCCGTTAGTTTCAGTATCGGAATCTGACTCTGGATCTAGGGCACCTAAACTGTTAGGCAACAAAACAAGGGTTGCCTTAGTGCGAACTGTTTCGTAACAATGGTTATATTTATGCCTATTGAGCATCCTTTCAGACTCCTGGAAGTCATAGCCCATTTTTTTAATGCTGTCAACATTTTACTGCTACAGCATGTCTCAGCAACCATTTCCAGAGGCTTAAATTACATCCGCACATATGATGTTAGAGTCTTCACTGTAGCGCAAGTTCTTCATACAACACGAAAAGTGCAAACACTAGCTATTAGCAACTACAGTGGTAACTACTCAACAGACAAATTATGAGGAGTTAGATTACACAAAAGAAGGGTCTTATATTACTAAGTGCTTTGCAGAAACACAATAACGAAATTCCCACATACGACTAATTTTAGTTTTGGTTCTGTCAGTGGAGCTGACTAGAGGGATATTTATAAAAAGTAATAATGTATCCTGAGGAAGGCTTTTAGCAATAGTCTATTCGAAGAAAGACGTTGAAGTCTATTATGAAGTGGCTAGTGTGGCTACAACTAGAGAACTGTTAGTTTACATTGGATTATCAACCAACTGTTTTTATACTTGATCCTCGTCGACTCAAGTTATTTTACAGATGAACAGAAGCAAGAAAGGGAATTGTTTTAATATTCGGCTCAAATACGCCTTAGTGACATTGAATTTAGAAACTATCACGTATCTACTTATGCAAAATAAATTTGGGTTTTGATGACCATTACATTTCACAAACTCAACAATGGTAGGAGATTCACTTAATAGTCTATCTCGTGGCTGGCGCTCGACAAGGGTTGTCTGGTTTACCATTCCGTCTGTACCTGGTAAGCAAAATAAGAGATTTTTTCTTTCGCAATTCCCTGCAAGCCTATTGTGTAATCAAAGGAATCAGATAAATCTCAAACTTCTCCGCAGTGAGTATGAATTGAGGGGACGGCACCATTGACGGTGATTCATCCGTCTGATAGAGTAAACTTGGAGGTCTCTTGGCTATCTTTCGAAAGAGCAGGTGTAGAGAGGTAGGCAATTGGTTCCACCGCCTCCATTCTTTCATCTTTATGTACAACACGAGCAAAACACCACACTTCAAGCACACTCAGATCAGTCATAAACACATATAATAGTAATAACTTCACTGGAGAAGACAAAGGGAAAACACCGCAGTCAAAATTTTGCTTGTCAATTTGTTATGACACCCTCCATGGTACCGCCTACGCCAGGGTGTCCAAATATTACATAATTTTTCTTTAATTATGATTAAATTATAGTCATAATTTTGATATTATCGCTCTGGCAGAGGTTGCTTTCTGATGATCTGGTCGCAGTTTCATTTAAGTATTCATGTTTTTGTCTCGTCGCAATGATGGCTGCCATCTCATCGGCGCCATATTGCCATATTGCCGAACCTCCACCTACGCACATGCAATTACACTTACTCTTTAGACACTCGTAGGTAAAATCACTGGGCACAATGCCTCTGTATCTGACCTAGTACGACTCCTGTCAATTTTCCAACATCATCTTATTTTCTGATACATTTACAATCTTATATTTACCGTCTAAAACTCACATTTAAATCAACACACGTTATCATCCTTTGCACTTCTTATTTATTTTTTTTAAATAATTGCGTAGAAAATCATCTTCTAATAGTCAAGAGAACAGGAATAATACACAAATGTATTCAGAACATGTCACCTGTTATCACTGAACATAACAACGTCGCCGCTGCGTGTCCAAGAAAAACAAAATTAAAGAGAGAAAAAAAACTAAAGATAATTCTTTTGGTAATGTGGGATTACTACTAGGCAGTATATTTATCCTAAGATTCCGGAAGTATTGGGGAAGATGGTAAATAAATCAGTCACATATCTACAATTACTTTATTAAACTTTATATCAAATCAACTCTTACAGAAATTAAAAAACACAGATAAAAAAGGCATATAAGCGAATAATAGATATGCCACCCTTATTAGCTGATGACGTAAAGCAAAAATATTTCCTACCACGTTGTTAGTTAAATAACTAGAAATACTGCAGGTGCTAAAGCTGCTTTTGCGTACGGATTTGTACTCGAGAAAGAGTGAACACAGGTTACTATTTATAGAGTGTAATCGGCATTTTAATGAACCTTGACGAGAGCTGGGTTTGCCCTGAATACTGGTGCGGAGAAGGGTACATGTTGTGAGGAGGGAGCAGGGCCGGCTGGTGCCGGCGCAGGGGGTGTGGCCGACGCCCTGCCAGTCGCGACCGTCTGGGTAGGCGCCTCGCGGTGCACCACGGCGTTGAATCCATTCTGCGGGTCAGAAGTGTACTCCACGGTGCGCACAGAGCCGTCGGGCTCCACCAGGCTGTAGCTGCCCTGCACGACGTCGCCGCTGCGGGTCTCCTGCTGGTTCTTGGAGTCGCCGGTCAGGGCATCGGCGACGCTGTATCCGTAGCTGTATTGGGGGTTGGGGTCGTAATCGATGTTAGATTCCTCGGAGGGGACAGGTGCCAACTGTCGACCCACTGCAGGGGCCGGAGAGGGGGCGAGTTGCACGGGCACTGCACGGGGAGCGGACGACAGCGCAAGGAGAGGGGCGGGGGCCAACACTCCCGCCTGCACCACCCCCACCACCAGCGACACCGCCGCTAGGACAGCCAACTGCAACACACAGCTACACTCACAATAGCCCTAAACATCCCACCTGCATCATATCAGGGCGAATCAGAAAGTCTTTACCTCTATTTTTTACTAGCACAAATAAGGTACATACAAGTATAGACACTATTCTACGTAGTTTATCTATTTTTCCACATACTCCACAGACAATTGTCCCATCGCAGCATTAAATTTGAGATGGACGCTGCCTCCCCGAACGCTCATTGTCAGGCAAGTCTTCACGGGCCTTTTGCGAACTCACACCATCAACTCACACTTCTCGAAGCGAAACACTTTTCCCTATACTGTGGGCTGCATTTCCCTGTGAATTTCGATGGGCGTTCGTCCTTCCGTAGGAAACGAATCACACTTCGTTGCTCGTACACCGTGGGCGCGTGAAGCACAACAGTCGTCTTTAACAACCGACGGCAATGCCGTGCCGCGGAGCAATAGGCAGATAAGGCCGGGTCGGGCCTTTCCAAGAAAGGTACACCCTTGGGAATTAATATGTTGACTTTGCATTTACAGCCGTAGTGTGATAAAAAAAAAAAACAGGGGCAAAGACTTTCTGATTCGCCCTCGTATATTCGAATTCGAAAGCTAATGAGTTCACAGATTGTACCGAAGACACCACAGACGAAAAAAATGGGAAGTGTGATCTCATCAGTGTGTGTATTATATCTGTACTTATGATTCGGTGCTTAAAGTTTGTATCCCACGCTTTCCATTAAGGGGGACCGGAGGTGCCTATTATGCTGCCCGTGGAAAAATGATAAACTTAGAAGTATTTTTTTGGGGAAACTGTTAACAACACTAACTTGAAACTTTGTCAACATATTCAGTGTTTCAGCTTAAACGTTAGGACGGAGGGATATTTTGTTATCTTTTCTAGTTTATTTTCAACATTTTTTTTATCTTCCAATTTTTTTAATTAAAAATGTGACATTTTATTCAGTTTCATATTAACTACTGGACTTATTACAATAAGCCTTTGTCAAAATGTAATTTGGACAACAAAGAGTAACATATAAAAATTATCTCCCTATCTTGAGAACTTTTGAGAAAATGTTGCTTAAATTTTTTTTTAAATCTAATTTGCGGGAAACAGCTTACAAAGTTTGTCCATACTCTCCCACACTATAGGATGGCGGGTATAAAAGTAGTAATAACTCCGCTTCTAGGAGGAGTATAACTCTAAATCTTTACAGGAAGGTTGAAACTAAATATTGGTACCAAAAAAATCTATTTTTTTTTATCTGGAATGTTTACTAGGAGAGTTCGATTAGTTGATAAGTAATTTCCATTTTTAATATTAATACTTTGACCTGTTACCAAGCTAAAAGTCAAATGGCATAGCCTACCTTGGAAATGATGGGCGAGAAAAGAAGTTTGTGGAAGAGACTTACAGAAAGAAGAGACAGGATGGTGGGTCACATTTTGAGACATGCAGGATTGGTTAATTTGTTAGTGGAGGGAACAGTCGAAGGTAAGAAATATAGGGGAAGACAGAGATTAGAATATATGAAGCAGATAATTGAGGACGCTGTGTGTAAGGGGTATGGTGAGATGAAAAGGTTAGCGCAAGATAAGATGGGATGGAGGATTGCATCAAGCCAGTCGAAACACTGATGACACACAAAAACACCAAGGAATATATCGTAGAAACTAAAATCTGAAGCAGGGGCTCTCAACAAGGGGGTGGCAAGACGTAGGAGATTTTGAGTGGATGCGTGGCGTGTTAAGTAGTGAAACATACATACACGTATTAACCAGATAAATCTTTGAGAAAAAGGACATATAATGAAATTGTTGTACTTGATAACAAATATGTTTCATAAAATCTTATAAAACACATTAAAAGTTTTAAAAAAAATATCTAAATGACATGGTTCTATTTTTGTATTTCAATGTAATATTATGGAACGGAGAGGTGTGATTTAAACAACAGTCCGGATGGAGAGGAAGTATGCCCTAAATTTACTAAAACGTTGACAACCCCTGCTGTAACGTGTAATGACAACTATCAACAACCACGACTACTTGTTTAAGCAACCTACAAACTAAACTACTGCTCTGTAAACGTTATGTTTATTAGTTATAATAGGGATCAGCCGAATTGTGGACTGTGAATGCTGACCGAAGAGATTCATGAACACAAAAAAAGGCAAAAACATTATGTTTAAAATGAGTGTATAATATAAAGAGCACGTAGGTTTATTTCAAGTTGTTTTCAAACATTGCGAATTATTTCTTGATTCGAGCCCATCCATTTAAGCACCGGACATCATTAATCTAACACCTGCAGTGTTCTATTATACGAAAACGTGATTTAAATACCAACACAGCATTTCTGACATCATATCCCTTTTAATATTTTCAGTAAATGAAATAAAATTATAAATTTTCCGTTCTCCAAAATTTCTTGGGTTGTAAGTTAAATAGAAACGTTTTTGAGCCATATTACAGAAATCACAAGATACGCCTAAAACGGCATTTGTAAACTGGTTACATAAAAGAAAAGTCCGAATGGGTATTCAGCAATCCTCTTCCACGCATTACGTAGCTTTTTATTAATTCCTAAACTACGCTCGACCGAAATTAGTGTCACTAAAAACTGCGTTTCGTACATGTAAATAACTACTTTCTAATCATAAGAAAGAATATACAGGATTTCAGTAAATTATAACACTCGACCCCACATTCTGTAATTATGATGAGAAATATTAACTAAGGATTTTTTTATGAAATTTCCCTACTTTAAAAATAATGATACATGTTCTTAAGTAATACTGAAAATACAATTAACTGTACTTGCGCAAGTTAATAAAGTAATTATAAATATTAATGCAATATTATATTTATAATTTTACACTAATTTAAAAGAAACCAATTCTCTAGTAAACCACAGTAAATAATAAACTATATATATGCTAATTTTCACAATCTAAGTCATGATTACCACTTCATCGGTGCCAATCTTATATTATTTCACCTGAAGTGGTTGAGAAAATTTTGAGAAAACTTAAAAGTAAGCAAAGCTATAGTGCAAAGTCGGAATACTCACCTTGAAAGCCATGTCACCGCTGTCGCTTGTGAAGCCTCACAGAATACTGCTTGTTGACAGGCATACAGCGGCTTTAAATACATATTCTCTCCCACAAGTTGATATCTGTTTGCGAAAGAACCATGCGGCTTCACAGATATCATTTACGAGGTCACTTTCCATCTCGCTCCCATGCGGCGTTACAGTCTACAAACTGCCCGAGAACTGCTCGACGTTATATCAGACTCGTCTACTACTAAATTACATTAACAGTAAAAACATAAAAAGGCATAATGAACACTTTAAAATATTCAAAAAGGAACAAAGAACTGATATTGAAAAACGAAACCTTCAGTCTGACGCAACGTACTCGTTTCCCGTGAGAGAGACACCAATTTAAGACTTTCACAAGTATTATATTTTGCTGGTAGTGAGGAAATTGATGTTCTGTAACCAGGATAATGTTAAAACCAAAAAGGCGAGTGCGTGCTACGCGCAGCCAAGAAAAATCCAACGATAGCTCCTGAGACTGTTTATCTTAGCTGTCATCTCCCGAAATATTATTACAATAACGGCAATTATCATTTGTAAATGTTGTTACGACAAAATAAGTTCTAAGTTGTTGTTAAAGATATTCAGTAGGTTGCAGCTGAAGTTGCCAATTTAAGCATGTCGAAATACAATCAAGATCACTTTAAGGATTCTGAATCATTTACTTGTCTACGCATAAAAAATAATTGGCGTATACGAGAAAATTATTTTTCATATTCTCTCCCAAGTCTCCTACAAAAAAAAAAGAAAAGTGATCCAGTTACACTTACTATTAAGGCTCGTAGCAAAACTTCATTACGACACATAATCACCGTTCACTTATGGATTCACTCATCCAGTCATAAAATCTGCTGCGGTGTTCTACACGCTCGTAATTGCGTTAGAAGTAGTTCTTTTTAGTACTCTAACTTCTAGTGTCTGATAATCCCAAAATATAGATTATTATAACCTTCGTTACGTCGTCTCACAAAAGCAGAGATTCTGTAAAATTCTTATCGCGAAGTGTATTGAAATTTAAGCTCCTGAATTTAGCTTCATTTTAGTATAGATGCTATAAAGACACTGAAGATATTTAGTATTTTGAATTATGTATAACAATGCTAAATGGAAAAGAAAAGATAAGGAAAATGTATTGTGTACAGGATATTGACGTTATTAATTAAACAACCCACGCTGTTGACTCCGATCACTGCGGCACCGTGATGGCGTCCGACGCCTGCTACGGAGTTTGCAGGTTCCAGCCAAGGTGGTGAAAGAAAGGTGGATAGGAGAGGTTATGGTACACGATCCACAATCACAAGATTTTGTAACAAATCCCGAGTTAAACCCCAATGCCCGTGGTATGGGAGACGGTAAACTTGGTGGTGCCATAGTTTCTTTCAGAAGAGTAGGCCTGAATAGGTAGGCACCGCCACTCAGCCTCTCAATTTCTTCAGATCCATAGAAACAACTATACGTTAAACTTGGGAACAGTCATCACAGTCACCTACAAATATACAAAACTTAGCTCACAAAGAAAAGGAACTGGCCATCCCAACTCCACTGGATTAGCACGATTACAGTTAGAGGCTCGAAACTGCCCCAGTGTAGAAACCCACACTCCAGCAGAAAGGGTATAATGTAGAGCTAGGCACGTCCTATACGCATCTCCTGACAGAGCGAGCGATCAACGGTGAGTCTAAAGAAGGCAGACACATCGGACGACTTCACTTTTCTCCGACAAAGCAAGGGAGATTCTACTGGGCGACGGCCTCACAGCTGATGCTCCGAGTAACCGGATAGCCTCTACATCTACATATATACCCTGCAATTCAAAAAATTGTGGGTGGCAGAGGGTGCTCAGCAACAAAGCTAGTCTCTTTGCTGTACATTCCAATCCCCAATGGTACGAGGGAAAAAAGAATTCATATAAGAATCAGTGCGGCACCTTATTTCCCTAATCTTATCTTTCTTCTCATTCCGACTCAAATAGGTTGGTGGACGAAGTATTTCACCACACTCGTAGGTGAAAGTGGTTGTACACATGTTTACCAATAAGTTTAAACGAAACGTGGGTAGTCTATCAACCAGAGACTCCCAGCCCAATCTACTAATCAGTTCTGTGACGCTTTCATAAGGACTGTAACAAGCGGTCAAGAATCGATCGGCTCTTCTCTGTACTTTCTCTATACTGTCAATTAACCCCTTACGAAACGGATCCCAAATGGTACAACAGTAGTCCAAATGTGGACGAACGAGAGATTTGTACGCTGTCTCCTTTGTTTGTTCATAACAATTTTTCAAGATTCGACCTAGGAATCGCAGCCTAGAATTAGCTCTACCTACGACCAATTTGATGTGAAAGTCCCATTTCATATTCCTTTGTACTGTTACTCCCAAATAGTTCACAGAATCGACCATATCAATAACTGAACTGTTTACCTCGTATTTCTGAACAATCAGATTCTTTTTGTTAGTTATGCTCATTGTCTTGCACTTTTTACAATTTAGTGTAAGTTGACATTCAGCGCACTATGCCGAAATAACATCCAGATAGCGCTGAATTTCTCGGCCGAATTCCTTACTTCCCTACACACGATGATAACAGAAGTCCAGTATTTAACGCTCAAATTGCCCACGTGGAAAACCCATAACCACCCTGTGGTTTAATTAAATTTAATATTCCTTGTGAAAGTCATGCCATTAAATGTCCATTCGTGTTGTTACTTCTGTGAATTGCTATCCTGGTATCGCAAATGTGCTTTTCTTTTAACAAGAGTTTATCCATGTTGGTCAATCAATCATATTTTTGGAGTTTCAATAAATGTAAAATCTGTTAAATAGCTTTCATGTTCAAATGCCCATTTCATTTATAAGCCAAGATTTTGAATAACAAAAACTAATTAATAAATTTTAATAAATAATTAATTTAAATGATCCGTATTTAATGTTTACTCCTCTTAACGCTTCATTACAACCTTTATCAAAACCGAAGGATGTTGAAGGTATGCACAGGAATTACCTATTGTTACACTCCAGAATATTTGAAAGATTACAAAATGATAAGGAATAAAAATAGACAAAAACATACCACTCCTATTGTTTCAAACTTACCATTCTACTAATTAGCTATTGGAAGCGTGGATTCCAAGTTTTTCAATTTTATTTCAAGTCCATACAAATTACAACGAGCTACCAATACTCTGTATTTTCCATCCCTTTTATGACTTAAACTTTGGCTACGAATAACTCATTAAAAATGTTAGTGCTGGGTAGTACCGAACTAATTGTCACCAGCAATAAGCAATTTTTTATGCTCTTGCGACTTGTTGTAGAGTTTTCATTTGCCACCCATTGAGCCTCTGCCATGACTGGAACTACAGTTTAACGTGAATTGTAGTAATGGGATGAGTTTTGGTGCGATTATTTTTATAATAATTATATAATTTTGATTTAATTAATTTAATTTTTGTGAAAGAGATGTGAATTTAAAAGGCATAGCTATACGATCTAGACATGAGTCGTAACCCGTACAATTTATTTATAAAGGAACATATGACCTGCAGACAAAAGATGTATTTACAAAAAAGTATTTATAAACAATAAAAATAAAAAAAAACTCAACACCTTGCCCTACAACAAAGGCCGTAAATCCTAAAATTGAATAAAACTTGATATGACTTCACGAAGTTGATCACCTCCAAATAATAACAATAAAATGACATTAAACAATACAAAAAAGATTTTACAACGCAAATAGACACGCAGGCTTATTGGGTTCGCCATACATTAATTTAAAAGCGTGATCATTAAAGTTCATTGTTGATAGTTAATGTTTTCTTTGCTCTCATCAATGTCACTAGCTCAGTTTTATACAGACGATAGACGATGGGACCCTACACTGAGAGCGTTTCAGGGTAAGTTACATAGGTAAGTAGTGACTTGTGCACAACACTGTGTCCGGAAAAAGCTTAACACTTTACCATAACTGCAGCAAATTTCGTCAGCAGCGCAAAGACTCATCTGATGTTCGTAAGCCCGCACGAGCTAATGTGGGCTACAAAACGTTGAAAACTTCAAATCTGATAGTGTGATACACCATCAGCTCACCATTTCCGAACAGCTGTCGTGATGGTTGAAATCGTAAGGCCATCTCCCTCTCATCATCTAGCGTACTTCTTGAATCGCCAATTGTCTCGTTTCACGGCACACATATCAACAGAATTTCCAGAAAAACAATCACATGTTTCAAATATAAGATCTTATTGGGTATTACTCTCTCACTCATCCATATCACCAAAGTTTCTGTTCAGAGATTGGCCAACATTGTTATTTTCGAATCTGACTTTCCAGGCTTGTTAGAAGGAAGTGTCCTAATGCCCTTTGGTCAACAGCTGTCGTTGTGAGCTGACGTGCTTACTTGGGCGGACTACCTGCGGGGATCACCTCACCTAACGGGGTTCAAACCGCTTTTTTTGTGATGATAAAACTTATTGCAGTGCGTTACCACTCTGTTTTATTTTTATGGAATGAGCGCTCTAATTACAGTGTCACCCCTTATATTCATGTTATTAAGGTACGTACCAATAAAGTTAGATTTAGTTCTTAGTTCAAAACGAAAAGAATGCAACGATTCGTCTTGACAAATGCAGCTTACCATAAAAATAATCACAAGAATTGTTTATCTTTCCGTTAATGTCTTTGCATGTGTTTTTACTGAAAATCAGATGAACTCTGAGCATTACAATAAGTAAACTGGTCGAGAGACATAGAATTCGTTGAAGAAATAGTGTGTGCCAACTAACGTCACTACCAGAATATCAGATTTTTTACCTATGATCTGCCGTTTACCTAACTTTATCATCAAATAGGAAAATATGAGTAACCAGATTTTTTCCGAAGGCAAATGAAGTCCGCGTCTTATATATTGATGATCCAGTACATTATTACCACTGCCATCGTAACATGGCATACTGTTTGGTTAAGTTGCAGGGACATCATACAGTAAGGAAAGAATATAAACGGAGCACAGATGCATAGGAAGTCATTTCATAGATTGACATAACTGACCTTAACATTGGGCAGATTGTTCTGCCACAGTGGCTCGGAACGTGCACCTCAGAAACGGCGAGGCTGGCCGACTGTTCGCGTGCTACTGTAGTAAGCAGCTACGCAAAGTGGTTGAAGGACGATGAAACCCCGAATAAGCGACACGACTCATCAGGGAACATAGGGGTCGGAGACTTCCCCCTCTGTATCGGGTTAACTTCAGCAGATCTGACGGCAGAGTACAATCTACATCTACGAATACATATATACTCTGCAATTCACAAAATTGTGAGTGACAGAGGGTGCTCAGCACCAAAACTAATCTCTTCGCTGTGCATTCAAATTTAGAAAGGAACAAGGGAACAAGAATTATTATAAGCATCAGTGCGGCACTTTATCTCACTAATCTTATCTTCCGTGTCATTATGATTGAAATATGTTTGCGGACGAAGTATTTCACCGCACTCGTAAGTGAAAGTGGGTGTATGCATGTTTACCAATACGTTCAAACGAAACGTGCGTCATCTATCTATCAGAGACTCCCAGCCCAATCTACTAATCAGTTCTGTGATAAGGAATGTAGAAGCAGTCACGAATCAAGCGGCTCTTCTCTGTACTGCAATCAACCCCTTACGAAACGGATCCCAAATGGCACAACAGCAGTCCAAATGTTGACGCACATGAGATTTGTACGTTATCTCCTTTGTTACTTCATTACAGTTTTCCAACATTCGATCTATGAATCGCAGCCTATAATTAGCTCAACCTACGACCGAATTAATGTGAAAGCGCCATTTCATGTTCCTTCGTACTGTTACGCCCAAATATTTCTCAGAATCGACTATATGAATAACTGAACTGTTTGCTTTTTTATTTCTGAACAATCGGATTCTTTTTGTTAGTTATGCACATTACCTAGCATTTTTTTTTTTACAATTTTGTTTAAGTTGCTATTTGTCGCACCTTGCTGAAATAACATCCAATGCAGAAGTTTCGGAGCACACCGTTCAGCGCACATTGTTAAACATGCGGCTTTGCAGCGGATGGCCCCTATTGTTACCAGGTTGAACCAACGACATCGTCAATTATAATTGAAGTGGACACGAGATCATCAAGATTAAACCGTGGATCAATTAAAACGTGTCGCCAGGTCGGATGAATCGCGTTTCTTGTTACACCAAATAGATGGTCGTGTCCGGATACACTATCTTTCACGTAGGCCGATGTGTGCATAATTATGCTACCGGGGACGTTCATCTGTGCTTCCATGGGACTTCAGGTGGTGATCGAAGGCATCATTACATGAAAATCATTGTGTACCACTTGCATCCTTTCATCTACATCTACATCTATACTCTGAAATTCACAAATATTGTGGGTGGCAGAGCGTGCTAAGCACCAATCCTAATTTGTGCATTCCAATCCGGAATAGAAAGAGGAAAGAAAGAATACATAAAAGTATCAGTACGGCATCTTATTTCTCTAATCTATTCCCTCCTGTCATTGCGACCTAAACAGGTTGGCGGAAGAAGTATTTCATTGTACTCATAAATTAAAGATTTTCGCATATTCTCCAACAAATTTAAACGAAAACGACGTCGTCTGTCAGCCAAACAATCCCAGCCCAAACCGCGTATCAACTCCGTGACACTTTCGTAGGGACTGTAACTAGCAGTCACGAATCGAGGAGCTCTCTTATGTACTTTCTCTAACGTGTCAATCAATCCCTTGCGATACGGATCCCAAGCTCCACAACAGTAATCCAAATGAGGACGCACTAGTGTTTTGTATGCTATTTCCATTGTATGAGCATTACAACTTCTCAGTTTAGAATTAGCTTTGCCTACGACGGAAGTTCTGTGCATGTCCCATTTCATGTCGCTTTGTACTGTTACGCCTAGATACTTCCAGGAATCCACCGTGTCAACAACTGAATTGTTAACTTTGTACTCATGAGCAAACGAGGTCTTTTTATTACTTATTTGTATTGCCTTGCACTTTTTGTAGTTAAGTGTAAGCTGCCATTTATGTCACCATTCCGAAATAACATCCAGATCGCACTGAATTTCTAAGCAATCGTCAGAGCACCTTGCTTCCCTATAGATAAGTGCATCAGCATCAAACAATCGCATCCTGCAATTAAAGTTGTCACCGAGATCGTTTATAAGAATTAGGAAAAGAAGTGGTCCTATTACACTTCCTTCAGGAACTTGCGAGTTACATCTAGCTTAGGAGAGGCTTTCCCGTCAACGACGACATACTGTGACCGACCAGTTAGAAAATCGCGTACCTATTCGCAAATTTGATCCGATATGCCGTTTGCTCGAATCTTCGCTAAAAGTCGGTTGTGTGGTAAAAAAAAGTCAAAAAAGCTTTCTGAAAATCCAAGAAAATTGCATCAACTTGTGAATCTGCATCGATAACTTTCATTACGTCATGCGAAATTAGGGCCAGTTGCGTTTCACACGATCTGCTCTTCCGAAATCCGAGTTGGCTTGCTGTAGGTGACTTGTTTCCATCTAGAAGCTTCATAACGTTAGAGCATGCTTCATGTTATGATAAGCATTTTGTCCGAAATCCACGGTTACTGGTTTTGGCATTTTGTGCTTGGCGATAAAAAAGTAGGATGTCATGCGCTTCCATTTGGGTATCTTAAGGACCTTAGTTGGTGTCATTCACAATAATGTGTAAACAAATTTGTTTGTGTGATATCCTTTCGGAAAACATGCAATCTCTTTAGTCCGAAATCTTAAACTTCTTTAGGGAACGAACTACCAATCTCCGGTTTCCATTAACAGCCGTAATAATTTGCTGCAACCAGATTTGAAGCATCTGTAACATCTTGCACATATCAGTACGAGTTGAAACGAAAATACGTACAGTTCATCGCATCGGTGTGAGGAGAACTGCTGGATAAATACATAGGAATATTACTTCACGAAAACAGGACAATGTAGTAAACTAATATTTACATCAAAATATCTTAAAATAACTATTTTAAAATAAAAAATGTAGTTTTATTAATGAGTCTTTAGAAATAAATTTTGAGTCGCTTTTTAACGTAGCAGATCCAGTCAGTTGTGCTTAGCAGCCGTAGCAGCATTAGCTGACTTTTGTGTGTGATTTGAATTGTGCTAGTTTTTGTCGTTATCTTTGAATATTTCCTGTTTAGGTAGTGATCCAGTCAGTTGTGCTTAGCAGCCGTAGCAGCAATAGCTGACTTTTGTGTGTGATTTGAATTGTGCTAGTTTTTGTCGTTATCTTTGAATATTTCCTGTTTAGGTAGTGATCCAGTCAGTTGTGCTTAGCAGCCGTAGCAGCAATAGCTGACTTTTGTGTGTGATTTGAATTGTGCTAGTTTTTGTCGTTATCTTTGAATATTTCCTGTTTAGGTAGTGATCCAGTCAGTTGTGCTTAGCAGCCGTAGCAGCAAGTAGCTGACTTTTGTGTGTGATTTGAATTGTGCTAGTTTTTGTCGTTATCTTTGAATATTTCCTGTTTAGGTAGTGATCCAGTCAGTTGAGCTTCCGCAGCCGCAGCAGCAGTAGCTGACATTTGTGTGTGATTTGAATTGTGTTAGTTTTTGTTGTTATCTTTGAATATTTCCTGTTTAGGTAGTTATCTGCCGTTAGCCGCAGTCACCGACTTTTGTGTTTGATTTAAAGTGTGCTAGTTAGCTTTATCTTTGATTTTTCTGTGTAGGTAGTGAATCAGCAGCCGTTAGCAGCAATCTCCGTTTTTTGTCTTCTGATATATTTATTCCTTTAGTGCTGTTTCAAGGGACATGGCTTGTGCAAGGTGTTCTAGTAGGCGTCTGGCTCTCGATGAGATCCTTACTACTATGGCATCTCTTCAAGCAACAGGTATGGAGAATCCTAGACGAGGAGCGGCAGTGCGTTGAAGAAATTCTGCAGCCAACCGTAGCAGAACCGGCAAGTCGGGATTTTCAAGAACCTGTTGCTGAAACCGTCTGGCACCGTGTGGATCGGAGAAAAGCGTCGAAATTCCCAGTTAGCCGACGGGAAAATGATATCTTGCCAATAAGGAATGCGTTTTCCGTGTTGCAGGAGGTCGAAGATTCAAGTGTGGATGGCCCAGAAGAGCAGCAGAGAAGATTTGTTCGCAGACCCCGAGCGTTGCCAGGAAAAGGTTTGCTGGTCATTGGCAGCTCCAACGTCCGACGTTTGGAGAAACCGCTTCAAGAACTAGCCACGAAGAACGGTGCAGACCCTCATTCTAACGTGCATTCTGTTTGTCTTCCAGGAGCAACCGTACCACGTGTCATGGAGGCTATTCCGAAAGCAATCAGAGAATCGAATTGCCGTTAGTTTAGAGTAGCTGCGCACGTCGGTACTAATGACTCGTGTCGCGTTTCTGTTGCAGATATAGTGAAATCTATGGACAAATTGGGCAAGAAAGCGTATGAAGCCACACGGGATAGTTCGGTATCGTTGCAGTTCTCCATTTGTAGTGTCGTGCCGCGCATCGATTGTGGAGAGGCCGTATGGTGGAATATTTTTAATTTCAATTGTAGTTTGCAGGAGCTGTGTCGCAGAAACAACTGGGGCTTCGTTGACCTTCGACCGATGATAGCTGCCAGCTGGGACGCATTTGACAGGTCGGGCGTCCTCTACACACCGAGATTGGCGACCATGGTGGCTGCTAAAATATGGAACCGTCTTGATGTAAATTATTTTTTAGAGACACCGTGAGGCCCGAAGATCCTTCAGTTCATCGAAGAGGAGGTGCCGATAACTTAGATCTTGGTTCTGGTAGTGATGGTGCGAATAAATTGAATATCGCAGCCCCAAATACTTCACCCATTTCCCGTCAGAATGCGAATATGGAAAATAGGAATTTAGACTCCACAAATAATACAAAGCAGCTAAGGATAATGGTCCTAAATTGTCTGAGTATTAGAGGGAAAGCAGCCGATTTCCATGCCGCAGTGGCGACTAATGATGTCGATATAATACTAGGAACTGAGAGCTGGTTGACGCCAGAGGTAGAATCTAGCGAAGTATTTGGTCCTCATTTCAATGTTATTTGGAAAGACAGAGCTGTCTCAATGGGTGGGAGTGTGTTCGTGGCCATTAACAAAACCGTTAATTGTTCTGTCGTAACCGAAACTGAAAATTTTTGCGAGTTGCTATGGGTCGAGGTAAAAATTGGTAAAAATTGAAAGTTGATAATCGGGTCATTTTATCGACCTCCGGATTCTGATTTGGCTAACGCAGAAAACTTCAGAGAATCACTTAATAAAATTTA
The DNA here is from genome assembly GCA_031002005.1 of Vandiemenella viatica. Classification (NCBI taxonomy): domain Eukaryota; kingdom Metazoa; phylum Arthropoda; class Insecta; order Orthoptera; family Morabidae; genus Vandiemenella; species Vandiemenella viatica. Next base: position 15,375,815 of record CM061921.1, read on the forward strand.
TAAGAAATTTCAGGGACATATATTGATCGTGGGTGGTGATTTTAACCTACCGTCGGTTAATTGGGACACATGCACTTTCAGGTTGGGCGGAAGAGATAGGATAGTAACCGAAACTTTCCTAGAAGTATTTGCAGAAAAATCTCTTGAACAGATGGTTCAAGAGACAACGCGGTGCGATAAAAGTTCCTCGTCCATTTTGGATCTTTTTCTTATAAGCAATCCTGATATTGTAAATACAGTTTGTGTTGAAGACGGTATAAGTGATCACAAGGCGGTTGTGGTAACTTTAAAATCTAGTATGAATTTGAAGCATGACAAAGACAAACTCGTATATTGCTTCGATAAGGCAAATGATGTGGGTATGGTTGATCACTTGACGAAAAATTTTGAAACTAAATAAAAATGTTGAGGAACTTTGGTTTAATTTAAAAGAAATAATATGGAACGGTTTAAATCAATTTGTTCCTGAGAAGCATATTAAGGTAAGTAACAACCTTCCGTGGTTCAATAGGGAAGTGAATCGTTTGCTCAGGAAGCAAACGCGTTTACATGCCATGTTAAAGGAATCGGGGGACTCGTCTAATTGTGCTAAATTAGTCCAGTTACGAGAGGAAGTGCGTAAGGCAATGCGTGATGCGCTTGAAGAATTCAAAGCCAGGAATTTGTCCGAAGATCTGATTACTGATCCAAAAAAGTTTTGGTCGTATGTCAAATTACTAAGAGGCTCTCGCAAGGTTATGCCTTCACTGATTATGGAAAATGGGGAATTGTCCGAAACTAACGTAGAGAAAGCAGAAATCTTGATTAATATATTTAAAAAAGCTTTCACGACAGAAAACTCAAAGGAGATTCCGACATTTGCCTATCGTACCAACAAAATTATGAATGATCTCGTTCTTGATGTGGAGGGAATAACTAAACTGCTTATGAATCTAAAAACCAATAAGGCTCCCTGAGCAGACGGTATTCCTACAAGATTCTACTCTAGGTATGAAAAGGAAATTGCACCGTATTTGATGAAGTTATATACCGCCTCCTTGGATCAAGGAAAAATACCAGCCAAATGGAAGACCGCCTTCGTAAGTTCAGTGTTTAAAAATGGGAAAGTTAATGATCCTCAAAATTATAGACCGATCTCGTTAACATCAATATTTTGTAGGATTTTAGAACACATCATCTACTCAAATGTCATGCGGTTTTTCGATGAAGATGAGCTTTTAAACCCAAATCAACATGGATTCAGAAAAGGCCGTTGCTGCGAAACGCAACTTGCACTTTTAATTCACGACTTGTGCCGTATTATACACAGACGGAAAAAAAAATCCCAACACCAAGAAAAAATTATTGTAGAGTAATGAAATTTGGACAATGCATTTGTCAAGTTAACATGTTTAATTGATTAAATTTTCAAGATCACAGGTTAATTTAAGCTCAAGAAAATGCATTTCAAATGTGAAATACTGTTAAATTAATAGCCGGTGTAACCTCCAGAATTTTGAATGCAAGCCTGCAAACGTGAATGCATTGTGTCATACAGGTTTCGAATGTCACTTTGTGGTATGGAGTTCCATGCTTGTTGTACTTGTGCTGTCAATACTGGGACGGTCAGTGCTGGCTGTGGATGATGCTGGAGTTGTCGTCCAATGATATCCCATACGTGTTCAATTGGAGACAGATCTGGTGATCTCGCAGGCCAAGGTAACATGTCGACACTCTGTAGAGCACGTTGCGAGACAACAGCGGTATGAGGGCGAGCGTTATCCTGTTGAAAAACTCCCCCTTGAATGCTGTTCATGAATGGCAGCACTACAGGTTGAATTACCAGACTGACGTACAAATTTGCAGTCAGTGTGTTTGGTATAACCACAAGAGTGCTCCTGCTGTCATAGGAAATTGCTCCCCAGACCATGACTCCAGGTGTAGGTCCAGTGTGTCTAGGCCGCAGACAGTTTGGTTGCAGGCGTTCCCCTGGCCTCCTTCTGACCAACACTCGGCCATCACTGGCACCAAGGCAGAACCTGCTTTCATCAGAAAACACAACAGATCTCCACTCCGTCCTCCAATGAGCTCTGGCTTGACACCACTGGAGTCGCAAACGGCGATGGCTTGTAGTCAGTGGAATGCACGCTACAGGGCGCCTGGCTCGGAGCTGTCCTTGAAGTAACCGATTTCTAACAGTTCGTTGTGTCACTGTGGTACCAACTGCAGCTCGAATTTCTGTAGTGCTGCCATTCATGAACAGCATTCAAGGGGGAGTTTTTCAACAGGATAACGCTCGCCCTCATACCGCTGTTGTCTCGCAACGTGCTCTACAGAGTGTCGACATGTTACCTTGGCCTGCGAGATCACCAGATCTGTCTCCAATTGAACACGTATGGGATATCATTGGACGACAACTCCAGCATCATCCACAGCCAGCACTGACCGTCCCAGTATTGACAGCACAAGTACAACAAGCATGGAACTCCATACCACAAAGTGACATTCGAAACCTGTATGACACAATGCATTCACGTTTGCAGGCTTGCATTCAAAATTCTGGAGGTTACACCGGCTATTAATTTAACAGTATTTCACATTTGAAATGCATTTTCTTGAGCTTAAATTAACCTGTGATCTTGAAAATTTAATCAATTAAACATGTTAACTTGACAAATGCATTGTCCAAATTTCATTACTCTACAATAATTTTTTCTTGGTGTTGGGATTTTTTTTTCCGTCTGTGTAGATGGGCAATCCCAGGTTGATATAGTTCTATTAGATTTAAAAAAAAGCTTTAGACACTGCCTCACACTAGGTTACTTAGGAAACTTCGTGGCTATGGCATATTTATACAAATATGCGACTAGGTTGCAGACTTTCTGAAGGGCAGAACACAGTGTGTAGTTCTCGACGGTCAGAGTTCATCATTTACCAAGGTGAGGTCCGTGGTTCCCCAGCGAAGCGTGATAGGGCCTCTGTTGTTTCTCATATACATTAATGATTTGTGTGACATAATAAGGTGGATGAAAAGATTATTTGCCGATGATGCTATTATTTATCGTGAAATCAAAACCCAGGAAGACAGTACTTTGTTACAAGACGATATTATTAAAATAATTGCGTGGTGTAAAGACTGGAAGTTGGAGTTAAACGTTAAAAAGTGCCAAGTCATGCGTATAAGTAAAAAGGTGACACCATTTAGCTCTGAATATACAATTAATGGTACTGTCCTTAGAACTGTAGATTCCGCTAAATACCTAGGGGTAACAATTCGTAATAATCTGTCGTGGAATAAACATATCGAGAATGTAAATGGAAAAGCAAATCGTATGCTCCGATTTCTGGGTCGTAATTTAAAACAATACACTCCGGAAGTTAAATCGATTGCATATAAGTCACTAGTGCGTCCTCACTTGGAATATTGTTGTTCTGTATGGGGTCCCAATCAAATGGGCTTAATGGAGACATTAGAGAGCGTCCAGAGAAGGGCCGCCCGATTCCTGACAGGTATATATAGTTGGAGGGAAAGTGTAAGTGCTATGTTGAAGGAGTTAGGTTGGGAAGACCTGGAACACCAAAGGCGTTGCTCTCGACGGAATCTAATTGAAAAATTCACGACTGACATATTTCAGAATGACAGCAAAGAAATATTGCTACCAGCAACATTCGTATCTCGGAATGACAGTGAAAATAAGACAAGAGAAATCAGGGCCAGAACCGATTCTATTCTGTATTCATTTTTTCCACGAGCGATTAGGGAATGGAATAGAAAGGATTTACCGGGCGAGTAAACAAAATTCGAAAGGAATAGATTTCGATAAAGCTCTCCGGTCATCCTGATCTGGGTTTTCCATGGTTTTCCCGGATCACTCCACGCGAGTGCTGGGATGGTTCCTCACAATAGCCCATGGGCGCCTCCTGCCATGTCCCGTATATCCCTTCCAAACCATTACCCTTTCGGATAGGTGCAATCTACCCTCTGCCACACACTTTTAGTGAATCGCAGAGTAATAGTAATAGTAGAAACAGTACTAACATCCCAGTGTTACTGTCATATACTTCGGTTAAATCAACATTTTATAATCAATTACAGCAATTACATAGATTACGATAAACAGCAAGCAAGTTTACTGATCATAGTGTTTTTAAGATTGTATTATATTATTATGGAGTATTATCATGTTTCCTTACTAACTTCAATACTTTCAGTTTAAAAGCAAGCCCTACGACAGCGAGGAATCATCGTGAGTAGTTAGAGTTGTTAAGCCTACAAAATAAATTTAAATACCCCAGTGCTGTAATAGGCCAGTTTCCATATTGAGAAGTATTCTGACTCTCCATCACAAATGACTCCTGATCAATAGCTACATTAAGCCACAGCTGTCGAATCAGTTTTGATTACATGGTGTTAGATTTTTTTCATATTTTAATCGCGTTGGGCCGTAGTTACTTTCGTCTCTCCCTAACATTCCAGGCAGTGGATTTAAAACTATTTGAACTGGATTGCTGTCGAAAAGATTATGAGAACCGCATTAAAAGAATAAAATTGAATTTCCCTCTTGAATGCTTGAAAATTTCCAATTACATCAGTTAATTACATTAATTAGCCACTACCGTATTGTTACATCTTGCGATAAAAAAAAACAATGACTACATTTTTTTTTATAAGACATCACCGATTTTATACACGAAATACAAAAAAGTGTAAGGAGTGAATAAGTATTATACTGCGATGGTCATGATAGTCAGAACATCATGGAGAAGTTGCGATTAAGCTCCTGATTTTCAATGTCATTCATGCAATAAACATGTCGACGCGCCCTAAAGCAACAACAACAAGCAATAAACAACACTTAGTATTTTCACTTCTAGGTTGTAGAACCTGATATACTGAACAGCGTATCGCGTCAAATTACAATGATCGATCAAGAATAAGTATCGAAGTACCGATGATATGCTAATAAAATTCATGTAATGTTACTTCCTCGGACAGAGTTAGACCTTCCACACCCAGCCCACTGTTGATGAAATGTTAGTCCGGGAAGAATGAGCTTGTGAAAATAATATACTTTTCTGAAAATTGTTCGCTGATTTTCATTACTAAAATTGTTTAACTCTTCGATCATCATCTAATATGTTGGATACGACGTACATCAGGAATACGCCACGCCAAAAGTAACAAAAGACCAAAGAACTATGTTTTTAACTGAAGCAGTTACACTGAATATACAATGTTACTATCATCGTAGCTTTTATAAGATCTTTCTCAACAACAAAAAATTCGAACCATTACAAATAATCACGAAGACAGTGATAAGAAAACTATTTTGCAAAAGGGAAACAAGACAGTCTTTAACACCCAGTCATTGTAAATTAATGCTTATTTTTCAGATAACATCTTAATCCCATTCAAAATTAACATGAAATACGGCGGAAAGTAACGTATAAGAAAGAAAAATTACTAATTTAATTTTTTTTGCGTATTCACAGAATATGCATAGTACTGATTCTAAACATAGTCGTCAAGATAATTATGGATGAAAAAACGTTATGAATTCTTTAAAACTTACCTGAATTGAACTGTTTTACCCACACGAAAAATCATAATCACGTTGCTATTACAAAAATATATAGAAATCATTTCTACGAAGCAATGTTCCAGAAACGTGAAAATACTCAAATCTCTGACACAAAACTGACTATAGTACGTGATCAGTTAAGTGAATAAACACCAATGTCTTTGAAATTGTATCATAAAACCGTATTATCAATATTATGTTCCATAATATATTACATCAAATTAAAGAAGGCGCTAATAGTTTCTAGAAATAACCCCGATTGAATGTGTTATGTCGGCTATGCCCACAATGCACCGTTAATTTCATAATACATGTTACAGAAGCAAGATTTAATGATACGTGGAAAATTATCAGTACCTTGTAATGCCACGCAACCGTCTTCATATTGTTACTTTCTGGGCATCTAGATTTGGGTTTTCCATGGTTTCCCCAAATCACTCCAGACGAATGCCGGGATGCTTCCTTCAAAAGGCCATGGCCGAATTCCTTCCCCTTCCTTGTCCCCAGTCCCATCCCGCCTCTAATTATCTCGACTTCGACGAGGCGTAAAGTCATAAGTAAAAAAAAAAAAAAAAAGTACAGTTACATATGAAGAAGGGTGTAACGAAACTGTATGTTTAAGATACGCTTCAAATAAACTACAAACCATGTTTAGTTCGTGTGCTAAGTATTTTCTAAAATATTTTCAAACTTTCTTGGTCATTTTAAAGGGATTTGTCTCAACCACAGCCAAAGGATTTAATTTCAGGAATTCAATAATTTTATTTACCAACATTTAGAAAGTGCTAGAAGCTGATGGGTATCGTCATATAGTGCACGTATTTAGTAACGAGTAATTTGATTGGCGCAGCCAGATAATACGGGGTTGATTAGCCAGTGATAAAAAGTTTTAGAACTATAGTCTGGCAGCGGACCAGAGAGTAGCTGAGCATGTAGAAAGTCCCCAGCACTTAACTGGAGGGCTATAAAGTCGTTTCCGCATATGAACAAATATTAAGTTGGTGTTTGCAAGCAAGTGTATTTCCGTGAAGTAAAGTAACAGTGAGATGCCACAGAGTACTGAAGAATGATAAATTCGAATGAAGAGGAGAGATAATAAGTTTAACAAGCTATTCGTCCTATGATATTGAGGACTGCAGCAGAGAGTAAGAATAAGTAAGAACGGAGGTTTAATGCTTCAGATCAGGATTTTATATTGAAGTTTTGGCTATAGAAGCAGTGACAATTATATAAGCTCCGAACAAGCTGGGTGTGGTTGTTGAAATTGCATATTAACTTGTGTCGAAGCGAACTATTCGAAATAAGTTTTCAAATAAAACTGTAACACTGCGGAAAACAAATCTGAATTACTTGAAATAATAGAATAAAAGGCTATGAGAAAATACGTACCAATACCAGCGATCCTGATAGGCTGAGGGTGTATTAAGGGAATGTGTGTGCCAGCAAATATATCTTTAAAGTAGCTGTATCATAGCATTTTCATGAATAATTATTGTGGCATCTTATTCACAAAAAGAAGCCTGCAATCCAAGGAAAAGACGCCCGATAACACAACAAGAAATTGATTTTGGTGGCTTTGTCATAATTACGTAATTAAAGTGGATGCCAAATTACAAAATAATATAGTCTTAAGGAATTTTTGTGAATGGCAACCGTCTAATTAGAAATTGCAATCTTTCAGTGTATTTACGTGGACAACAAGAAAATTTTGACAGTATCAATCAAATATTTATTTAATCACCAAATAAGTACTAAATAAGCCCAATAGTAACGTTTTAGGTGGGACTTAGGCAGCTTAATAAAACTGTAAATTTTTAACTGGCTGGCAGGTCTGGCACAACTTGGACGCAGTTTTAGTGGTACTGACAGGTTAGAAGAGCCGTTGGCTACGAGCCAGTGTGGCAAGTAAATTTCCACGTCGTTTGGTGCAAAAAAACCTGAAGAACGAGGAAAATCGTCGCAAAAAAGATAAGCTGGGACTCGATTAGATCTCCCAATCTTGGAGGATACTGTTGTTCTGCAAATGAGAAAGAGTGGTCAGAGACTTTTTTAAGGTGACACAGGGCGGTCACACAGACTCATCGCGGGAAGGAGCTGCAAAATACACACTTATAGATTACACCACTGCCAAGTGATCAGGAGACACTACTGATGCATCAGGCAGCAAGTCGGTATCAGAAATTGCCAATTGGAATTATGTAAAAAACACCAGTTACGACGAAAAGAAGTCACAACTAGTAAATGTACAAAGTTGTCTCACGTTCTCTTAAAGCTGCAGTAATATCATTATGGGAATTTGCACTTCAACTGAACATTGCTGCATTTTGCATTTACGTTGAGTATCGTATAACTTGCATTATTATGCAAAGCTTTAATTACTTAAGTTGGAGCTGTGATAAACGACGAGAGCGACAATACTAGCAGAGCGAAGAAAAGTGAAACTTTGATGACAATAGACGTCTTGATGTTGAAACAGCGCGAACAGCAACGCATAGCAGTAGAGCAGCGACGCTAATCGCTGAACGCACTTTCTTCGCTATTATCATTGATGTCTGTCGACCGTTTGACTAGTGAAATTTTTATTAGGTCCCTTTTGTGGGAATACGAGGGTTGCTATTTATATTTCTGGCCTAATAATGAAAAAACAAATATTTATGATAGAAATTGGTTTTATTGTTTCTCAAAATATTCTCCGTGAAGATAAAATACACTTTTGCATGCGTTTGAACCAATTTTCGAAGCACCTTTTCCACTCCGATGGAGGTAACTTCAGTTTTTTTTTTTTTTAAACTGCTTAACGTCTCTTAACAGTGAGGTCTTTAGAGACGGGAAAGGATGGGGGGCAAGGAATGGGAAGGAATTCGGCCATGGCCTTTTGAAGGAAGCTTCCCGGCATTTGCCTGGAGTGATTTGGGAAAACATGGAAAACCCAAATCTGGATGGTAACTCCAGAACATGCGTCTTAAATGCATCAACCGCTTCTTCGGGTGTCGAAAATCGTTGACCACGTAATTTGTTTTTGATGTGCGGGTTTAAAAAGAAGTCATTGGGTGCCAAATCAGGGCTGTACGGCGCAGGGCTGTACGGCGGATAACCCAGCAATTCGATTTTCTGTCTGGTCAAACATTCTTTTGTTTGAGCCGATGTGTGACAGCTCGCATTGTCGTGATGAAGAATTATTCGCCTCTTCTTCGACTTTTTCCGAATTTCTCCAAAGCCTTTGGCAAACATATGGTCGTGTACCATTCAGAGATGACCATCCTACGTTGCTCTAAAGCCACTGTCGCCATGAATTTTTAAAGTTACTGCAAACTACAAATTGCGCTCAAATGACAAACTGTTATGAATAAAGCTGTGTTCAACAATGTCGATGTTTCCAATGGAAACGTCAGACGGCGCCTGGCAACACTTATTGTTGCCAAGGCCAGAAATATAAGTAGCCACCCTAGTATAAATACAAAAATTACCATAACAGATTTGTTCTAGATAAATTTTAGGATGAAATGGCCATTAAACGTAATACTACACATAATTATAAATGTTTTTAAACTAGTACGATTCCGTAATTTAAACTCATTATAATATTTGTACATTATAAGCATAAGATCAAAGTAAAAAATATATAAAATATTAATACAGCCAAAGAGAAACGGTACATAATTTATAGACAAAGTAGTTTACATAATAAATATCAAATGAAATGCATAATATGTAGATATTCGTACTATTTCGAATTGTAACAAAAGTGGATTTTAAATAAACTACAGCTTGGTTTGGCCTTCCAATACTTCTTGATGTCAATTTCTCATGATTTAGAATGCTAGTTTCTTTAAGGTGATGTTAAACACCTTTTTTGTCAATAACAATGTTATTTAGCAAACAAGTGGCCTTAACAATATTGTCAGCTACGTCTACAGAAATTTCTATTGTTGCGGCTAAAATTCTCCATTTATCATAAACTATGCCAGGGGTACAATCGACGGTAACAACGCTGAAGATAGCGAAGCTTATACGAAGCGTCAATAAAGATTCTAAAAATGCCGGTGTGTGAGTTGTGATCGAATGATAGCACGATGACGTCACCGCGGACGAATAGCGCGCGCGCGCGCGCTAGCTTCCTGCTAGTATATAAGGCGATAGCGCAACTGACAAAGCAGTCCTCTGAAGAAGGCCACAACACGATGGCAAAAACGTTAGGTTTTAATAAATCGACGCGGCTCAACCAGGAGAACCAAGATAATACGAGTTGTGATCGTTCGTATAATGCTTTTGGTAGAACGCTGGGTCGGTTCCGCATCCATGGGTCTAGAATTAGGTTATAGTATAGGTAAAGCTTATGTCTGTTATGTCACTCTCCGTGACATATTAAAGTAAAAGACTGATTGAAGTAAATACATTACGGTTTTGCACATTTATGACGCAAGTATGCCGAATAATAACAAAAAAAAATTAAAGCTGCCGGTATGTAGATAATTTATTCACTAACTCAGACAAGTTCCGTAGTGTGTGGGACTAAATGAGCGGTTATAAATCTCATTCCGACCATTTATTTTGGTGAGCTGTGGCCAAGGGCTGTGAGACAACACACTGGTTGGGGTAATATCCCCATTTCGGACGATACTATGGCTGCCTGTACATCAGGTTCGCTGGAGACGGCCGCGGCGTGGTGAACGCAAGGGAACTGCAACTTACGGATTTCTATATCTCGTCGCCCGCCCTGGTGTACGGCGGATAGAAGACAACGCGGCAGGAAGGGCATGGTGATACTTTGGCTACATGTAGGTCTGCTACTGAAGATCAGGGCTGCATTTAAGCATAGGCTACCTAGGCTGTAGCGTAGGGGCCTCCACCCCAAAAGGGGGGGGGGGGGCTCTCAACACAAACGAGAGGCGGAGGCCGAACCACAGCCAGAGGGGTCCTCCCACCTAGGACAGTAGTAGAGCTAACATAAAAAAGGTCGCCCATAAATTTTTACGGCACTGCCGACCAGGGCCGTAGCTACCATAGGGCTAGGCGGTGCAGTGCACCGGGGACCCCACGCTCAAGGGTCCCAACCGCTGCTGAGGGGGCCCCAACCGCAGCTGAGGGGTCACCTAGCCAGAGGGGCGAGCGACCTTTTTTGTTTTTAGCTCTACCAAGTCATGCTGAAAAAAAAAAGATCGCCCATCACGCCTTAGGGCCCAAAATGATTTTTTTTTTTTGCACCGTGGCCATTGTTGACCTAGCTACGCCACTGCTACCGACTGCCGACACGGCCCGCAACACATGTATAGCCTAGGGGCCCACAAAGCCTAAATGCGGCCCTGCTGAAAATGTTGTATTCTTGCTATATTTAAGTGTATCCAGTTAGTTGCTGCGTAAAGTTTATTTGGGATATTAGATTTGATAATGGTCAGGCTAGTGCAACGAAAACATTTTGTGCTACGGTTTCCAGACACGCTGCTCTACTTCGAATCCTCCCTGGATCAAGACATCATGTTATTTGTAATATCCGCATCGTATTGATCCCTGTAACAGAAGTATTTCATCATAGACCAAATCTCGATACTGGCCAGTGTGAACTTACAAATTGTGAATTTAACTGCAGGGATCAAAAGTCGAGCTTCGGTGTTTTTGCGAGAGTTTTCAGGTATTTGCCAGCTCTGCCCAGTTTAATTATTATCCTCCATTTTAATATTATTTGCAGTTTCGCAAATTAATAAACTTATGCAAGTGGTTATTTATTGTGTGCGTGAAGACTTTCCCGGCGTACTGAAGCAATGTAGTCTTCACGGGTGTGCAAGACTACATTGCTGGTTATTTATTATTTACATTCAAGTAAACTGTATATTTTTCATGGTTTCTCAGACCAGAAATGTTTCATACTTTATTATGGTGCCAAAATTAGCCATCGTAAATATTTACTCATACATCATTTACTTTGCATATCAAATATAAATTTAAGTTACAGAAATTCCGATGTACACCCATTTTTAATTCAACCACAGTTCCTTAGTATTGTTAAGTATTTCGTATTTATTATTTTATTTAGCCTATTGTTTGTTTTAATGTTCAATGGTTAGGTTACCAATATTTAAGGAGGAACACCACTATTGAAGTTCAAAGGTCTTGTGTACCAACATCATGGACCATTCTCCGTTTACTTGGACCTTTAAAGTATTTTAGAAGCTTCTGGTAAGTGCAAATAAAAATCTCTCACATATCTCATGTCCGGAAAAACACTCCTTTTGCGGTGGCATACCAGGAACTTCGCACATACGACTGTTATCTGCTCTGATTCAAATTATTCGCGTGAAGATTTTTTTCTGGGTTAATTTTTTTAGGTTATTAGAGGCGGTAGACGATGGGGGAAAAGGGTGGGAAGGAATTATGCCACGACCATGGGCAGAAACGATCCCAGCATTTGGTTTAGAAAAATCGTAGAAAACCTAAATCTGGTTGGCCGGACTGGAATTTGAACTATTATCCTCGCGAATACCAGGTCCAACTCGGGAACAAACTTTGAGAAATTGTTTGCAGACAAACTCTTCAAACTGGCAGATGAAACTTACAAAGTTTACAAGGTGTGTATTCATCTTGTAATTATGGTGCGAAGGTATGTAACATCTGTGGGAAACACATTCAGCCAATGACTGTTAAAAGTCCGCGATCATTATAACGGTACATTTACAGGTGCTGTACATAATGACTTAAATTTACAGCACAAAAATCAAAGGTACATACCCATCTTTTGCGAAAATTTGTCTGGGTATCACTCCCACATCAACGGCAAAGATGGAATGAATGTGCTTCGCTTTAAGACTGAACGTTATATTTCGTTTTCTAAGAAGGTTCGTATTTTAATTACCTTACGGCTTCTGGAATCATTGTTTCATGCATGACAGGCCCCACTAGACGAGCCCATTGGACCACTGAGGACGACGACATACATATTAAAAATTGAAATTTCGCCGATACTGAAAAGTTCCATCCAGCTACATTTTCTTCTTTTTTTGCTTATGGCATTACGCTTCGTAGAAGTTGTTTTCATTAAAAGCTGGAAGGACTGGTGGTAAGGGACGGGAAGGAATACAGCCATGACCTTTTGAAGGAACCATCTCGACATTCAACTAGAGTTATTTCGGAAAACCATGGAAAACCAAAAGCTGGATGCCCGGACGGGAATTCGAACTGGCGTCCTCCCTAATGCGAGGCCCGAGCATTTCCGCTCACCCTCCAAGCTCGGTGCGGCATGTGATGCAATATTCGTGGGTTTCGCGCGAAATGGTGTTGTAAAAATACTATATTTTGATGGAATAATCTTCCATCTTCATCAGGTTCTTAATACACAGTCCAGTCACATTAATGTGACCACCTCTCAAAAACCAGAATAACCACCTTTGGCAGAGCGGACCGCTGCGAGGCGTGCAGGAAAAGAGTCAATTAGGTTTCTGAAGGTGTTCACTGGGATGTCGAGCCATGTCGACTCCAGTGCAGTGGCCAGCTGCGCTAGATTACGCGGTTGAGGATCCATGGCGTGAACAACCCGATCGAGGTGGTCCCACAGATTCTCGATTTGGTTTAAATCCGGTGAGTTTGCTGGCCAGGGGAGTAAGGTAACCTCATCCTGGTGCTCTTTGAACCACGTATATATACTGCGAGCTGTATGATACCTCGCATTGTTCTGCTGGTAGATAACATCATTCTGAGGAAAAATTATTCGCATGTAGGGGTGGACATGGTCCGCAAGGACAGATACGTACATTTGCTAATCAATCGTGCCTTCCACAATGATGAGTTCACCCAGTGAATGCCAGGAAAACATTCCCCAAACCATAATGCTCCCTCCCCCACCCTGGATGCTTGCGGTAATTTTTGCAGGGTGTTTGCTTTCACACGTTTCACACCGTATGCGCCAACTTCCATTTGTCCGATGGAGCATAAAACGTGATTCGTCGGAAAAAGCCACCTGTCGCCACTCTGTGGACGTCCAGTTGCGGTACTGGCGTCCAAATTCCAGCCTTCGTCGCCGATGAACAGCCGTCAGCATAGGTGCATTACCCAGGCGTCTGCTGCGGAGGTCAATGCGCAGCAACGTTCGCTGAACCGTTGTTGAGGATACACTCTTGGTAGCCCCTTGGTTCATCTGGACGGTCAGTTTCTCAACAGTTGCACGTCTATTTGCCCGAACGCATCACCGTAGCCTTCGTTCGCCTCTATCATGTATAGCACGTGGTGCACCACATGTTCCACGCCGCTGATTTTGAATAGTGCCATTTAGCCATGCACGGTATACTTTCACCACGGCGGCACGTAAACAGTTCACAAAATTAGCCGTTTCCGAAATGCTTCCACCCTTGGCCCGAAAGCCAATAATCATGCCCTTTTGGACGTCGGATAAATCGCTACGTTTCTCCATTACGCCAACGATTGAAATGCTTTCCGATGCCCTGGGACATCCTTTATATACACTCCACTGTAATGTGCTGCCACCTGTCTTCTGTGATTGGTTATTTCACGTTGACGTCGAAAGTAGGTGGTGGTCACATTAATGTGACTGGACTGTGTACATATACCGTTGAAAAAACTATCAACACAACACTGGTCCCTAACATGGACATGCTCTATAATGACTGTGCCATCATCACTGAGAGGCTGCATAGGTGGTTCACTAAACGCAATTGAGTCTTCTCTACGAGTCGGCAGGTTCATGGAAGGAACTCTACGTAGCCACGCTTCCTCCCAAAACACAATTTTATAGTTCGCCGTCAAGATTCAGAAGTTTTGGACATACGACACAAGTATGGTTGGTTTTCCAGATTCAGACACGGGGTAAATATGCAAGCCTGCACTTGGCTAGAGATGTGCAGCTACTTGCGAATCTGTTTGAAACTTTTTAGGATTATTCACATGGAGACATTCAAACTGGCCCCCGCCTACTATATCACAACTCCAGGCCTTTTGTAGCAAGCCATGATAAGGGCACGTGTGTCGAGCTAGACATTCTAACAGAGGTCCACATGCTGCTTTCTCTTTTTTCCATCAGTACGCCAAGGCAAATAACCGCGAATATGCAAGGCGCGTTAATGGTTAGCAATGCTTGCAAAGATGAAAAAGTATATGTTTCGGAGTTTTATAAACACGTTCATCGACAACATGACTTTTGAGGCACATATACCTAGATTCTAATTTTGTGGGCCTGATACCAATTTAGAAAATAGACTTCATCTTGGACAAATTGGGATCAACCAACTTGATGTGTCCTGCGATACGGCTTATACACAAGGTGAAAATAGAGGTATAACCAGATCATGCGCTCGCACAGAAGGCTTCGAGCAAAATGAACGCAAACAATGCAAAGTTTGGTGAACAAAACTGCAGCATTTCTCGTCAACAAATCTATGCGTGCCAAGTTTAAGTATTGTTGAAAGATTAGGAAAATATCTGTTTTCGTATTCTATATGTGAATCTGAACGTTAAACTGTATAAAAGATAAACAAAATTGAGATTCCGTCAGGAGAAAGCTATTTATTATTTTATCATACAAAAAAAGGAAATGGAACTGAAAGAAAAGTAAAATATGTGAATAAGAAAGGCTTATTCACGTATCCAGTCAAATTTAATTGCTAATAGTACTATTTAAAATGATATTTTCTGTTGTAAATTTTGTTTTAGATGCAGAGAAACGTTGCTTTAGGCCCACGTCTGTTGTTTCTTACCAAGTGTTTTATCAATTGTAATTGCTTCGCGGGTTCGAATCCCAGTCCGGGCATCTAGATTTGAGTTTTGCATGGTTTCCCCAAATCACTCCAGGTGAATGCCGGTATGCTTCCTTCAAAAAGGCCATGGCCGAATTCCTTCCCGTTCCATGACCCTAGTCCCAACCCGCCTCTAATGACCTTAGCCGTCGACGAGGCGTAAGTCAACAAGTAAAAAGAAAAAAAAAAAGTAATTGCCTACTCGTCACCATCAAGTTTAGCGAGTTTTTGCATATCCGTAAACTAACGGTTGTATCTGATTGTCCACCTTGTAAATGGCGGTATATTCTTCAATGTTCTTTTTTTTCTCCAGTATTATGGGTTTACAAATGGATACCCAATGAATTAATGGTGCTTAGTCCTAAAACTGCAAAGTTTCTGCAAACATTTAGTTTCTATCGAGATAAAAAAAAACGAAATAGACAAGGCTGCAACTGAACATAATGTTTCAATAAATGATAGTAATTTGAATGGCTTGACGAGAAACAAAAATTTCAAATGTCATAACACCGTTTTAGAACTAAATAACGAATTCCAGTTTGATATAAAGCATAAATTGCTGTAGTAACTCCATGAAATATTACTACCCAAAAGCCAGCTTTCAGTATGTTTAGATTGTTTATAAACCGCAAGGGTATAATAAACAAAAAAGCGACTAAAAGAAAATCTTATGCTACGTATAGCATATCACAGTTAAGTAACATATTAGAAGTAGAAACTAAAAACGACTATAATTTTTTTTAATTGCATTTTCCTCACAGATTTTAATTGAGATGGTCTCTTTTTCAAGCCTAAGTTTTGTCTTCAGTGGTACAAAAAGGAACATTGGGTGGTCGGAGTAACTGTAATTCAAAGTAATCATTTTTTTAAATGCTTCATTTTCTAGAACTCAGGTTCTGATGAAGTAACGAAATTACATGAAGTAAAAAAGTCACCACAAACAGATATAATTACCACAGATATCTTTTGGCAGCTGAAACAGGTATTATAGGGAACATTACAAAGTGTTTTCGTACTTACCCAACACAGAAATGGCGGAGGCGGTATTTTAGCACTTACCTGAAACATAACCAAAGAAATATTTCAATAGGTTAAAACCACCAATACTAAAAGAATTTTTATACAGTTGTAACTTGACCTCTCATGACGACAAAAATTATCAGTGGAATTTCCACAATTTTAAAATTTAAATTTACTCTGAGGAGATTATCATTTATTCTGTAAATTGAGGGTGTTAAAAACAGATTTTGATCCTATAAGGAGGTTAAATAATTTCGTTTAAAATATAAAACCAACAAAATTTTCACATTTTACATAGTGCATCTGCATTTGAATATTCATCCTTATGGTACTGTGAAGGTGGTAATGCATAATTAATAATTATTTTTTCAGGCCCCTGAAGGAAGTTCCCTGTAAGTGGCGATTTATCACCTTGTTTTTTCCCAGTTATATGCCAACATCAGCACCAAGAAATTAAAGTTGCACAAGATTCTTAATGTTATTCCATTCGTGTCTTCAACTCATTTTTTTTTTTTTTCAAAATACGTTCTGCAAGACGCAGTGCTGCATTTGTCTATCCGATACGGCGTTTTTATTGTAATTCAATTTCGGCTTCATTCTGTACGATTACTTCATATCTCTAGCCGTGTTTCCTGTTTGACTAACTTAGCCACTTAGTTGAATTTGAAACCTGATAACTGTTCTCTTTAGTCATGTTCGTTGGTCGTACTATAACTTCCTGTTTATCACAACAGTTTCAAATAGCACCGGCGTACCATTAGAGTGTGTCTTCTGAGCTAGTAACGTCCCTTTATAGGATATCTGCATGTAACGTAAGCTATTATTCACATTATTAAAAAGTAATTTATAAGGATCAAGAAAAAGACTTGTCCCGCTAGGATTCTCTTTGGAACACCTAACGCATTAGTTGAATTTACCTACTGACAAACCTCATGTTAGAAAATCAGCTCTCGTATATTACATCATTCTTATAAGCTTGTAATTTCGTTAACTGGTAATAGAAAAGAACACATTAAAAACATTAATAAAAAATAATTCCAGTGAATACGAGGCATTAAAAAATCTAAAACCTTTAAATTAACTTGTGAACATTATAAACTGTCTATAATATTAAAACTATGATGAATGTATGTTGGCTGCGATTGGAGAGCTAATTAATTTCCCAATTATACATAACCAAGATCAGTTAACAACTACAACCATTAATATATCAAATGATAAAGATCAGAAAATGCTATATTAAACCCCAGTCAGATGAATTGCTACCTGTAAAAGTTATTTAAACAATACCACACATTCTGCATACAAGGAAATCAGTTATGCATGGCATGATTCATTGGAGAAAAAGATATGGTTACGTAAAAAACTGAGTAAATGTTTTCTTAAAATCCAAGAATGTTCCATAAACCTTTGACCCTGCATCAATGATATTCGCCTTGAAAGAATAAGTGCCTTCCACAACAGTCGTTGTTTATGACGTATATTGCTTCCTGCAGCTAAATAACTGAATTTAATATATGCCTCAGATCCCACTAATATGAGAGATATTGAGCTCTAGTTTAGGAGCCATTACGTTTCTTATTTATAATACCAGCTTTAACAGTGCCAGTAGAGTTTGAGATGCTTTTGGTAATAACAATAACCACGTTCATGAAAGTATGGCCTTACCTATTTTTTGTCGCTACAATGATTTCTTGTTTACTCTTTCCAAATTTAATTGTCAGAAATAAAGTATAATGTTAAAGCAAAAAAAATAAGGAGACATTAGAATTAGATTGTTAAATTTCAGCTCCCCTTGGTTCACGAATAGTCTTCTCTTTGGTATTATATAACTACTTTGTAAGGCCGGTGAGAAGGATTTTTTTTCCGTTCCTAGAAACGTGTTCTTCCCTGTCAAAAATACGTCAATAACACCATGTGAACAACTATAATACACTGAAAGGAGCATCATACGGTATTACACCAGATTCCATTACAGAAGACACAAGCAAAGAACTACTTCCATCGAAAAGAATAATCGCTAGGCACGAGGTTTGATGTAGTTGTTTACTCATCAAAATGTTTAAACGGATATTGCCACAGTTCATCATTTAATTACAACACTTTCCATTCCTATCAGCGAGCGTGGTGGGTGAGTGGTTAACGCTATGGCCTCGCATTTGGGAGGACGCCGGTTCGAATACCCGTCCGGGCATCCAGATTTGGGTTTTATATGGTTTCCCCTAATCACTCCAGGCCAATGCCGGGATGCTTCCTTCAAAAGGTCATGTCGAAATTCCTTCCCGTTCCTTGTTCCCAGTCCCATCTCGTCTCTGATGACCTCGACGTCGACGAGCTGTAAAGTCATAAGTAAAAAAAGGTCCACATCTATCACTTGCTAAAGGAAATATGAAAAAGCCACTAACGAAGCTAAATGCTACTCACGCTGCAGCCGTTGCAGCTTAAAGGAATGGGTGTGTCGGTTACAACTTAGTTCCATTTATAGTCATAGAAGTTTTATAGTATTGTTTATAAACGTAACACGATAGACGGTACTGACTGTACATTTGGTGGCACTGAACTGAAAACTTTCACCTGCTCTTCGGGATGGTCCAACAGGGAATTTTTAACACACAACGCTAACACAATTGTCACCTCACATATACCGGCGTCCGATGCATCGGTAATGTGTCATATTTATACATTTCATAATACAGTTTCATGCTATCGACTTTTTTTTTTTTTTTTTTTTACTTGTGGCTTTACGCCTGGTCGACGGCTAAGGTCATTAGAGGCGGGATGTGACTGGGGACAAGGAACGGGAAGGAATTCGGCCATGGCCTTTTTGATGGAAGCATCCCGGCATTCGCCTGGAGTGATTTGGGGAAACCATGGAATACCCATATCTGGATGCCCGGACGGGGATTCGAACACGCATCCTCCCGAATGCGAGGCCAGAACGTTAACCGTTCACCCACCACTCTCGGTCCATGTTATCGAGAACAATTTATTTGAATGTTTAATTCCTTGCAACCGAACTCGGTGGCTGAGCTGTAACACTCAGGGAGACGCGAGTTGATTCTGATCTCGGTTTCCCATGGTTTCCCGAAATCGCTTTGAGCGAATGCCGGGATGGTCCTTAAAAAGGACATGGCCGACTTACTTCCTGTTCCTTGGCATCAATCATTTTCCGGATCAAATAAACTCGACACCAACAAGCTGTAAAACTCTAACAAAAAGAAATATTGCTTGCATCCTCCGACCAATCGGGGAGAATTTTTTTTTTTTTAGGCTTTCTCAAATCTTGTTTACACGCTTAGTAAAATATTTGTCACTCATCATTTACGACTATGTAGGCCTAAATAAGCTTCACTTCTACCATGTGGTCATAACTGCACACCCTTTCTTTAGAAATAAAATTCACTGCCATATTAGTATCCTCAGGAAAGTAGTGATTTAACGTTCATCTGAATAGGCAGCGAAAACGTACTCTTGATTGTAGCGATGTATTTATAGGCGCATCTCAATACTAAAGTGTTTCACTACATGAAACCGCGTAAGATGCGAGGTAAGTGGTAATGTTTGGATGTCCGTTTACGCAAGACGTTACTTGTCAAGCATGGGACGGAAGTCAAGTGCCTATTAGGGCTTAACACCGTATAATGTGGATCTGGGCGGGCAGCAGATGGCAAGCGAGATTTCGCATGTAGGCCAGATCAAGTGTGTTGCGCAACATCTCATCAGGTCTAACCGGCACACCCTCTTCACGATTCATTGGCTCGTCTTCTAACTGCTCCTATTGCTTTCAGAAGAAAAGGATAATAACACAAATCAGAAAATAAAATAGACACACTTCCATTCTCGCCAGAACAAGGGGATGTTATAAAACAAGAATAAAGCCAAGTCAATTTAACGGTTTTAACACTGGTTGGACATTTTTAGCATTCCAGCCCGGTATTCGGGAGAACCAGTCTTCGTTTACCAATCTTTGTCAAGTTTCATTATTCCATGGTTTCTCAAACTCTCGGATATGAATGCAGAGATGATTCAAAGTTAAAATCATGGCCGATTTCCTTACAATTCTCTGTCAACAATGATAACACTGTTGAAAAAAATGTATTTTCTAAAAAAAAAAAAATAAAAAAAAAAATTGAGCAGCCAGTAAAATAGAAACCAGTGCAAACACAACCAATATCTTTCACTGTCTAAGGATTTCTGTTTCCCTCCATTTGAGACAAATACAGATAAACAATTAAAATTCGTGAAAAACATTTCGCTGCCGATATAGATGCGTGATAGAGGGTGACAGTTTTAGCTTTGCGATTATGTTCAGTTCGACACTTGAGCCGGGTACGTAATTACAATTGGCGTTTACAACTAATGAAAATACTTTTTTTCTTATGGCTTTACGCCTCGTCGAAGTCGAGGCCATTAGAGGCGGGGAAGGGCTGGTGACAAGAGACGGGAAGGAATTCGGCCATGGCCTTTTCAAGGAAGCATCCCGGCATTCGCGTGGAGTGATTTGGGGAAACCATGGAAATCCCAAATCTGGATGCCAGGACGGGGATTCAAACCCACGTCCTCCAGAACAGAATGCGATAACGTTAACCGTTCACCCACCACACACGGTGAAAAAAAAAAAAAAAAAAAAAAAAAAAAAAAGGAAAAAGAACTTTGTGTATGGAGATGGATAGCGATGGCTCGGTATCCTTCTAAAGCGATAAGTCAGCCCATCAATAATGACAAGGCTTTCCTTACTTGACAAAGAAACCACTGCAGGATTTGCGCAAGTAGCTAGTGTGTATCAAGAGGGGGTGGGCGAGAGCGGTGTTCCCCCCCCCCCCCCCGGTAGTTGGATACAGATTTGTTAATCTGAAGCGTTTATTCTAATGGTGGAATGTGTGTGTTGCCCTCTGATCGCGAAACGTGTAGCTTGTGTTCTGTATGATTAGTATATTTTGTTTGTGAGATGTGTAATTTTAAGAGGCAGAGATTGGTCCCGTTCCAACATTCGCCAAGGTGATTGCCGGAAACCGGCTAAAAACCGCAATCACGACGGACAGTAGGCGCGGTCCAGGACTTGAACATGGTCCCGTTGTACCTCCCCGTTCCTTAACACATGGGGGGGGGGGGGGGAAATCGATATAATACACACATGCAAATTAAATCTCCCGTGTTCCATAACAATATATATAATACTAATTTTGGTAATCGAAGTAATAATACGTAACTGATCTTAGAGTAACATTTAAATAAAAGAGAAATGTAATCGTATTTCACTTCTAAAACTTTACTGAACCAAAAGAATCGTATTCGATTTCAGAACTAGTGTAATGAAAAGGAAAATTATTTTAAACGATGAAATTTAAATGACAGATTTATAGATTAATAGCCGGCTTTTACTAATGATTTCAACATTCAGAAGAGTTTTAAAGCAAAAATTACTATTGAAAATAATGTTAAACAATATAAAAACGTAAAGCAGCAAAGAAATTTCCAAAAGTTAACTTGGTAATCATACGATTAAGTAAAAACACCCAGAAGAGTTTGGCTGGTAGGTATGGAATAGATATGGAGGTATATTGACATTAGATATGTATATACTTCTGAAGCCAATGGTACAGCATTATCCCAATACACCATTTTTCTATCATAATTCCAGAAACGAGAACGCTATGTAAGAGTTACGAGAGGTAGGTACGCATTTCATACCACAACCTAGCATTAAGACCTACAAACGTACGAGATGATATACGTTGGAACCAATGGTACATTAGGAAACAATCTAGGGCGCTAATGACCTCGCCGTCGACGCGTCCTAAAGCTCCAACAACTACCACAGAAAACCCACAAGTGATGAATGTTCTGATGAGCGCAGATGCACAGGTCATAGGGAGGTTTGCCTTAATGGAAAAGAGGTAAGATCAGATTCCATTATATACTTGGCAGGCCTTTTTGGCTTGAAAAAAGGCTCTCTGATTTGGCAAGAGCAGTAGAAGGATTGAAGTCGCGCTGTCTCCTTAGCAGATTCCCTTTTGATAGCTTAGCTTACACTTATTACATAAACCAGGAAGCTTGGACGCAAAAAGAATAGAAATAATAATTTACAGCGACTTTGTGTCCAGAAACACGAATTTCATACGGATACTGTCATAATCTGGCAGCGGGACCTTTTCCCTCATTTTTATAAAATTCCTTAAGTTCACCGTCGTGGGTATGCCACTGAAGGCTATAAGGGAACTTCATTTTGTTTTGCATTTGGTATCTCTTTCTCATGAGATACAATTCTAAAATCATCTGGCATATAAGGTAAGAGTCCCTATTTCAAAACATAATGCCCAAGGCACAGATCTCAAGTAAGTGGAAGAAACGTGTGTGACCATTAGCATGAAGTATCGATGGATCTGTCACTAAAAGAACACATGTGTGACCAGTTAATACATTAGTTTATTTTTCTTTTACTTATGGCTTTACGCCTCGTCGACGTCGAGGTCATTAGAAGCGGGACGGGACTAGGGACAAGGAACGGGAAGGAATTTGAACACGGGCTTTTGAAGGAAGCATCCCGGCATTCGCCTGAAGTGATTTGGGAACACCATGAAAAACCCAAATCTGGATGCCCGGACGGGGATACGAACCGGCGTCCTCCCGAATGCGAGGCAGAGCGTTAATCGCTCACCCACCACACTCGATTTAATACAGTAGCTGCTATCAATTATCCGAGATTCTTCGAGAATTGGAGAGCTGACTGCAACAGCAACTGAATATTAATCATTAATGCTAACCTGAATGAATACATATTTCCAAGTCATGGACCATACAGTGGGTAGGTTTGGCGGAAAAGTGTTTTCACCGCATTATCAAAAACACTTAGCAGTGATATCGTACTGTAGTCATCTATTTAAATAGCAACAACTTTTAACACTTTAAGTTTTATTTCGTCACCCCTTCTGAGTGTTTAAAATGCTCCAGAGTATTTAATACCGACTAAAAATAGATTTATAAACAACTCCTTAGGTAAACTCTTCAAACAGAAATACAACGAACTATAACAATTTCAATTAAATTCATCGACGATGAAGATGTAAGGGAAACCTAATACATGACTGTTACCAGTCAACATACACCCAAGGGAATATTCCTCTCAAGAGTAATTACGCACTATGGCCCACAAGGATGAAGAAACTAATATTTAGGAAGTGTGATAACTAAAGTGTATCCAAAGTCGTTTACACGGAAGTAACATGCGAAAATCCAGATTTGTTTAACTGTAACACGAGAAGTCAGCGCACGGCCGAGGCGACAGTGGTTCACCGTGATTTACTCAAACAGATGGCGACCATCTGTTGCTGACCAGCGATAACCTTCAACGATGGACATTTTTTCCGCTCTAAAATATTTCTACTCTGTGCAACAGGAGGACGAAGCACTGTTTTGGGGGGTATAAATGAGACCAACTCCACCGAGAATGCATCATTCCAGTCTTCACCTCTCAACAGACACTCGAGCAACAGGAGGCGGTACAATGGCTCACAAGGTAAGTACAATATATTCGTATGATTGCAATAATTGCAGAAAATACAAATTTAGGTTCTCTATGAGCACAATTAAGGAATTAAGAACTGCCTCGCCTACCATTAAGTTTAGTATGGATTACTATAATCAAGAATTTCACTAAAGGGAGAAAAATAAAGATGGGTGGGTTTAGTTAACCAAGTATTAAAACTTATATGATTTTTTTTAAAATTATAAGCAACAAAAAATTGTCTGCCAATAAAATCAAAATTAACGAGTAACGGGCTTATAGGTGGAACCTAGTTTCACCATTTTACTACAGATACTGGATTGCAAAAAACTCGGCATAAACGAAAATCCCAGAATATCCACACCTAATTATAGCTAAAGCATGTATCAACAGTGTGTGTTGAGCCTGAGTTCATCACCATATGGCGTGCTAGAGAATGGAATGTGGCGGATTAATTTGATCTCCTCGGAAAGCGCTGAGGCTACATCCCGAGATGGTAAAAAGACTGCCACAATCCACTCAATGTACAAAGCTGAATAATAACAATTTATCAACAGAAAAATTAATTTCATGGAATGTTCACTGTGAATGAATAAACGACTTGTTTCAAAGGTCAGAGAGAAGCATATTTATATCGCTGATAACAGTCCATTCGAGCATAAAAACTTAAAATCTTAGTAAAGTCAAAGGGAAGTTGCTTCAGTGAAAGCAATGGTAACATTATTGAACACGGGAAGATGACGTCTTGTAGTCGCATTTGAGTCATAAATGCTACGAATGATTAATGTCCACAAACGCTAGATTAATTTTTTTTCCAATCACGTCATTATTACGTCAAGAGAAGACTGAAATTACAGGCCACGGGAGAGGAGTGGCTAGTTCACGATCCGAATTAATCATAGCATACACGTTATTTTAAAGGAAAGCTAGCTTTATATTATTTCGTATGCACTTATGTATTTTCTGTACCTACTAAAATATATACCTATTAGAAAACAACGAAGCAAAGTAAATGTTTGTAATGATATACGGAAATACAAGCGTTATTAGAAGATTACAGCCTCCCATGCTCTTTTGAAAATATTTTAAGTTTATCTGCTAATGCACAAATAACTACTAGTACGAAAGTATTAGCGAACTGAATATTCTACTCCAATTGTTGGTAAAAGTTCCTGCCAAACTACTCCTTCAGAAGGAGGGTTATTTCGGGATTTACGTCATGTAACAGCAAAATCTATTAAAATAATAATAAATAAACACGATCAATAAACGCAGTTCTGCTTTAGCACATTCTGCCATCACTCAAAATCCGGACGAAGCTGTAAGATATTCATCTAAAATTAGAGGAAAGTATTAATAAGGGCGGAATCTGTACCATGTCTCAGTATTTTTTAAATCCGCATATAAGAAAAGCATTTTTTGCTTTCACATAAAACTTAAGTTTCCCGTTTTAACCGAAATATACTGACTTTTTTAATTTTACTTTTGAAAAAAGTATCAAGGAACATAATTTCTGAAGCAAGTGCATTAAATCTGAGCCAGGCGAGTTGCAAATTTGAGTCAGGGGTTGTTATTGTGATTCTCGTACTGATTTTAATTCTAAATCAAATAGAAAAATTTTAACGGTGTATATCAGTGCTCAAATCAGAAGTCATCAATTACTTTTAGAAGTTGGAGATGGCTGGATGGTACTTAAGCTGAATGAATCTGATTGATGTTGCAGCTAGCGGCTCTGCTGATGGTTTTGGGCGCGGCTCACGCCGTCGTCGTGCCGTACTACGGCGCGCCGGCTCCCGTCGTGCGCGCTGTTGCCCCCGTGGCTCCTGCCGTCCCCGAGCCATACGACCCGCATCCCCAGTACAGTTACGGCTACAGTGTCAACGACGCCCTCACTGGCGACTCCAAGGATCAAGAGGAAACCCGTGATGGCGATGTAGTGCAGGGCCGTTACAGCCTGATCGAACCCGACGGCACTCGTCGTACCGTCGAATACACGGCCGATGCTGTCAACGGCTTCAACGCCGTTGTGACCCGCGAGCCAGGGTTCGCACCTGCTCCCGTCGTCGCTGCCCCTGCGGCTAGAGCACCAGCCGTCGTCGCTGCCCCTGTGGCTAGAGCACCTGCCGTCGTCGCTGCCCCCGCTATCGCCAGGCCCGCAATCGCGAGGGCTGTAGTTGCAGCTCCCGCTTTTGCGGCACCAGCTCTAGCATACGGAGGATACTACGGCGGATATCCCCCTTTCTACTAATTGGAACCTGACTTCGGCTGTCGCTAAACTATCTGGTCATCGATTGCAAACTACCCTAGATGCTCCGTCAAGGAGGAAGGCTGTACAATTAAAATAGATAAATCAAATGAATTTATCAACTAAACTGATTGTTTTTTTTTTCTTCCTCAAAATATTTGAAACCAACAATATTTTCCATTTCCAAGCTATATGACTACAGCTATCTTTTTTAGTTAATATTTGGAACTGATACTGGATATCTGATGCAGCATCCTACGAATGAAGAATTGATATCTAACGAAAAACTAGTAAGCATATGTGACTTAAATACTACACTTATGACAGGGCGATTTGACTAACGAAAAAATATCAACTTTTGCGGGGATAGAAGAAGTAGAGTCGCTAGTACGATTAGAAATACCTTCAGTGCATACTTTCACAATGTGTCACTAATAGATAAGTAAATCTGACAAAAGTAACTTAACTGATAAAGTTAAATACATTCATCTTAGCTGTGATATTATGAACAACAAACGCCTATTGCAAACACATACCACTACATAGTAAATAGCAACATTATACAATAAAGCGACGAATATCACTGAATTCAAATATGGAGAAAATAAGCATAAATCTGGAAATAGTTTGACAGCAGAATCAAAAAACAAATTGTAAATATTCAACGTTAAATTTAGAACCCAAAAACTTATTGTTCGTTGGAAAAACATAGGAATAATACGAACTGCACTCACATATCCACAATTGCACACGACACCTATTCTAACATATCGCTTTACCAAGTATATTATGTGACACCAAAAGCTGATAAGACAGAATGGATGCAAAGGAGACGATCTTCTGACATAGCTTTCAATGGATAGGAAGAATTATGCACTTAAATCTTTTTCACCTCAAAAAATTACACTAAGAACATCCAGTTATACCTCCGACTGCTCGCTGAAACACATGATTACCAAGACAAAAGGTTTGCTGCAGTGTAGCTTAGGTAACTAATAAAAAAATAAAAAATCCTGTAAATAAATTGCTGCATCGCTCACCCTTGCAAACGAACAGCAGAAAATACATATACATTAGCACTATTATTATGGAAACTAAATGTAATCGCACTTTCAACTAATATCTACGCTACTTCTTCAAAATAGAAATAAATCAGTTTGTTTTTATTCAAGTTATTATCTTCACATACAAGCAACGTATACATAATACTTACTCAAAATGCCTTTTTTTGGGACGGTTAAAAGATCTATTTAAAAAAAATATAAAGCTTTGTTAAATCGCTTAGATTCACTTAAAGACTTATGATGGTAGTCTGAAAAGTTATAGATTTCTTTTTCTATGTTTATACATTACTTACAAAAAAATTCTAAATATTTTTCTATCACATCTTCTTACATGGAATACTCTGCCAGCCTGAAAAACAAAGCCAGAGAACTTTTCAGATCACCATCGTACGTGACACTATTATTTACGCTTTACTTTCCCTCCACTCATAATACAACTTTTCTTGCTGCTCTTGATTAAGTTTGACAATTTAGAATTAATCTAGAGACAAACGAATGACCAGAAATGATACAAAGATTACTCCCATTATATCTAATTACAGAATGAACCGTATTTACCTCCAACCCACTGATGGTTATCTACACGACACATCGAATAATACCGATCCGAGATACAGGCTACTACTGGAATTGATCTAGCACTACAGCGGAACTTCAATGCCACTTGGAGCCTTTTAGCGCACATCTACGGTTTTACAGACTAACTAAAAAAGAATAACTGTAGAAATAAAAAAAGAATTTAACCCATCATAAAACTGAAACAAAATGTGATCGCCCACTCAACCAAAAGGTAATAGCCCACTTTTTGAAAATAGACATAAATCAATTTGTTATTAATCAAATTATTATGTTCACATACAAATATCATATTATATTAAAATGTTTTTTTTTTTTTTAACCGCATATAATTTTTGACGAAGACAACGCGTTCCTATACAACCATATACACTGAAAATAAAATGAATATTTGCGTAAAAATACAAAAAAATCTGTTTATCTTCGACCATTGGCGGTTTCATAGATTAATTCCACGTAATTAACGATGTCATTAGAGCGAGTTGAAATGTATGGATTGCGAAAATATGCCGGCACTCCTATGAAATCATTTCAATTAACCGAGTAGGACACGAGAAGGATATAAATAAGATTCCATCCAACTGTTAGTAAGGTTACATAGCTATTGAACTATCTTGCTTTTTCAAATCCTTATCAACGTTCAAGGCACAAGGCTATCGATGTTACATGACATCATGCGGCATAAAGAGAAAATAACAGAAGAGGAGCATTCGTGACAGCAGCGTGAAAATAAAACTGCGTGAGTGTAAGTAAAATATCCACCTGGGGCTTCACCCAGCCTTAGAGAATCTGATGGGTCTATATCTATGGAAATACTTAATCTCTGCTTTTTTTTTATCTGCTTAACGTCTCTCTAACAGCGAGGTCTTTAGAGACGGGAAAGGATGTGGGGCAAGGAATGGGAAGGAATTCGGCCATGGCCTTTTGAAGGAATCATCCCGGCATTTGCCTGGAGTGACTTGGGAAACCATGGAAAACCTAAATCTGGATGCCCGGCCGGGGATTCGAACCGCCGTCCTCTCGAATGCGAGGCCAGAACGCTAGCCGTTACACCACCACGCTAGGTTTAATCTCTGCTTAGTCACGTTAAGATATTCAGTTTACAGTATTCCATGTCCCCATTGTATAGAAACATTTAAGGAGCGTATGAAATGAGTAAATGCTGAATTTTGGGTATTTAGAGCTATACAGCTCGTTAATAACTAGTTGAAATTATCACTAAGGAGGAGAAGATGATTTACGTATCATTCATTTTATCTGATGCAAATGTTTATGGTTAGAACCATGAACGAACCATAAAGTCACCAAAGATGTCAGCGGAAAACAACTTAGAAACTACACCCAGGAAGATCAACTAGCTACAACTACAAATGATGAACTTGTAGGGTTTTCCTTAAATGTCTTGCATACCTCATCGAATTTCCGTTTGATGAATAGTTCTGTAAAGTTTCTTCATTAGCTGTTTCTTACTGCATGAATTATTTCATTCAGTTAGTCACGAAACTTATCAGAGAGATATAAAAATTATCAAATCTATGCTCATTTCTATCATTTATGTATGTTGATGGTGAAGTTCACTGTATAATTAGGTTTACACACACACACACATAGCTATAGCACAAGGAACTGGGACGTAAATGTGTAGTCATCTAATATAAAATGATACAGAAATATAATGAAATAAAAGACGTCTTTATTTCAATGAAATTGCTGATTTAAATATACATCATAGAAAATAAACAATACATGCAGCCGTCGTCGTAGTCATGTTCCGTTTCTCGCCAGTACGTTAGTAGTGTAGGCTGGAGTGCGCCGTCTTAAGGGGAGCACCATACAGTCCGGCGGCCAAGGGGGCGACGGGTGCAATAGGGGCAATTGGCGCCACAGCGGCTAGTGGAGAAATGGGTGCTACGGGTGGTATGTGTCCGGCGAGGCCTGCGTAGCGAGCTGCCGCTAAGGCGGGCAGTCTGGATGACAGTCTGGCTGCGGGGGCTACAGCTGCTAGTGCGGCGGCAGCCGCTGTGGGGGAGGACGCTGTGATGGCGCCGTCTTTGCGAACCACTGCGTTAAAGCCTCCTACGGGATCTGCAGTGTAATCTACGGTGCGGAGCGAGCCATCGGGCTCCACTACGCTGTAGCTGCCCTGCACCACGTCTCCAGCGCGGGACTCCTGCTGAGCCTTAGTGTCACCAGTAAGCACGTCATTCACGCTGTAGCTGAAGGTGTACTGCGGGTTGGGATCGTAGTAGGGGTCGACAACGCCTGGGGCCGCGTAGCCACGGAGACGAGCAGCGGCTGCAGCGGCCGCGGCTGCAGCTGCAGCGGCTGCAGTGGTAGCCGGCAATCCTGCTAGCGCAGCTGCTGGGGGTACTACAGGAGGAACAGCCGCTGGCAGGATTCCAGACAGAGCAGCTGCTCTATACGGAAGTGCGGCGGCAGCAACGCCACGAAGGGCTGGATTCAGAGCTGGGTTCAAAGCTGGATTCAGAGCTGGATTCGTAGCATAAGGTGCGGCCGGGGCACCGAGGTAGCCTGCACTGGCCGCTGACACCAGTACCACAGCCGCTACAAACAACTACACCGAAAAATCTCCATCAGTGACCGAATACACCACTTCAATTACAGAATATCTCAAATACCACCCGTTTACTTACCTGTGAGAGCATTTTTCCGGATGATGAAAGCGGAAGATTGCCGGTGAACTGATTCCGAACTATGCTCCGCCAGATCTTTATATAGTGCGAGCGAGTGCCCCCTACCACTCGCTTGGCTCCTCTTCACAACCCATCCTTCTGCGATAAAATTAATTCTCAAACAAGCAACAGTGATGCAATCACGTTGCGAAAACGATCTGGTTCGTGCTATCTGACACACCTAGAGATCGTAAGAAATACAAGTTAACTGGATCTACAAGGCCCAGGGTGCGCCACAGCACGAATAATTAAACTGATCGGAACATAGAGGCAAGGTCGACGATATGCAGTTCCGTAAATTGGCATCGCTTGAAACGAATTTAGTACCACTGCTATTACCTCACTCCTACAATCTACCTAATCAAGTGAGAATAAAGGTCGCGCAAAACATGTTTTCACGAAAACATACATTACTGATCTCAATGACATGCCAAAAATTCAGTATACACTAACTGAAACGTCGTCGAAAAACCGAAAGTTACTTTTCCATAAAAAAATGCATTGGGCATAGTACTCAAAAATAGATTAATCGCATGACATCATGCATTCTAGTGCTTATACACACACAAATCAAAGTCAGATTTTCAATTAATGTTGACTTTATGGGAATTGATTGCTGACACAAGAATATTTCGCTAAGTTTATTTGTCGGGTTCGTACAGAAAACGATCCAAACGTTTAAAAATAAGCCTGTGGTTTTTTATGCTCTATAATATATTTAATTAAAGAGTACATGGATTTTCTCTTCTGTGAATACATATAAGAATAAATATCCGGAAAAATAACATTTTACAATATAAAAATTATAAGAAATTCAAATAAACATACAGTACATTCTATAAATATTAATTTTATGAAACAAGAAGTGTTATGGGCCATTATTCTGTTTTAGCCTATAACGACAGCGGTATGGCAGCACCATACCTCACTGGAGATCGAAATTTTCACCGGTCCTTAACGTCACCTTCAACTCTGGCAAAGTTAACACCGTGTGTATACACATGCCAGGTACAGATTTCACATAGAACTGCCAAATATAAGGTAAAGGCAGTAGGTTTTCATAGCTTTCAAGCCGTATACCCATAGGATTAGCGGAGGCAGAGCTCCGCATTCCTATTTTATAACTGTAGGCACTAGAGTGGACGTGCCGTGGTCAGGAACACGGTCTGGCCCTTTTTCTTTATCTTCCCTCGGAGTTTCCCCCACAGTACTCATTTGACAGTAGGCTGAGTGGGCCTTGTAGGGCCGTTCCGGACGTTCAGCTTCGAGGAAAAATACTCATTTAGTCGGGGTCAAGCGCTCTACCACCTCAGTTACGCGGCAGCCCAAAATGTCGATTATATCATTTCATTTATCAAAAATATATGACTTCCCAGTAAATCTTTCCCAGAGATAAAAAGAGATTAATGTTTATAGTACACTACTGTTTGAGAAAATTGCAACACCAAGGAGACATGTGGTTACATTGAAATTTAATCTACAGATTAAGGACATGAAAATACACGATTAGAGTTAAAAAATTGTACCAGCACCGTGAGAATTCAGTATGGTGTGAAGCCACCATGTGCTGTATTCAGAGCCTCTAGATGTGATGGAATCGAAGAAAGAATGGAAATGCGGCTGCAGAACACACTGCCATGCGGTTGGTAGGCGCCTCCACAAAGCGTTCAGTGGTTGCCGGAGGACCAAAACGAACAAGTTGCCGACCGAACATACCCCAGACTGCGATGGGCACAGAGCACTGGCGTACTGAGTGGTAAAATGTTGTGTTTTCGGATGAGTCCCGCAACTTGCCCTAAAGCAATGATTCCCAACGTGGGCCGTACCGCCCCCCGGTGGGCGTTAGAGAGCTCGAGGGGGGCGTTTGTGAACAAAGGCAAATTTGGGGGGCGTTGACGCCCAGCCAGCGCCCCCCTAGCCAACACTGGCAAGGACTTGCCGATAAGATTAATTAATAACAAAGAACATTGAACAAATGTTTCATCAAGTAATTCCAAATGTCCTTTAAGCAAGATCAGTGGGGATTAAAAGTTGGTATAAGTACATTATATCTTTGTTCCTAACACATGCTTCAATAGTTCATGAATGAGTTGCAGCAAGTGCTGTGCACCAAAAGTTGGTATTAGTACACAATACTGACAATAGCTTTGCTCCTACAACTGCTTCAATAGTTCGTGAATGAGTCGCAGCAAGTGCTGTGCACCACAAGGATCACCATTGTTAGTATGTTTATGTTCAGGCTTGATCAACAATGCTTATACGTTTACACTGGCCAGTGTTCGATTGTTCGGTAGTGCCTTCAAACAGAGCGACTGTGAACCTGTGCGGTATCTACAGCTTAGGAAGCGTGCTCAAACTACGTGGCTCGGTCCAGGGGGAGGGGGGGGGGGGTTGGCTGGAAGGCTACGCTGAGCTACGTGGAGGGAGGGGGGAGGGTTTCGAGCCAGGCCACGTAGCTTTCCTTTCATAACATTTTTCACAGTTAAAATGAGGAACAGAACTCACAACAGCATGCGAATATTTATTTCCCTCAGTTAATTATCTCCATATGTAATGTACAATCGTCTGACAAGAGAAAACAGTACAAAATGTCTTCTGGAATCAAAAGGGAAAAAAACTACGTGGGGGGGGGGGGCGGTGGTTCACAGGAGGCCAAAATGGAGCTATGTGGTTTATGTACGCTCCCTTACGTGGACCTACTTACTGCCAATAATGAAATAAAAATATAGCAGAATATTTGTGTGCCCATTTTATTTCAATATTTTTCTAAGACTCGTTTTGTATTTGAACCAAACAGGATGTATCCAGTACTGTATGTTAATTAAATATTTACTGTATTTCGTTCTACGATATAATAATCTATTGAAGTAATTTTTGTTGAATGATTGATGCCTCTTTCTTCCGCCAAAGCAAAAAACTTATTGAACTCGGTGCGAAAAGGCCGGCGCCGGCTCCGGTTTTGCCGGTGTGTGTGAAAACACCCTTAAGCTTTCTGACATTTTTTTAAAAAATAAGTTTTATTTTTTAAATTTTTTATTTTCTATGGAGGGCATTGTGTAGAGTTGCTTCTCTGACCATAAAGTACCCCCAGAAGCTTACAACTCGTGGTGCCTGTGTTCTCCCGCATGGGACCGCATTTGGATCTGCAATTTTTTTCACTTGGTCCAGGCCTCTGCTGTGTACTTTCTTCTCGATGTCAGTTGGTCAACTGTTGTTCTCTGGCCCTCATGGTAATTTAAGGGTTATGGAAAGAGTGTCAACTGTAGGTGCAAAGTGTGTCGACTTAGGAGCTTGTCGAATTGAATGTGTGGAGTAGGGAAGAAAGAGGTTTATAATTTTTTATTTTTTAAATTTATTTGCCTGCCCTTACATTTTGTTTGTACTTACATTTTACCAGCAATCAGTTATATATAATGGAACAGAAGTAATCAGGGTGCCGTAAATGACTTTATAATGACTTTATTAAATAGTATGGTCACCAGCTTTGAAAATGGAAAAATAACTTTTTAACGTGTCGACAAAATCCGCTCATATGCTGGAGAGATAGATTATCGAGTGTCCTGGACAGACTTTGTCCGTCAGTCATAGCCCCTGGCACGCTCAGCCCTTAGTCGCCCATACACACACAGTGACAATGCCACTCAGTATCCCATCACGGATCAGTCCTTCCGTATGTGTGGATGGAAACCGTCAGTATTACAGTACACTGACTAACTCCCTTAGGATTCCATCAAGTCGAAAGTCCTGGCGGCCGTTCGAAGGGCATCGGTCAGTTATGAGCTCTGTGTGCAGCTAGTTATACTTTATCACGAAAAATTGACGATTTCAGTCACAGGCCTCTTACGCTAGATTTAAGGCGCATCAAACAGATGGTTATAAAATTGCACGAGACATTTTTTACCCCCAATTACAAAATTCAATTGAATTTCGATTCTCAAAGCACAGTAGAATATATTCCTGTATGTTGAAACACTTTTGATAATGATACAGTCAAATTTATGGGTATAATAATTTATATTCCTCTCTTTCTTCAATATTTTAATTTTTGTTTTCTGTTCTCTCTTCATCCTTTTATAAACAACCGAATCCCCAAAGTACCATCAAGTTGGATCACATGAATCTACTGTCTCTTTTCTGTTTCTTTTGATCATTTCCACTTATTACGCAAAATCTGAATTTATTGTTTTGAAAAACCTCAAGCCTGCATTCGGGATATATGGCTTAAGAAATGTATTGATACGCCTCATTCTCCAAAATTTTATACAGTGTACTGTGCGTTTTAATTTTAATAGAGATGAAAATCTCTGATATATTTTTATAAAATAACTTAGAACATCTTTACCATTTTAGCAAAAATGCGTGAATCAAAGGCGGTCTGTAGGACTGTGTGTTAGTGGGGAGAGAGGGATCCTGTCTGTCGCTAGCTCACACATAGACGCCCTCTGAAGACAGTCAGTTATCCCGCCAGTGTATGGGTTGATAATATAACCATGAATTAGACTTATATTAACTCGAATTAACTGTTCTCCGTCCATCTTTATGCCTGCCTGTGTGTCAGTTTGAGCAAATTCTGTCGAACACCTTGTTATGAAATTACATATTCAAGTTTCGGACCTGAATATCTCAATTCTATCCACTTTTGATAGAGATCTGCCAACCGGAAGTGGCAGATTAATGATGTCACCTTTATCTAAGTTATTTTGTGAAGATTTTTCATCTGAGAAATTTGAAGAAAAAGTTAAATAAATAAGTTATAATTAACAACTTTTATTTCTAAATTTTTTCGATAAGCTTAATAATTTTTATTATTCTTATCTCATTAATACTATTTTATACATCGTTTCCGTGGCTGGGCGGTAACGTAATTTAAAAATACTATTAAAATTTGTATTTATACATTTTAAATAAATTTAAATAAATAACAAAAGTTTTTTACAGTTTACTTGTTGGTCGCAAAATATTCATGAAATAATGAACACAATTTTCAATTTATTTAATTAAATTGTAAAAGTAAATCTATTTAATGGAATAACGTTATGGTGGTCATATCAAAATTTATTTTTATTTTCATAGATGACACATTCAAAGAAAAAATGTAGATAGTATAACGTCGAACACTTGAAATATGGTTTTATTGAGGCACCCTCAAACAAGACATTACCAATGTGCCTGATTTGCCAGAGAGTTTTCTCAAATGAAGCTATGAAACCTTCACGTTTAGAAGAACATTTAACCAAAATACACCCTGACAGAAAAGTTTATCTTACTTTCAAATGCTCAAAGAACAATATTCAAGACGTCCATCTTTAGCTGGTATGTTTTCAGCGGCATCCAAACAAGACGCATATGGGCTTCGTGCCTCTTACAAAATTTCCTTGCTTATTGCTAAATCGGGAAAACCGCACACGATTGGGGAAGAATTGATACTGCCATCTGTGAGTGAGGTTCTGTGTACTGTACTGCACAAGCCGGCGCGGCGTCTGATATTAAGAGATTCCCACTTAGCAATAACACAGTACAGAGGCGAACGACGAAATGTCCGAGGACGTGGAGAGTTCTGTAACTGATTTTTTGAAGACTGACGAATTTTCTTTACAGTTTGATGAATCTACTTTACCAAACAATGATTCATTACTTCTTGCGTACGTTCGCTTCATTAAACGTGAAAAAATTTGTCAAGAATTACTGTTCACAAAAAAATTAGAAACTGATACTAAAGAAAATCTATATTTCAAGTTTTGGAACACTATTTTGAAGAAAAAAGTATTCCTCTGAATAATATCGTGTCCTTTGCTACTGAT
This sequence comes from Vandiemenella viatica, assembly GCA_031002005.1. Lineage (NCBI taxonomy): Eukaryota > Metazoa > Arthropoda > Insecta > Orthoptera > Morabidae > Vandiemenella > Vandiemenella viatica. Next base: position 15,412,016 of record CM061921.1, read on the forward strand.
GGTGCTCCGGAAATGGTTGGACGATACCAGATGTAGTCGCCGTGCATTGTGTAATTCACAGACACCATTTGGTTGCAAAAAACCCTAAGTGATCTCCTTCACGGCTCACTACAGTATGTAATCACCGCAGTTAACAAGGTCAGAAGCAATGCTCTCAGTAGTAGATTGTTTGGAAAATTTTGTGATGAAAATAACGAGGATTTCAATCATTTGCTATTGCACACAGTAGGTCGTTGGCTGTCAAAGGGTACCTGTCTAACAAGATTTTATGACTCTTTTGACTCCATTATAACTTTTTTTTTAATTAAGAAGATTCATTAAGAGAGAATTTATTGAAATATAAGAATGATATAGCTTATTTAACTGATCTATATCATAAATTTAATGAATCAAACCTACAGCTGCCAGGAGATAATTTGAATCTGATCAAAGCAAAGTCAGTTATTTATGCGTTCATGTCAAAACTTGCCTTGTACAAACAGGATGTGGGTCGAAGACAATTCTATCAGTTTCCAAATCTTTCCTCTGTGGAAACAAATGATTAAGATATTTTACTATTTTGTCAACATTTGAAGTACTTAAAGAAGATTTTAAAAACAGATTTCAGGATATTCTTAACATGACCATTCCAGATTGAGTATTAGAACCTTTCTCAAACCTACATACAGCGGATTTATCGCTACAGGAAGAGTTGATAGATCTGTCGACAAATGAATTAAAATTGAAATTAAAAAATGGATACCAAGAATTTTGGCTACAGAGGCAAATTCCAGATTTATATCCGCCTTTGTAGGCTGCAACAATTGTATTCCCATCGTCATATTTAGCCGAAAGGGGATTTAGTATAGTAAGCAATTTACCAACAAAGAAAACTAACAGAACGCGGCGATTTAAGACTCCTGCTGACAAATATAGCACCAAATGCAGAAAAATTAGTATCATTACATCTAGGTCAGACATCTCACTGACAATTTTACAATAATTTTCAATATATGTTTTTAATAAAATTTTGTACAAGGCACCAATATTGTTAATATTCTTTAATAATTTTAAAAATCTGTCCTTGTTTTTCAATATTAATATAGCCCAATTTACCTAAGATTTTGAAGAAGTGGGCAACAAGCCAATTAAATTGAAGCGCTATGGATTACACAACGTTGATTACAACAACAAAAGAGGTCAGTTCTGTTTTTTTAAAGAGGGGGGCGGTCAGTAATTTTTTTTTCGAAAAGGGGGCGGTAGGTCAAAAAAGGTTGGGAACCTATGCCCTAAAGTGATGGTAGCGTACGTGTTAGACGCTACCGTGGTGAACACAATCTGCCAGACTGCATGGCTGTGCGGCATAGCGGACAAACGCCACGTGTGATGGTTTGGAACGCCAATGGTTATAACATGCGATCTCATTTCCTGCATATGGAGTGCAGGGCAATCGGAAAAACGACCGCTCCATCAGGGAGGTTTTACAGCCCGAGACATTGTCGCTCCTGCAAGCAGATTCACATTCCATAAGTCAGCAGGGCAATGGCTGGTCACATATGGTGAAGAATGTGGAAGCCTTCTTCGAAGAATGACTGATAACACAGCTTCCCCGGCTGCACGTTCGTCTGACATGTCGCGCATCGAACTTGTCTGGGATGTGGCAACTTGTTCGTTCTGGTCCCCCCGCAACCACTGGGGAGCGCGGCAGTGGGTTACCCAGCAGCGTAAAAAGCTCTCTTTGATTCCATGCCACGACGTCGAGAGCCCTAATAATTTGTGGATTGTTATGCTCCTAATCTGTGGAATCGCATGTCTCCGACTAGGTTTTACAATTTTCTCAAATAGTAGTGTAATGTCGGCTCTGTAACGCGGTGCTAGCGAGCTGACTTCGCGTTGCAGTTGTCGCCGGTTTGAGTCCGACCTAGGGCATGAGTGGTTTTAATTAAGTGTTGTGTCCGTTCTGTGTTGTCCTTTCACTTGTGCTCAGCAAAAACACTGGAAGATTCAATACACACAAATGATGAATAAAAGAAACAAAGTCGTTGACTGGATGGCTGTAAGACCAAAAGCCATTTTTTTTTAAAAAGTAGTGTAATACACTAGTATCAGACAATATACTTCTTGAATGTTCCAACATTGCACTGATGAAAAATATACATAAGACATCAGACGAACTGCTTCCGTCGAAATGCTGAAGATCATTGAAGACAAGTGTCAGGGTACCGTCAATCATCTTAATGTCTGAGCAACAGTAAGCATTACATCATCTCGGAACTATGGGCAGTCAAATTTTACAACAAAATATAAAAAGGCCATTTTATTCAGTAAACGTAAGACAACCCTTACATCAGTGACAGCCAGTACTCTAAACAAGCTGTCTATACACGATATTAGCAGCAACGTAACTGCTGACAATTTTACCGGATAAAGTTATGAGGCTCCTTTGAAAATACTATTACCAAATTGTATTTGAAAACACAGAAAATAACATGCTGATAAAACTAAAATGCAACGCGCAAAATTGTACCAAAACTAGTCTGTGGATTTTCAGTCATCCAGGTTGGTGATTCAACACTAGAGTTACTAGAGGGCCAGATTCCGGCCGCTTCTTCCCCCAGGAATTTCCTACTGGGCGCTTATTTGGCAGCAAGCTGAATAGGCCGGGAGAGCAGTTCGGGAGGTTCAGGTTTAAAGAAAAATCTTCCCTTCATCTGGATTTTAACCGTAGTCATCCAGTATGTAGTGACTCCCTCCACCGAATGAATTACGGGAGGTCGTTTGCAAGCACAACAACCAATGTAACCTTGTTGTAAAAGTCACAGTTTGGAAAGCCTTTATTCTCATCTTTATTTCTGTGTTAGTACACTACTCCTACAAAAAACGAAATTGCAAGAAAATTCTCATTGCTCCAACCCAATATCTTTACGATATTATTCAAATTTATTTACCATCAGAACATGCCAATCCTTTAAGCGCCAAGAAACAAAGAACGAAGATTTATAAATCATTTAAATGAGTACATGGGAACTTTCAGGTTCATGCAGCATAAGCATTCCAACTTTGATCAAAAAGAATTTCTCATTAAGTACTTTTAGAAGTGAATACAACATATTTGACACCGCCAACAAAAATTCTTCGAGGCTTAGTAATAGATCCATATGGGCACTGAAGTCATTTTTATTTCATTCTAATCAACAGCTAGAAAGGAAAGTAGTTTTGACGCAATCAATAGCTTCACTTCGTCATATTGATTGTTGAAAACTTCATTTTTAAAAATGACTACTGAATGTGATCTAAGTACTTTCACGGAAAACGTGTGAGTCTAGGTGTATAAGAGATTCCTAACATTTTACAGCAGTTCTCCAAAATTATGTTTTACAGATGTACGACTATCTCTAAAACGTGTGAATACGTAGTCTGTTGCCAACAAAATCGAATTACTGTCGTAAATAATTATTTTTTAAGAAACAGATTACTAACATTGAAGGGTGTGAGGAGGAAAATTTAAGAAATCATTCATCATATATCATGTGCTAAATGACTTCAAGCGAGCGCCAAATGAGCTTCAATATGTATAGCCAAAACTGTGTTGAATTTGAAAGAATATTGCAAAAGAGATAGTAAAATTTTTGTAATGAAATAAATGAACTTTTCATAAGACTCCTCTCCACCTCTTATTTGCCTCTTACAATTACTGGTTCTCCACTTTGCTTTGTTATAGTAGCTGATTTTGGACATATAAAACTGTAAAAATAGAAAAAGCACGACCATAAAAAAGTGAAAATAGTGATCAAGGAAACATACTCGGAATAGTTTATGAAACCGAAATTTTTTTGTATGAAATTTACACACTGGCGACAGTTAAAAGTGTAACACCCAGACATGAATGGCGGAATTTTTGTTGATATATCCAGGGTTATACCCAGAAGAAATGATAACAAATTGAAATTGATCAGGCTAAGTTTATTACCTTTAGATACAGTTGTCAGTAAGAAGTGCGCCCACTTTGAGCACCGATACATTCCTGGATCCTTGCCGGCATTGATCAATAAGCGTTAGGATGTCTTCTTGGGGTATGTCTCTCTACACCTGCATATCTTGTGCAGTCAGTTGTTGCACAGTTTGTGCTGGATGACCATGTGATCTAATGTGACTACTCCTGGCATTACAGACATTCTCTATTTGGGACAAATCTGGGGATTGTGCGGTCCAAATTGTGATCGTAACCCCTTGCAAGGCTTGTGTTGTGATGGTCACAGTATGAACACAGGAATAATCCTTTTGAAAGATGAGATTTGGATGGTGGACACGGAGGGTACCACAATAGGTACAGCACCCCGTCCACATAGTGATGGGCTGTCATTGTGACTTCAACAACAACCAACTCAGTCCTGCTGTCAAAACTGATTGCTCCCAAACCACGACACCAGTTGCTGGACCTGCGTGACGTCTGAAATCAGAGCAGGGAAAGCCGTTTCTCTGCTACGCCTCCGTACATGTTATCGATTATCACTTTGCCACAAACAGAGCCGAGACTCGCCTCTAAATACAAATGTACACCATTCATGTGTTTATTTGGGTTTTGGATTACACCAGGTTATATGATGTTGGCAATTAAATAAGGTTAATGGAACACATTGCACAGGGGTCAAAGAGTGCAATGCAGCTTCAAACAGTTGGTTTACAATTTTCCGGGGAGGGGGGGGAGGGGGGTGACTCTCTCTGTAACCACCGCCTGGATCTGGCATGCAGTCACCCGTCTGTCAGCAACAGCTACGCACACAATTTGGCGGTCTTCAAGTGCTGTTGTCCATCTGTATGGACCTGTGCCTGCTCTAGGAGTACTAAAGCTTTCTTTCATCCACTGTGAAACAAGTCTGTATACTGACATTGCACTATGGACAATCCTTCGGGAGATTTCACGATATGATGCACCCATTTCAAACACGCCAATTCTCCGACTTCGATCACAGTTAAAGATTTGGATATTGAGGATCGTCAGCAACTTGTGGCTTTACGCTTCGTCGAAGTAACGGTCATGGCTGGGGACAAAATCTGGCTGGCTGGATGGGGATTCGAACCGTTGTCACTCTTCGCCTTGGCATACTTCGTCAACAAGAACTTGTGGACAAAACAGTATCATGTTACACAACACTGTTCACCAATTATACGCTTAAAAACAGCAATCTGGTTTAATAAATAGTCCCGTAATTTTCATAATTATACATGTAAAATTTTAAATCATTTTAATACTCTTTATATGGTGATACTTGGAGCCAAATTTCATTCATTTATTTTAACTGTGTCTGGGTGTTACACTTTTAATTTCTGTCAGAGTATGATAGCACAAGCCATTTTAAAAATGAATTATTAATATTCTGTTATCATTGGTTTCCATACAATGTCTCCAGGCCTACTGCACAAAAGAAGACCACTCATATTTTTCGAAGTTTTCTGAAAAATGGTCAGTAGTTATGTACGACTTTTATAATTGTGTTTTTACGCCTCGTCGATGACATGGTAATAACAACCGGAAGAGGTTTGTTGAACAGAAACAGGAAAAGAATAGGCAACAGACTGTGCGGACGAATCATCCCGGCATTCACTCCGAATGTATCAGGAAGCCATGGAAAGTCGATATCTGACCGGGAATCGAAACCGGGTTTTCCAGAATCCCAGGACTGACAGTTACCGCTCACCCAACAGAATGAATTCTTCTATTCTGATTCGTTTCAGATAAAAATGATTCCTCGTGTAATCGCGTATGTTCTCTGTACGAAAGTGATCTAAAAATGTGACTGGCCTCTCGGTAATTGATGGCGGACTAGTAAGGGTTACAATTCACGAAAGTTGGACGATCAGCACACTCATATATATGTACAGGAGTTTTTCAGAACCTTGTCTCAATTATTTCATTACAACATTAATTTATGATTGAAAGCGAGAAATTTTCAAATCACGCTCTTTGATAAAGAGCAGACGCGTTTCTGACACGCAAATTTGGAACGCTTATTTTTGGAAAATCATAGCGTCTCTTGGAGACCGAGCGTATGCAAAAAATATTTAAAAAAATATAAATAAGTAACATGAAGAATGTTTCGAGAAGTTCCACACATACGACTTCTTCCAGTCAACGACGTCTATAACCAGATTGTATGTAATCACTTATCTAAGAGTTCAACAGTGGTGAACGGTTCTGTCTCTTTAATAAGAACTTATTTTTATTTAATACATTCCAAGTGATAGTCACAATTTCATGATGCTTCCTTCGATAAAACCAGCTTATGAGTTGCAGTAATGGATGAAATCAAATGACAAACTGGAAAGTGAAGAATAGAATGATAACCTCCGTAAAATAAATGGTTGTACTATTAGATAATTCTATGACGAGTGGATTCGCAAAACGTACACCACAACTATACAATTAATTTTGTTGCAATTTTCTACTGAATGTATCAGCGACTCACTTCTAGTGTGTATCCATATTTGGAAAGCAAATTGGGGCAGAGTGTCGGTAAATCATTAAAGCCCGTGTGTGTAAGCTGTAGCAAATCACGGCACTCAAAATCGTGACCAACTGCTTCTGGAAACGGTAACAATGATTGCTCTGGAATACGTCCAATCACTGCACCATCAAGCTAACAACGATCTGGAGCAAGAAATTACTCTGGATCTATATTGCACAGAAATGGCACATAAACACGATGCCGGAAACCGCCTAAAGGTAAGAATTACTTCGAAATCTGGTATTAGCCAATGGTAGGAGGCTGAATGCTGAGTTATTGGCTGCTTCACCTCGTACTCCCCACCACTTAATGTAGTGGCTGGCATATAAGAGCGCTAGAATAGTAGCCTCTCTCCGGTATTTTACGTATCTACAACAACCAGCAGCCGAGTATTTTTTCAAACTGAAGAACTGAATTCGTTATAACTTTTGTATATATATATATATATATTTGCTTATTGCTTCTCGCCTCGTCGACGTCGAGGTCATTAGTGGCGGTAAAGGACTGGGGGCAAGAAACGGGAAGGAGTTCAGCCACGTACTATCGAAGCAAATATCCGGGCATTCGCCTGGAGTGATTTTGGGAAACAATGGAGAAACTAAATCTGGATGCCCGGACGGGGATTCGTACCCGCGTCCTCCCGCGAGGCCAGAACGTTAACCGTTCACCCACCACGATCGGTGTGTTTTAAAACGTCTTTAGTGGAATTGTGTTTCAGTAATAGTCTGAGATCGGAAAACCATTTCAGATACCGTTTCAGTGAGGATTGAAATACCTCTCCGAATAAATAAAGTGTTAATTAGATTTTAGTGGCTGTATTTTTATGCACTGCAGAAACAAAATCTTAGACGTTCTTTATGTGGTGAATATTAATATGTTTTTATTTGAGGAAAATACAGACTAAAGAAAGAAACAAAGAGTATCCACTATACAAATAAACACGATAACACTAAAATACATTGATGATTTGCAGCAAAACAGATTTTTCTGTCCTACGTTTGTTCTACTGTAGTAAGGGAACTAGAGTGCTTTGATAACAATGGCAGTGAATACATCAGAACATCAAAATTCTATAAATAAAACGCTTTCTACAGACAACTGCTCCGGTAAATGCTTTTTATTCCACAGACGCGTTTCTACCTTATGGGGCATCATAAGTGAAGATATGTTGATATTCTTCACCATAAGGGCAAAATATGTCTGCGGGATAAAAAAACATTCATCACAACAGTTATTTATAGACAGCAATTTATTTACAAATTTTATTGTTTAGCAACTGCGGAAATATGGCCTACAACCAGATTAATATTAAAAAATCTAATTGCTATCTCTACAGAATACGTCCGCATGTATTGTATAAGTTGAATAATTTATTATGTCATTCCTTGCTATTTACTAATACGTCATAAAAATTTCATCACGTTGCCTTTTTTACCCTGATGCCGAATTTCGAATAATGTTAAATCTTTGAGGGAATGTCAACCATCTCATGTTCAGACAGTTCGCAATAGCGGTAACATTCAACCGAGCAGAAGTTGCCACAGACTAATGACATCTATACTAATATTATAAATGAGGAAGTAACTCTGCCTCTCTGTCTGTTGGTTACGTTTCTTGGGCTAAACGGCTAATCCAATCTTGATGAAATTTGACAAGGAGATTCTATTTGCCATTGGGAAGGACGTAGGATACTTTTTTCTGTATAAATAATATATTCTGTGATGGAATTTTGAGAACTAAATGAACGGTAACAGACGCATAAGATGTGTAATTCTCTGTGATGTTATATCGGAGAGCGGGCTGATGGTTCAGTGGTTACGGCGATTGCTCTCAAAAGTTCTCGGTTTGGACCCGGGTTCAAATTCTGTTGGGAGCAACAGTTGTTTTTGACAGTATGAGCAATGGCTGTACGTTCCGTTGTTCGGATTCCACGTTAAACTGTAGATCCAGCCACAACAGAGGTGGAATATGTGGCAAATCGAATCTGTGGCACATAGGCGGCCCAAAAATCCTTCGGGACCCAACAATGCCATACGCGTTTTATTTTTTATGCTATATCGGTCACTCAAGATTTGTTTGTGTATGATCTACATTAATAAATAATATTATAAATGCGAAAGTAACTCTGATTTTCAGTCTGTTTGTTACGTTTTGACGACTAAACGGTTATACCGATATTGATGAAATTTGACAAGAAAATACTTTTTATCATTAGCAAGGACACAGGATACTTTTTCGGGAAAAATAACATTTTTTCGTCATTAAATTTTGTAAAAAAACTGAATCATAGCATGTATAAGTCCGTAATGTCGGTTGAACAGGATGTGTTTCCCTGGCTGTATTTTAGTGTATGACCTCTTCATAAATTTTGTTAACACACAAAACATATTATGTAGTATAGATGTTGATTTTCTCTACGCCAGGCTATTATTTTGTGTCTACCTAAAAGTCTCTAGCATCAGTATATTCGTCTCCTTTTTTTGACATGGCTTGTAGGCGTATGCGAATCAGAACTAAGGCGTAGCTCTAGCAGAGCACGAGAAGCTGAAGTTATTAGAAACCAAGAGTCTGATGCTCATGGAGAAGAAAGAAGACAAGATGTCCTAAGTTAACCCCTCCCAACCTTAGTTTTTTGCTATTTTTAAACATGTTACAAATTGATTCTCTTCATGGGACATGTTCGATGGCTTATATGTAATATTATCCTGACACCGTGTTTTTTGGGACATCTTTTACCTAACTTACATCCAATTGTAGCAATTAAATTTTACGTCCACGCGTATGAAGTCGTGGGTAACCGCTAGTGAGAAAGAAATCTCAGAAACACTAAAAATCAGAAGAAAGATCCTAAACGAAAAGTTAACAAACACACAGGGAAGCGTTTCACTAAAACAAAAAAGGGGTTTTAAAAATAGTTAAGAATTTCCTTTTTATTTTAGTGTAAGGCATATTTTGAAGAGATTTGATTTCGATGATATAACTTGCCTTACCAAGCTCAGGTGGCGATGGTGATGAGTTTTATTGTTATCACAAAGATCTAAAACTAGACGAGCAGATAAAACATTTTTTTATCTGCTTAACGTCTCTCTAACAGCGAGGTCTTTAGAGACGGGAAAGGATGGGGGTCAAGGAATGGGAAGGAGTTCGGCCATGGCCTTTTGAAGGAAACATCCCAGCATTTGCCTGGAGTGATTTGGGAAACCATGGAAAATCCAAATCTGGATGCCCGGACGGGGATCAGATAAAACAAACACGCAGAATGCGTGACACCGTTATTTTATTGTGCCGAAAAACCTCGCTTTCTTTGCTAGTGAAATTAAGAAGCAACAACTATTCAGGAAGTAATAGAGAAATACACTGATTGCCATAAAAATATTACACCCAGAAGGAGACGACTAAACTGAATAATACTCAGCACAGATAATAGAATCAGAGATACAAATAACTGACTATCATATTAAGCAAAACGAGTTGTTTATTGTGATATTTTGTAAGCACTTTTAGTGACCTTTAATATACTGGCTCTAGCATCTATACAGTCTGACTCGAGGTCATTGATCAGTCTAATGTTGTCTTGGGTAAGATCATCCCATAGTTGGTCCAGTTGGCGCTCCAGATCGAATATACCCGTTATTGGCTGGAGACAGGTCGGGTGAAAGCGAAGTGCTCTGACAAACAAGTACTGTATGTAGGTAGGCATTAACCTTTGAAAAACTGGCATGTTGGAGTCGCGCTACGAAGAACTGCAGACGTGGCTGTAGAATCTGGTTAGTACTAAAGGAGACTCAGGCACATAGGATATTGGTCCACACATCATGACGCTCCCAGTGCCCCTCTATACTACATTACGCTATTCATACAATTAAGAAAAAAACTGGCTTCGTCATTAAAAACAATTCAACACCACTGCACAACTGTCCGTGACACCCGCTCATCGCTAAAATGTAAACGAAGTCGCGGATAGTGGCGCTACAACATATGACAGCGTAAGAGTTATCGAGAATGTGTCTTCTGCATCTCATCTAGCAGCCTTACGGCTCGATACAGTGCTCCCAATTAATACTGCTGCGCGCTACTGGGTAAGTAGCACAGGCATCGTTAATTGAGTTCGCACATGTCAGAAGATGAAACGATTCTCCCTTTCATTGGTCTCTCCGAATCATAGTGATCCTTCTCCCCATGTAAGTATTCCTCCCCTTCCTTTAGCTCTCGACGTCGTTACAGCCCAGGTGGCAGGAAATTTGATGGAAACACAGCTCCTAAATCAAACGATTAGCCCTCTTCCAAATGTGGGTCGAATGTGTCGTCGAGATATACTCACTCCGCAAGCATAATGAGTACACAGCGCACAGATTCGTCCCATGACCGTCGACGTAACCACGATTTAAGTACTCCCGGTAGCAATTCTATGCGTCTACTGCAGCCAAACTAACATTAGTTGGAATATTATTCGTGATAATGCTGTGGTGCAATATTCTTACCTTTTGAATTATTCACTGTGTAAAAGACATTTTTATGGCTAGGGAGCGTCCATAAACTACGTGGCTCGTTCTGGAAGGGGGGCCGAGGGTTTTATGGAAAGCTACGCTGGGCTACGTAAGGGGGGTGGGGATTCCGAGCCAGGCCACGTAGCTTTTCATTCCTATTATTTGTCACAGTTAAAATGAGGTACAGAACTCACAACAGCATGTGGATATTTATTTCCGTCATTTAATTATCTCCGTATGTAATTTACGATAGTCTGACAAGAGAAAACAGTACTAAATGTCTTCTCGAATCAATAGGGAATAAAGCTACGTGCTACGTGGTGGGAGGGGGGATTTTCACAGGAGGCCAAAATGAAGCAAGATGGTTTATGGACGCTCCCCAATGAGTGTATGATAATCCGAATGGAGTTAACCTAAGTCTAAATAATTCGCGCATACCCTTCAATTAACTTCTCAGGCTTTTTCGATTTCCTGCAGAAAGTTTACCTTTTTTGTATGTTCGTTTGCGATTCAGCTGATAAGCCTATAGACTGTAGAAACAATGTTGTACTCTATGAGAAACATTTTCTGGCGCCCCTATGTTGTGCCTTAAGAAAGCCCAAAATACAAATTCTAAACGGAATATTTCTATATTTTAGTAACAAATGGCAACGATTTCCTCTGGCGGTGATAAACCGGTTATTCTTATCAAGGTTTTTAGACGCTTTTTGTAATCATCCAGGAAAATGTTGAAATCGTCCAATGTTTACGCCTAAAAACAATTATTTTAACAAAGATATTAAAAAGATTTATCATGTATAATAACGTTTACTTAATAGTCTTTAATAACTTATCCGTGGACAAACTGTTTAGCTCGACAAAGTGATCTTGTTGCGTCGTTCATTGAATATAAATATAAGACACTTTGAAACACTTGTTACTGTAATGTTTCTACGTTTCTGTCTAAGTTCTTGTTGTATCCGGTAGTAAAAGAGCGATTGCGACGCTCATGTTTGCCCTGCTCTGAAAACGCCGTATGACGTAGTGAGATGACTACTAACGTCAACATCCAGATCAGTCACCAACAACACTGAAAATATCACTGCAGGCATGCACATACAGGTGAGTAGTCAAAATTATTGTGAATGAAATTGTGTAACACCAGCGTTTATTGTGATTTGTACCGATTCTGACGAATGTTTTCTGGAACACTGTGTGCTTAGCATACTGATGACACTATTCAACAGAACTAAGGCATGCATTTTCTTCAGCCTGCCAGTAATTTTGGCTCAGTTCATATTTTTCTGATCACTGTGACTACATCGTTTGACGTTACGATGTTAATACTGCAAACACACTTCATCATTGCTTACATATAAATCCGTAGCGGTCCGTGTTCTGTTTGTTATGTGAACAAAAGGTTTCGATGGAAGTTAAACAGTTTGATAGTTATGGATCTGACTTAATTCTGTGGTATGTCTTATGACTTTACATGACGTGGCGCCAGAGCAGAAAATGTGAATCTCATCTTAACGTCAATTTTTTTTTTAGGGCCTCATTTCGTTTGATTTCTGTAAGTTCGAATGAAGACTTCGGTTAGAACATTGGAATAGTATGACACCTCACGCTAATGCTACCCATCTTGGGGTGTTTTCGTTTAGCAGAAATGGAAGCTAAAAAGTATTAAATTTTCTGACTATATACTAGTAGAAAAGATAATAGATGATGTAAGCTAAATGGCTACGCGTGTTAAGGAGTGTTACTGCGGTACTAAGGGTAGCAGGTTAGATACAAGGCCCAGACAATTTTATTCCTGCACGTGTTTTTTCTTGTTTCTGTTCGATGATTGTGGCATTACAAAGTTGTCTTTACACAAACTCATCAGATTAAACTTTTGGTTTTTCGTGATAACGGATTTTCCATTTTGCTCTTTGGTTTCTGTTGATACTGATGTTGACTGCTTTTCTTTGCATTGGTGTGGCTAATTTACACGTACTTTTAAGTAACTTCGATTGTTTATTTCTTCAGTTTTCTGAAAATGTTGAAGAGACAATATTTAAATGATGTGTGAACGAAGGATTTCCAGACGTGTCGCTGAAATATGATGTCGATGAAAGAGAAGCTTTCGAAAGCTTGTCTTCATCCTGCAGCGAACCGGCAAAGATTATATTTTTGATTCAAATATACTCACATTATAACGATGCACAAAGCAGCAGATTAGTTCAGAGGGAAAAGTTGTGTGTAAGAACACTGTTATCATTTGAAATTCCGAAAACAGTGAACAGCCAACACAATTCATGTTTTCAGATTTAAACATCAAATTCCGGCTATGGTATTTGATAATTCTCGCAGTAACAATTAAACATCTCACGAAGAGAACGATACAAAACAAATAAGCAAAAAATTTACAAGGTTTGCGGATAGGTGGCGGGCGTCACTTTATTAATTTTATTTGTAGTGTGCATGATTATTGTGTTATTGTTTCTATGGATGTGCGAAATGTGAGACCTAAATGGATATTTAGCAAAGAATTTAAGTCACAGGGAACAATGTGCCATGAGCCATTGATCTCAGACGAAAAACCAGTGGAAAAATTTTGATTTGAAAGGGACTGGAATAAGTAGGATATCACATTTCAAATGAAGCATTTCACTGGCTGCGCTATCTCGACTTTGAATTTTAATGTTGAATTGTAACTGTAACTGTAATTGAACTCTTAAATGTAAATTTTATTAGTGAGAATGTACTGACACATTTATATAACGAATTTTAAAGCTGAATTGTAATTGTATCTTTAATTGGACTCTTAAATGTAAATTTTATTAGTGTGAACGTTCTGATATAATTACATGTAATGTATTACTGATCATGTGCTATGGTCATAAGATAAATAAATAAATTAAGCATGATATCGAGGGAGATGTTGTCAACGATGTTACACGGGAAATTGAAATCTAATCTTTCACAGAGCTGGAGATGCAACCGACATAAGAACGTAGCTACAATCCAGGAAACTTACATTTAGGAATTTTTTTAAGACTCGTGAGTAATAATGCTGGCAAAGTTGTCGGCAAAAGCTAGTAATGGATATACATTTAATAATATGGACTCAACAGCGTTTGTATACAGAACTGTTGAGAGGTTTGTACTCTGTTTCCATTAAGTAAGCTGAGTAAAAGAGATCTATACTTTAACTAAGTGCTTCTGTTTCACAGTCTCTACATATTGCACTTCCAAAACATCACAATTGATGATAGCTTAAAGCTGAAGAGTTCGCAATTTAATTTTAACAAATCTGAGGTCCAGCATCGTTTCAGAGTTCTGTGTTTATAAAACAAGAAATGAGTTCAATATCGTTGTAGCCAGAGAAACATACGCACCCGCATTACATCCAAACATGCAGTAATTTTATGCTTTGCTTTCACTGAAACTGTTATTCTGAAATATTGGTGAAAGTATCGGATGCTCACGCAAAAAGTAACTGATTTCTACATCAGACTGGTTTCTTGTTATTTATTGTGATGGCCACTAAAGTGTAAGGGCGGATCAAAACCTGATTCTATCTTTTTTTAACTATCATGATCTTTGTCTATTCACCTTTTTTACTTTCTGTTGTTCCCTCCACTAATAATTCAAACAAATTTCCATGACTTGAAATTTGAGCTAATATCTTTTCTGTGTTAAATTCTTTCACAAACCACATTAATTTAAAAATATGTTCATTTCGTAAGCACACGTAACTTTCAACATCGTTCTGTTGAACCACATTTTTAATGCTTCAATATTTATTTTTCCTGGCATTCCTAAAGAAAAGGCTTCACCTTTATAAATACCTTGTCGTCATAGTTCAATCTCCACTGTTACAAAATTTTTACTTTTGAAGTTGGTTCTTATTCTGACACTTATTTTGTTTTGCCATCAAACAAGCTATTCAGTAATTTCTCGACGTCTTCAACCTTCTCTACTGGCAGCACAATTGCTTCAGCATTTTGGAACATAGTGTTTAGTTCTCCTTGAACTTTTATGCCAGGCTCAATTTTTTGTTTTACTTCCTTGATTCGTTCGTGCTTATAAAACTTCAGTATCAACACCAACAAAATACAGAACTGCATCATCCATTTTTAATTGATGTTTGCCTCTCGTTATTATAAACTTTTTTTATAGCTGGCTCATTCTTATACAAATTATAAATTAGTCATTCATTTTCCAAAATTCATTAATGTATCCTTGTTACCCTTGATCTTTCTGCTTAATATTAATCATAACGCCAAAACTGCTTCCCTTTTAACCAATTTTTTCCTGAACACATGTTAGTTTTAATCTAATAATTTTTCCACTTTCTGTTTTTCTGTATATTAATTTACTGTTGTTTATCATTGAGTTCGTGATCTTAAAAAAACTGTAGGATTTATTTATTTTTCAGCTTGTTTTGTGTTTGATAGTGTAAAGTTAATACACTTATGAAGATATTTCATAATCTCGCAGTTTTCGTTATCAGTTGAAAAATATTTCAATTCATTCTTCTAAAAGAGATCTTAGAAGTATTGATGGATTCATATCAAGTCTTACTATCTTATTTGAGTTTAAGCCTTTCAAAGTCCAGCCGAATTCTGTTGATAAGAATGGAGCACCTAAGTCATTAACATCAACACTTCCCTCATTTCCAACACACTACGGACAAGGCAGTCCCCGTCTCTTAGTTTCTGTCTGTATTTCATCCATCAGTCCTCTCTTTAAACCGAGTTAAATTTTTTCAGAATTTTGTTTGTTTTCCCATTTATCTCTTCACTTATTATAACCATTTACTTGCTGCAATTTTCATTGGTTTCTTGCATTTCCTGCTTATTTAATTTATGAATTACTTGCGTTCCATTCTTACTTCTTTGTCTTTAGCATTTCCTCTGGGGCGGCTTCTTTCATCACGTTCGAATTTTGACTTCTCCTGTTATCTATACTACGTATTCCATTCTGCTTTAGCAAAATATTCTTCACATTTTCCTACAGTCGCCAGATTCGTGTTTCTGTAGTTCCTACACGCCACACTAAGGCACATTATCCGAGATTGATCATAATGGAAATGGTGTTTTAATCCCTCTCGTTTTACATTCGATATAAGAAATTTCTATGGAAAATATCCAAATCATCTGTGCCCTTTTAAAATTTTTTAAACATTAGTATAGTAATAAAATTGTTTGTAATAGTCAATGAATAAAAATCATTCCCAGAGTGATATTCTCTGGATTTTTTTTTTCTGTTAGCTCATTGTTTGCTGAATTTTTTTTTCTTATTTTACAGAATTCAAACTTTAAACGTTAATAGTTATATGTTAACCAACTTTTTTATTCATTTGTACACTTCTGATGTGGTCCCAAGATTTTGTCTGAAAAATTCCAACTGAACGGAGGCCATCGATTTCCTCACCCTGATATTTTATTATTAGTATTACTTTATCCGCCACTTCCTAAAATCAAGGCCACATCGAATGTTATGTCGGAATAATGACAATAGCATAGCTTGCTCTTAGTTTGGAATTTAAAAATTTGCTTTGTAACGCTTCGTTTAAGATCGCTCAATTTGCATTTTTGTAACAACTTTCTCGCAATAAATCGGCAGAAACTAGAAGTAGAATAATAAAATTTGACTGAAGTGCACAGCTACTTACGGATGAAGCTCTGGTTAAGAATTTGATTTCGCGGCAGTGCGATGAAGATACGTGATGGATAGGAAATTTTTGACAAGTTTAAGTCAAAGTTTATGGTTCAGCCAAATTAATTGCAGTTACCAGTAGTAATCTTCACACAGTTCAAAAACACTGTGATTGGTGAGCTTAGATGTTGGGTTGCCTCAGCACTGAAGCGCCCGTCTTTTTACGACCAGAGAAACAGTAAGGCTGATATTATAACCATAGAATGGGAGGTAGCAACAGGCAAGACCGGGTTCTAGCATTAAATATGCCAAAAATGTAACAAAAGATATCGAAAGATATTTTCCTGTATGCTTGGTATGGCTTTCTTAATGCTAACTCTAAGTCACCTATTTCTACAGAACAAACTTTCCCGAATTTTAGATTAAATATTACAGAAGAAATGCATGTCACGTCTCTGATAATTTGGCTCTTCGTGGAGTTACTCTGCCAACAGTGAAAAAATTGGATAAATTATTCTCAACATTTATGTTCAACATTCTACACACAAATTTGATGAAATAATGTATAAATACCAAACAGATGTCGTTGATGATGCTCTGGGCATAGAGCGAAACGCGTATGACACAAAAATAAAACAAAATTCAATTGCATTGGCGTGTTATTCACCTTTATAAAAAATTGATTAACTCGCAATTGAGGAAATGGCCCACAGTATCCAGTTATCAAACATTAGCATCTTTAACGGAGATATATAACCGGTAGTATTCACCCTCTTCACTACGATTGAGTTGCGGCAAAGAATGTATACTTGGATTCTTACTAGTACATTCTGTGCATCTAATTTTCGAGTGTTTTGGCGATCTGTATAATAACTTCCATTTCAGGCTGCTTCAATAAATGTTCAATCCTGTAATAATTCCATTCAGTGTATCTTGCTGCTCGCCCCAGATATATAATTTTTTGCACTGCATCCTTCCATTGTTCGGTGATTGACCCATTGCATTACTGATTGTCATATACCTGCATTATACCAGCAAGAACTTTGACCAATTCCGATGACAGAGATTAGTTCCAATTTTTATGTTTGTATATGTTCGAGACGATTTTCTGCGTATCAAAATTAGTGAGAACCCGCAATAAGCTATTTTTGCTGAAATATGAGAGCCTGTTATATATAATCAAAAAAATCATACTTGAATATATCACACACAAACATGTATTATCCTATTAATACTTTGAAATAATTAATACCTCTTACACTGATATACTCCTCAGTTCTTACGCTATGTAATCGATGTAGCGTAAAATTTCTTACAGCATGATAACGTAAATGCCTTTAGGACAGGTTGCGAGACTTTATATTAATTTATATAGTGTGTGTGTTAGGCTCAAAGAATGAAAACTCCCATTGATCGTGAAAAATCCCCGTCCACAACGCGCTGCGGTCTCTTTAGAGCATTCATACCACGTTGTCCGTGTTATGGCATTTATGAAAATAGGCAGAACGTGTTGTGGCTAATTCAAAGACAACACGGTACGAAATTGGCGTCGTGGTGCTCATAATATTTGACCACTATGCGTTGTGATTATTTAGAAAAGGCATAAAGCATTCTGAACGTTAGCTGATACAACCACGATGCGACAAACAGGTTTTAACTACGGCTCCTACATCTTCTGTAAATTAACTAATAATCAGGTGATGTTAAGAAAATGAAACATTCTTTTTTATTATCGTTTCTTTATATTTAATCATTATCTGATATAAGTTGGCAATAAAATTATTAAACCGAAGAAAGTTGGTAAAAATTATAAAGAATGTTGAAGAGTTATTTTATTTTTACATGAACTACTGTCATGACACTTTGATTAAATTTTATGTGCATTTTATCTGCATCTTTTTTTTATCAATACAGCGACATATTATAAACCCTTGCCAACTTCCAGATGATAACATAGGTGCTAAGAGAAGTTTTAAAGTAGATGAGGTCCGTACTGAATGTTAGTAAAATTTCTGATATTGTAAATTCATTACGAGCATAAAGTCGATCTACAAGTGCTTCCTTGATTCCTAACTGATAGAGACCTGATGGATTAAACTCGACCGGTGTTTCCTATGCTCCCGTTGATCGTGGATTCAGCAGTTAACGTTCAGAACGCGTTATGGCTTTTATTAATTACCACAACGCGTATTGGCCAAATATAATGAGAGCCACGATGCGAATTTCGTATTGTGGTCTTTTTGAGTTAGCTGCAACCTGTTCTGGAAATGTTAAGAGTGTCATGATATGAATAACGTATTATGGATATTTTAAAGAGATCGCAACGCGTTGAGGATGTTTTTTTCGTTCAGTGAGCGTTGTCGTTCTTTTAGTCTAATATGTGCACAATGATCTCTGGACGACTGCAATATTAATAGTAGACTTGCGAAAGTATAATTTATAACGGAGTTCTAACGTTTGAGGAAAACGTGGGCAAGCAAATTTCCACATGTCAGAAGCAAGCATGTTCAGAGCGTTATTGCCGATCGGAAAGTTCGCTTTAGACTGCAGACGGCGATTACGGATATTTAGGAGCGCTGTGGCGAGACTTCCAAGGTGGCCCGGTTACCATCTGGCGTGGCCTTGATCTGAGCTTCAGTGCCGGACTTGCTTACAGTGTTATGTACGCGGACGTGTTCAATTACAATTCTGTCGGGCGCCGCGCAATGTTACACAGAAAACTTACCTTATTTCAGCAGCCAATTGTGTAATAGTCTGTGCTAAAGTGAATACATAAAAAATTGCACGCATCTGGATTTTCAACAAGCGAAGCAGTCTAAAGCGTTAATATATGCACCGACCCTCATAAACATGGAAGAACGGAATGTTATTCCATTTGTTCTAGAAATTATTCTGATAGCAGAACGGCTAGTCCACAGTAAACCATAACAGTTTCTTTTTAATATAGTGAAAGAAACGTCAGCATCTATCCTAGAATTACACAAATGTTTAACTGTTTGTCATGGTATTTTGGTTGTAATATATAAAAATTACTTCAGCATTTCCAAAACGAGTGAGCGTACATACTGTTATGTCCGAAAAGTTCTCAGCATCGGCGAAAGACAGCCAAAATAGAGACAAACTAAGAAACATGGAAATTCGTGATCATCACTCTATAGTGGGTTGTTGCGGTTGTCATCTTTGGGGATGCGGATGTTCAGTGCTTGACTTCCGCGGATGAGGATGTTTTGCGGAAGCGGATGTGGAAAAATAAGTTTATTATAATTTAGATTTTAATATTTTATCAAAAATAAATTTAAAATCAATCTTTTTTTTCATAAGAAAATTCTATTTCCATATAATACTGCCATATTGACTTATTTTTGCCTCATAATTCAACAACAAAAATGTGGGATGATTACACAAGTGAATTAAATTATTTACATAATCACACACGCGTCTAAAAACCAGTCTTTGTCATATGAACTTTGCAGAGTTCGTGGCTAGTCTAATTCAAACGTCAAGCGACAGGCCACGCCACTGCGCATTTCCGAGCTCATTTTTAATCTATACGCCTCGTCGACGTCGAGGTAATTAGAGACGTGAAAAGATCGGGGCTAGGAATGGGACGGAATTCTGCCATAGTCTTTTAAAGGGAGCATTCGCCTGGAGTGATTTGGGGAAGCCATGGAAAACCCAAATCTGGATTCCCGGATGGGGATTCGAACCGGCGTCCTCCCGAATGCGAGCCAGGCCGTTACCGCCTACCCACTACGCTCTCCGTGCTCGCCACCAACCTTCCCACCGCTCTAGTGACGAATTCGCAGTACATCTTGTAGGACCTACGAGTTCAGATTTTCGATAAAAGAACTCTTGATGGTCCGTGAAAGCGGTTACAGGAATACATGTAAGAAATGTTGGATGTTGTTGGACTCCCAGGAAACCAAAATGGGTCCTTGCTGTCCAACAAGCTATATATATATTTTTTTTTAATGGCATTCGGCTACTGGGCCATACAGCCAGCTCAATGTGATTGGTTGCTATCAAGTATTGACACAAGGACACTACAACAAGGACAAGACATTCACAGACACAACACTAAACACCCATGCCCTCGGCCGGACTCGAACCGGTGACCTTCGGTACACGGAGCTAGCACTCTAGCCCCTACGCTACCGAGGCCGGCCAACAAGCTATACATATTGAGGAAGCTATCGGAGGAAACAAGATATAGATATTGGAGGAAGCTATTGGAGGAAATATCCTACGAGTGTGCAATAAGAACACATAGTGTGCCGCGAGAAAGTAAGAGTGGAATGGATTGCTTGGAAGATCTAGAGTAGCGTGAGTGGGTGAGCGCATCCTACGGTAGTTCTACACGGACGTCCTAGAAGTTGGACCGTGAATAGGCCGCTTTGAGGTAGGGCCATAATGGACTGCACTAAAACCGCACCGTCACCGCACCGTCACCGCACCGATACTCGGACGAGTGACGGCTCGCCTCCCTCGCATCGACACTGGTCGCTAGCTCCTTCGTGTAACGGACGGGTTCCTACTCTGTCTTCAGTCTCCGTTAACGTATACACTTCGTTGTTTCAAGGAATTAATGTTAAAAATTAACCTTAAAAATGATTGGGAATCGCAGCTACAGTTACCACCCGTACTTTATTATAGAGTACTGTCTTCTTTGTAGGCGTACTTTATAATCTACGAAAGTAATAAAGTTCACTAAAATATATTTTTTTCTCCTGCTTTTACGTCACTGTTTGATCTCTTAAGCACGTAAATAGTATCCCAACGCAATTTTGACGTATGATATATGATTGAATACATATTTTTCAGTACTTCTAAATTCAGTTGGTTGCGGCGTGTGATTCGGGTATGGAAGGTTCCCGGTTCAAAATCCGGGCCTCGGATACAATTTTTACAGGCCTTAAAGTCGACCTTCACGTCTGGCAATGCTTTGATTTGTTAATGCGAACATACAAGGACTGTACCAACATTTTACGAACATCTGATGAACATAAAGTGAGGCTGAAAAGAAGGACGCTTTTCGAAAGCAATCAGTAACGCTAAAACAATATTTAGTCGTAAAGGACCAGAAATTTCTGAACTCATTGTATAGGCTTCTCCATATCGACCATCCCGACACCGGCCCGCACTGTCAAAAATTAAACCAAACTGCTGACGACCGACACACGGTGCGGTGTCGTTTGAACTCACTTCAATCGAGTGAGCGACAGCAATTAGAACAGTGTCGGTCGGTGAAACTGAGGGCTAGGTGTGGTCTATTGCAGCCCCACCTTTACTTTACATACAAGTTCAAACTTGTAAATTCGCCACTTAGGTGATAACACGGTTTAGCCCATTGTTACTTTTATTGCAAGATCGTCAGAAAACAACCAATTTTTGTTAACTAAGCAACGATGGGCAGAATCTCGAATAAATTGAAAATTGCAATGTAAACAAAACACCCGTAATACATCCGCATTAAAAATTGCGGATGCGGATGCGAAAGAGGATGTAGGATTTCACGCGAAAATTCTGCACTTGTGGATGCGGATATCCGTTACATCCCTACTCTATACACACAAGTATCAGTTTTCCGATACATTTTGTAAATTATTTATTATTTAGAATTAGGATGATCGGAATCTTCAGCTATTGTGGACGCTGAGAACTTTTCACAGAGGGTAATATTCACCATTACTGAACTTTTAACTGTTGAGATTCCGTCAGCTTATGATTAACAGGTGGTGAATTCATCTGAGTTACTCGTAACCGTATTCTTTGTAAGAGATCTTCCTTCCTCGGTTTAAAAATAGCCCAAAGTATTCCACAAAGCCCCTGCCACTCGTGTGGCCAAATCACACGTCTAGTGCACACCTGTGGCATCCTACACGAATCAACGCTGAATCTGAACACAATGAACAGCGTCGCATTGTTTTTAGCGATGACTCTGCACTACCTCGGATGACCATCGTCGGCGAGCATGGCGGTGACCTGAAGAGGTTCCAGTCTTCCAGTGTTTCAGAGAGGCACATAGGTGCTACTGCTGGCGTCATGGTGTGGAGAGCCATCGGGTATGAGTACAGGTTACGGCTAGAAGTCACTGATGAAACTCTGACGGCACAACGGTACGTCACGGACATTCTGCGTCCTCATGTGTTGCCTCTCAAGCGACAGTATCTTGATGCCAGTTTTCAATAGGACAGCGATCGCACACATACGGCACCAGTCGTTATGAACTGTCTGCGTAATGTTCAGGTACTCCCGTGGCGAGCAAGATCCCCAGATCTGTCCCCGTTAGAAGACGTGTGGGACCAGCTCGAACTTCAACTCCGTTCCAGTGACAGTATCCAGGATATCAAGGACCAGTTACAACAGTTGTGGGGCATCTTGCCGCAAGTGAGGATACAAGGGCCTTCGCAACCAAATCAGGTCATAGGAGGTACAACGTCATACTGGTAAGTGGGCTTATACTGCCAAGTTCTTTGAAATCCGAATCACGTTTTTAATCACTGAAATAAAAACACATAACCTCAAATTTCGTTTTTCCCTTCCCTTCTTCGTGCTTCACTATTTTTGTCAGACATTGAAAATTTCGAAATCGAAGATAATGCCTATAAAGAATAAGAAGACACCACTTGCCCGTGGGTACAAATTATGCCATTAAATTATTGGGAATGTTGGATCATTTAAAAACTTTGGTGTAACATTGCAAAACAATATATATTGCGTTCAGCACATAACATCGATTGTTGGAAAATCTGATAATAGAATCCAATTCACAGGTCGAATTTTGAAGACCTGTAACATACCCATGAATGAAATAATGTATAAAATTCTTGTTCGGCCTCATGTGAAGTTTTGGTGGCCGATATTGGATCCGTATCGCAAGAGGTTGATTATTAGTATGTAGAATGTACAGGGAATAACCCCGCTACAGTACTTACGAAAGAGTCAGAGAACTGATGCGGAAATTGGGCTCAGATTCTCTGGTAGACAGAAGCAGGGGCGTAGCTACTATGGGGCTAGGCGGTGCAGTGCACCGGGGCCCTCACGCTCAGGGGGCCCCCAAGCATACCTCAAGGGGCCCCAAAGAGCATCTCTAGGGGCCCTCAAGCGCAGTTTAGAGGGCCCCACGAGCCTTCACGGCAAACTGGCGACCTTTTTTCTTTTAGCTCTACCGTCGTCTAAGGGGCCCCTGAGAGTACAAGAGCCCCTCACTAACGGCCCTCGCTGTGCTCAGGGGGGCCCCAGCCACTACTCAGGGGCCCCTAAATAATAATTCAAGGGCCCTCATCCTCAGTTCAGGGGGCCCCTACCAGCACACAAAGCAAAAAAAAAAAAAGGTCGCCCGTCTGTCCTGAGGGCCCAAAATAAATTTTTTGCACCGGGGCCCTTGTTGACCTAGCTACGCCACTGGACAGAAGAAGAACTTTCCACAGGAATTTTTTCAATAACATGCAAACAACATCTGTTATTTACGACTCCGAGCGTGGTGGGTGAACGGTTAACGTTCTGGCCTCGCATTCGGGAGGACGCGGATTCGAATCCCCAACCGGGCATCCAGATTTGGGTTTTCCATGGTTTCCCCAAATCACTCCAGGCAAATGCCGGGATGCTTCCTTCATAAAGGCTATGGCCAAATTCCTTCCCGTTCCTTTTCCCCAGTCCCATCCCGCCTCTAAAGACCTTAGCCGTCAACGAGGTGTAAAGCCGTAAAAAGTTATTTACGAATGCATTGAAGCACTTCTCCCGCCAACGTATTTGGGTCGCAACGAAAGGATAGATATAAGACCAGGGAATCAGGGTGCCGTTCTAATGTTATTTCTTCCCTCTTGCCGATAGGAATGCACAGCATCTAGTTTTGGTGCAAAATACCCTCTGCCATCCAAACTTTTCTGTGAATTTCAGAGTATGGATATAGATGTAAATGTAGATTCTTCCATGGCTTCTGTGTGACAAATGAGGAATGGGAATAAACAATCAATGCATTATAAAGACTACAGTATAACACATTTTAAAAATCCTTGATGTACCACTTGTATCCAAGTGTAGGCAGATAACATTAATTTTAATTGCTTTGGCAGAGAATAACTTTAGAATACCACAGGCAAGGATGGCTCAACCGTGATTTCGGAGTCTACGTTTTTTAGGCGCTGCTTCAATCGCCTTTCGTTGGATGCAACTCTTGGTAGACCAGGTGCATATCTCCATGATTTAACTTATCATCATGGAGAAGCATTATAATATACCATGGCCAGCACAGAGTTGTGTGGACAAGGTAGGAGAATCATTCTAGCGACTGAAAATGGTTTGATAAATTCTCTGATATCAATTATTTGCCGAGAATACTTGTAGCTGCGTTGGCTTTTGAGCAGCATTTCTTGTAATGGTGAGTGAATTGACCTTGGGCGACCCTGTGCAATCGGCATTGCTCTAGAGAACTGGTTTGGTACAGCTATCTGACATACTGACCCAAAATTAACAAACTGATAAACCACAGCATACATGTCTTTGTGGTTGTGGGTTTAAAAAAAAAAATTTGTTCATTCTCCCAAAAACATACTGTATGTCAAATATGGTTATAAGAATTTTAAAAAATTAATAAGTCCCTTATTGTTGACGCTTCGATAAGATATTTTTGAACTAATAATACAAAATAAATAATCAGGCAAATATTTTTACCTGCTCATCAGTCTTTAAAGTAACTTGACGTAATTCACTAGTTATTCCTATCCTGTGCTACGTCTCTGGTACTCCTTTACAACGTACGTTTCAAATATAATAACATTTATGTTCATTTGAACTGTTCTCGTTATTAACAAATTACTCAAGCTCTTTTGTCGCAATAGATCCTTCTTTCACCCATCATTTAAAGAACGTACTAATATTTTTATTTATCGCAAAATGTATCTCACTCTGTCTTTGCTTGTACTACAATACTTCAGTACTTAGTACGGGAATGGAAACGTATTTGTTCTGTCTATCCGTCTGTCAGAGGCTTCTAGCTCGTAATAAATTGTAGCCTTCAACTTTGCACATAATACATTTTGCTGGCCTAAAGCTGAATACTGGATTTAATATTTTATAAAATTATATTTCAGGGGGCCGCATACTAGTAAAGTGAGACTAATATTTTTCTGCCTTGCGTGTGGAGTATCGTGGTTTAGAGCGCGTTATGTGAAGCATAGGAGGAGGATGTTTTTCTAGTTTATTTCACTAGAAAATAAAGGTGTAAACACCTTTCTAAGATGTACATCTTAGACCGTTTTTGTTACTTAGGAAATTTAAACTTCTCTCAAATATAGACCAGACCACGTTTTTAAATATCACTTCATTATGATGCAAACGATAGGAACAAAATGTTTTATTTTGCAGTAAATCTGCCACATAATAATCCTCCCCCCCCCCCCCCTTTTTGTGCTGTCATCAGTTTCTTGACTGCTCGACTAGTGCGATGCAATCCTCTATCTCCTTCTATCTTGCGCTACCCCCTTCATCTCAACAAAACCTTTACAACCTATATCTCCAATTTCCTGCTTCATAAATACATATCTTTGTATCCCTCTTCACTACTTACCATCGACTGTTCCCTCCACTATGAAATTAACCAACCCCGCATGTCTTAAAATGTAACACACCATCCTGTCTCTTCTTTCTGTAAGACTCTTACATAAACTTCTCTCGTCACCCATTATCTCCTAAGCACTTTCATACTTCATCTTTCCACTTAATTTTCAATATTGTTCTACAGACCACATTTCAAATGCTTCAGTTTTCCTTCTTCCAGGTATTCCTAAAGTTCATGCATCATTACCATAAAGTGCTATCCTCCAAACAAAGAGTTTTAAAAAGTTCTTTCAGAGTCCTCGAACAATATTTGAAAATAAAGGATTTCTCTTTTTCAAGAAGGCTCTTTTCGCTATTGCTATTCTACTTTTAACATCATTTCTGCTTCGGACATCAGTTGTAATTTTACTTCCTAAGTAGCAGAATTCACTTACTTTTATTGCATCCAATCCTACTTTTATACTTAATCTACTGTTATTGCTATCATTTCTGCTATATTTAATTAATATCGTCTTGGCTTGGTTTATATTTAGTCTAAAATCTTCCTTCAGTATTTTGTTCATGACATTCAGAACTTCCCAATATCCTCAGGGCAATGTCAACAGCAAATCATAACATACTGATTTTTTTCTCCTTAAACACTTATGTCACATTCAAATTTTTCTTTAACTTCCTAAGTTGAATATTCATGGGGATACCCTTTTCTCCCTCCCCCTTTTTTTTAACGACGCATGCCTTTCACGATTCTCTCTACCTTTATAATAGCCACTTGATTCTTATCTAGATAATAAAGTATTTTTCTGTCCATATAGTACACCCGACTTCTTTAAAATTTTGAACATATTTTCGACTTAACATTATCAAAGACATCGAAAGCCATAAAAGTATCCTTATATTTCTTGATCCACCGTTCATGAATTATTCTTAAAGCCAGAATTGCTTCTCTTGTATTGCTATTTTTCCTAAACTTTTACTGATCTTCACCTAGTATCTCTTCTACTATCACCGAGCGTGGTGGTGTAACGGATAGCGTTCTGGCCTCGCATTCGGGAGGACGGCGGTTCGAATCCCCGTCCGGGCATCCAGATTTGGGTTTTCCATGGTTTCCCCAAATCACTCCAGGCGAATGCCGGGATGCTTCCTTCAAAAGGCCATGGCCGAATTCCTTCCCATTCCTTGCCCCCATCCTTTCCCGTCTCTAAAGACCACGTTGTTAAAAAGGGACGTTAAACTGTTAAAAAAAAAAAAAAAAAATCTTCTACTATCTGTATATTATCCTGGCCAGTAATTTTGAAGGGAATGATGTTAGATCTATAGTGCGATAATTCTCAAATTCATTGGATTCGGAAGTGTGAAGCTGATGCTTTTATTAAAATCAGTTGGAATATCTCTTGTTTCATAAATGTTTATATCAGTTTGAATAATCTTTGGATTCCTCCTTTCCTATGGATTTCAGAAGTTCTGCACAAATGTCTTCAATTTCAACCACCTTATGTGATTTTAATCTTTAAAGCTCTATCAGATTTTGTCCTCCTCATTAATCAAAGTCAAAATCCCCCTCGTTTTTCAGTACACCGTTGTTCAAATTATCCCCATCATACAGTTATTCTATTATTCCTGCAATTGGTTAGTTCTATCTTCTTAGTTTAAAAGAGGTTCAGTAGTTACACATATTTCTTTTATTTCTCCAAAATTTTGTTTGAGCCTCCTAAAGGTCACATCTACTTCACCTACGGCCATCTCCTTTTCTGTCTCTTCGCACTTTTCTTGTAGTCACTTTTCTTTTGCTTTCTTGAATTTCCTGTTTATTTGAATTCCTAAATGTCTGTACTGTTCTCTTCGTGCTACATCCGGTGCCATTTCCTCTGATCCATCAGCTTCACGATTTCTCCGGTGATCCAAGGTTGTCGGGCGGCTTGTTTCATAAAGCCAAATGTTTCTTTACCAGCTTTTATTATTTCTCTCTTCAATATATTCCATTCGTCCTCAGATGACATCCTTTCAGAGTTATTTCTTAGACATACGTTTACCATTTCTGCAAATTTTTCCGTCATGTTATATTGTTTCAGTGTGTTCAGATCTAGTATGTTCTGCCTGTATTGCTTCTTTATTCTCTTGACTTTCAGCCTGCACTTCGTAACTATCAGATTTTGGACAGAGTCCATGTCAGCTCCTGGGTACGCTTTACAGTATAGAACTTGATTCCTGAATCTCTATTTGACCATGATAAAATCTTAGTTGATATCTATCTATATCCGCTGGACGTTTGCATGAACATTTCCTTCGTGCATGATTTTTAATTAGTGTCTTTGCCAGGAAGAGTTTAAATTTTTCACAAAATTCTAACAACCTGATTCCTGGCTCATTTCTTTCTCCTGGAACATAAATTCCTACAGTATTCCACTCTTTTCCTGCTTCCACTACCACATTCCAATTATCCATGTTTATTATATTTTCCTCCCCATTCACCTATTGGATTAATTCTTCAATTTCATAGTATATTTTCTCTATTTCTTTATCACCTTGCTGTGACGCTGGCATATGTTGTACTAACATGGTTGCAGCGGGCTTAGTTTTTACTCTCATCAAAATAATCCGGTCACTAAACTGTTCGTAATAATTCACTCGTTTTCCTATTCTCTTGTTCATTATGAATCCTATATGAGTACTAACTCCACTGAAAGCCTTTGTATTAATTATTCTGTGTTCCCAGAGCAGAAATCCAATAACGCTATTTTATCGAAAGAATTACATGTTAACATACGGAACAGATACTACCTAGCAGGGGGGCGGGGGGGTGGGGAGAGATTTATTAGAATTAAATGATTGTGCTAGCGCCGTGTTGGTATATGGGTGTGGTGTCAAGTGCGACAGGCTTGTCGATACACACATTCGATACTACACTGAACAGAAATGCAAATACATGAAAAATATTGATAAATATTTGGAACAGTTTGGTGATACAAATCATAAAATTGAAACTTACACATTACGTTCGACTCGCACTTATTATTTAGCGTTCATAAAACGGTTTGATGTATAATATTTATAAACAATGTATCCCAGATAATTTAACCTAAATTTTTATCATTTACACGAATTATCACTAATAAATTATTTTTTTCCTTCAAAATAATGGTTCTCACAATTACATGTGAAATGGATTCGCTACATTACAACTTGCACTTCTTCTGGGGTTGTTAAGTTGATGATCCTACAGAACCATGTGTGTACCTATCACTATTGTTATTGTTATGTTTTAGCAGTCTTTTAAATGCTGTTTCTGTTCGAGGTTTTAGCAACAGCGAGTTCATGTCATGTACTTTTACCGCCTTTGAAGGCTTGTCAAATTTTATGTGTAGAACTGAATCTCCTGCTTGATCAATATCGTTCTATATTCTTAACCAGTAAATGTAATAAATAACGGTGAGCGCTCAAGAAGAAGATTTTCTTTCTTTTTACATCTCAACCTGATCTTCCAAGAAGTAGAAGGATCTCAATAATTCCAACAATCTTTCGATTAACTCTATTCATAGGAAGTGATGTCATCAGATAATTTTTAGGTAAGATGCAACCTTTAGTCTCCAATCAATATATATATATTATTAATTATATCTTGGTATTAAATAATGATTAATAATTAAAAATGTAAATACTCTGAAATTGTAAATATAACGAGTTCCACAGACGCTTTTAATATTGTACTGGGGTAGTTGTAAGCTCTTAGGTTTAGGTAGGATTATTATTGTCTCTGTAGAGTCAGAGAGGAAGTATTATTGTCTTTGGAGAGTCAGAGAGAAATACGTGCAGAAGCACGCACAAAAAGTCTTGCTGCGGCTGTGGTGTAATTTTAGGAGCGAAATGTATTAAGTGGTGATGTTTGTAATACGGTGTTAAAATTGTGATATTAAAGTGAAGCATACAAATGTACTATCGCTCTTCATTTAGTCGTTGCCAGACCTATAAAAGTTATTAAAACCGTTGCGCATAACATTACGGGCCGGGTTTCCAAGAAAAGATATTCTTGGAGCCGAATTGTTCTTTTATTAATTAACACTTTGGAGCTAATCCTCCCAGTACGCCCTTCTGAGCGTACAAAACTGGATATAACCTCTCAAATGCATTAGCCTGACACAGTAATTAGTTTTACTGTTATGTGAGAAGGGGAGGTTACAAAGACCATCATTTTGTCTTAAAACAGAATTTGATAGCATGACAAAATTCTCCAGCTAAAGCAGGAGAAAGAAGTTCTTACTGTTCAGACATCGAGATTTGGGTTTCCCATGGTTTCCACAAATCACTCCAGGAAAATGCCGGCACAGTTCCCTCAGAAGAGCCATGGCATAATTCCTTCCTTTTTATTCCCTTCAGTCCTTTCATGCCTCTAATGACCTCGACGCAGACAATGCGTAAAATCATAACAAAAAACCATACATCACGTTACATCAATTTCACAACCATTTAGGACACAAAATTTCATGCATTACCTTTAGATCCTAAGACGTGTTTTGACAGGGTGTTTCAGATGCTCTAGCTGCGCTAAAGTCAGAGAAACTGTGTGTGTGTATGGGAGGGGGGCGGGGGGGGGGGGGGTTAGGCGGCACAGTAGAGACGTAGTGATATGCAAAGATGACTTCTGAGAATTTTTCTGAATCAATCACGATCTTATTTTCGGGGTCGTATTGCTAAATTTTTGTTAAAGGCAAAAGGAAGAGAAGTATGAAAATACAAAAACAATCGGATATTGTTACCACTGTTGAGGAAAATCCATAGAGTTTGATTAATTCTTTGGGTGGCACTATTCAAATAACAGTGTTAAATTCCTACAGGAAGCTAGGGAAAAAGTGATGCATCTGGTTTCGCTTTAAAGAGGGGCTAAGATATTACTGTGTAACTTAGAGTTTAATTATTTGTGAACAATGAGGAATGTCAATGAAATTTAAAAATCGACAGTAAGAAATTTCGCAGTTGCTTCTTTACTGAAATTACCAATGTGCGTTGTACGTGAAGAGACTAAACTCAACGCCCGTACATGACTGAAAATTTCATCAGACGCACTAACAACCCGACAGCTTATCTTTTGTCCATAAAATCATGCTGTCTGGTTCTTTGGTTCTTTACCTTCGATTTGCAACTATGGTGAGCTAACCAGCGTTCCAGAAATAAAAGCCTGAAGAAATATGGTTATAAAGTATTGCAAAGTTTCGGTAAATTGAGAGTAATTCCGTATTGATCTATAAGGACTGGTACAAGTTTCGTTGCAACTCAGACTCTGAAATGAAGCCAAGTGCACAGCAAGAAATCTCGGTATACGTAGTTAAGGCAATCACCGCTAGAGGCAGCAGCTGCTGTGACTGCTCAACTTGTAATACTTTTGGTGCTCTGTATAATGATTTTAGGTTTTTCCTCACAATAGTTTACCAAATTAATAGTGCAATATGAAAAAGGGACTAGGATAGATACAGTCGAATATCAGTTGCTTTCATATTAATTCGTTTTATTCACCATGCGAATTTCGCCTAGTGGTACTAATAATCACAATTCGTATTTTGCAATTCCCGCTGTCTATATTGCGTTCAGTAAAGTCAAACTTGGCAATATAAACTAACCTATGTGATTTTCCTCGAACGCGTTTACTTCGAGATGGGTAATAAGATCTTAAGGCGCATTATCTATTACACTAAAAAAAATCTGTGCATGAGATTATCACCATGTAATATGATGATATAACACGTTAATAAACTAGTCTGACCTTAACAAAAAAAAAAAAAACAAAAAAAACACAAACCTAAAGCAATAAATACGTAACCTAAATTAACATTTGTCCGTGAAAAATTGGAAAATGGAATGATAAAGTACTGACGGTACCGAAAAACGGAACGAGAACATTACGGAGAAAACGAGAAAAAAATTGTGTTTAAGCCGAAAAATAAATGGTAACTCGAGAGCTACTTGTCAATAGGCGGTTGGAAGTCGTGAATAATGTAGTTGAAAAACAGTAACTCCCTTACTGTCAATACAGGATATCACGTGGATATCAATGATAATTCCAACTCATATTTTTTTATTTACCACTACCAAGGTGATCGCTTTTCAAAATTTTAAACCACTGGCTTGAGAAGTCTCAAGAAACCCAGAATTTAGTAAGGTTCCAGTTATATACAAAAGTCTGTTGGAAGTTTATATTAAAAAATTCATTCCGGTAGTTTATTGATTGTTTAAATATACTTAAATGAGTATATTAATATTTTCAATATTCAGCTGTATATTGATTAGAATGTAAGATAATGAGTTTGAAGATGTTCGGGTGTTGCGAAACGAAAAGAATTTTTATCGGATACAGTAACCTCCTTCGAGTTACGTGCCTTCAATATGGCTGCGCTTTTGCACGTACGCCCTGATAGCAGTTTTCCGTCATCTACTGTTCATATGAATGGATTTCACAACATAAGGCAGCAGACTGTAATTACATCCAAAAAGGTGGAAAATTGAGCATCGGCTTACAGAAATACATCTAACTGTGGTTACACTGACTGATGTCACAGCTGATCTCATGTATGTCTTAACAACGCCCTACTACCATCAATTTTTTTTTTAACTGCTTAACGTCTCTTAACAGCGAGGTCTTTAGAGACGGGAATGGATGGGGGGCAAGGAATGGGAATGAATTCGGTCATGGCCTTTTTGAAGGAAGCATCCCGGCGTTTGCTTGGAGTGATTTGGGAAACCATGGAAAACCCAAATCTGGATGCCCGGACGGGAATTCAAACCGGCGTCCTCCCGAATGCGAGGCGAGAACGCTAACCGTTACACCATCACGCTCGGTACTTCTACCAAAGACAGAGCAATTAACAGAATGGATAGTCAGGACTGAATATTAAAATAGTGAGACTTCTGTCTAGCATCGAGAAACAAAAGTATAAGACTGCGTGCAGTTACAATGATACCAGTATATAACAATCACTCAAGGGAGATCACCACCTGTTTACTTTCTTAGCATATTCAAAAGGAGGTAAAATGGCTAGCATATTGAATTGTGTCTCAGCAAACATATTATCCCGTTGATACGCACTTTTATATTATTCTCATTTATTCGTTACCATTGTTTAAAATTATCGCAATATCATGCAACGATTTTTGAAAGTTCTCTGATTTTCACACGGGTCTATTAATAGAAATTTAGTGAAAGAATTTATGTACTTCGCAGTCGTAAGTACAAGATGATTAAAATAAAATAACAAGTGGCATGTCGGGCCATAATTATTTAGTTTGCTCTTCTAGACACCAAATCAAATAAACCTATTGGAATAACTAAGTACTGTTCACACTCTATGTATTTTCCCCAAATGATTTGTATGGCCACGAGAACCACGAGCGGTTAGGCAGCCACTGGCAGGGTTGCAATTGCTCTTGTCATTCGCCTTTGCTGTGATAGCTATCTTTCTTCTATTACTTATGGCTTCACGCCTCGTTGACGTCAAGGTTATTAGAGGTGGGATGGGACTGGAGACAAGGATCGGAAAGGAATTCGGCCATGACCTTTTGAAGGAAGCATTCCGGCATTCGCCTGGAATGATTTGGGGAAACCATGGAAAACCCAAATCTGGATGCCCGGATTGGGATTCGAACCGGCGAGTGAACGCTATCGTAATGGACGAGCAGATGAAGAGTCGCCATCTGTCCGCGAAACGAATAATCTGTGTTCTGTATGCTAAGTGTATATTCTGTTAGTGAAATGTGTAATATTTGAGACGGAAATTGGGGACGGCCCCAACATTTCTCTAGGTGACGTTGTAAACCACCTAAAAGCTACAATCAAGACAGCCGCTACACCGCGCGGGATTCGAACCTGAAACCGTTCAACTTACCCATTCCTACTCTACGAAGCTTCAACGCGTACGGCCACACTGGCTGGTTTGTTGCAAAACTGCCAAAATATTACAACAGTCGACTGATGACATCCAAAAATCTTTCACTGAGCAAAAAGTGTAGCGACTGAATATGCCACGTTAGATACTGAATTTTAAAATATATATATATATACCGTTACTGTGATGGGTATTTTTTGTTTCGGGATTTATGGCTAGTTAACACCTACATTGTTAAAACTGGGATATGATCCGGGATAAAGATTGCGAAGAAAATCGCCCAAGGCCTTTTAATGGAACCATCCTGCCATTCGCCTGGAGTGATTTTGGAAACGATAGAAAACCAAAATGTGGATAGTCGAACGGAGATTTGAACCCGCGTCTTACCGAATGCCAGTCCCGAATGTTACCCGTCACTAGACTCCGTAAGTGTGTATGACTTATTGTAAATCACGGTATTATGCGTTAGTCTTTCTTCTAGTAATTCCGCAGAATGCTTTTCTTAGGCTTGTACTAATTTGATAAAGACTGCTTTAAGAGAAAGGGACAAATTTTTTCTTCTTACTCCTACGATTACTACCTACTTCTACGCTTTCAATTTTTACTTTCGTGTGAGACTGTTACATTTAGTAGCCAGCTTTGAGCTGAATTTACTGCTTCTCTTTATGATGAAGAGGCAAACGTAACACCGAGCGTGGTAAGTAAGCGGTAACGCTCAGACCTCGCATTCGGGAGGACGCGGGTTCGAATCCCCCTCCATTCATCCTGATTTCGGTATTGCATGGTTTACCGAAATCAGTCCATGTGAATACCGAGATGTTTTCTTGAAAACGCCATAGTCAAATTCCTTCCCGTTCCTTGCCCCAGTCCTTTCCTGCTTCTAATGACCTCGACGTCGACGAGGCTTAAAGCCATAAAAAAGGCAAACGTAACGTCATTTGCCTGTGAACGGTGTTAAGTTTTGCTCCGTGTGTTACGTGTCAATTAACTTGCGAAATGTGTAGTTTATGAGGCGAACTTGAGAAGCATAACAGGATTAACGTGGGTAATTACGAAAAACAGCCAAGGAAACGGTAATCTTGACAGCTGAGAGGCCAGGCCTGATGCTTGAACTTGGTCCCGTTTGGTCTGGTATTACAGTGTTACTCGGTAAGATTGGCAGGCGAAGAAACAAAAAGATGTCAGTCTGTAATATGTAGCGACCGCTAAAAGTGCTACTACTGTACTAACCGAACATATTTATTAAGAATCCGTCCCTCAAGATTTCAGTTTTCATGGTTTCGCGCCGTTATTCTAGACCTTTCTCCAAACATTTTGCCATGCGGCCACATTGGATATTTCAGCACTAGCTACCAGTCCGCAGTAATAATAATAAAAAAAACCTTTAGAATTAATTTTTTTGCTTGGGTTTTACGCCTCATCGACAGCGAGGTCATTAGAGGCGGGATGGGATTGGGGCAAGGAACGGGAAGAAATTTGGCCATGGCCATTTTGAAGGAAGCATTCTGGCATTCGCCTGGAGTGATTTGGGGAAACCATGGAAAACCCAAATCTGGATGCCCGGAAGGGGATTCGAACCCTCATCCTCCCAAATGCGAAGCCAGAACGTTAACCGTTCAGCCACTACGCTCGGTTTTAGAATTAAATGTAGATTTTTATCGGAAACAGCTAAAAAATAAATTACGATATATTAACACTACGAGCAAATTCTCAAAATTTCATCGAAAATTATAATAAAAATCCATTAATATGAATGATGATGTAATTGTCCACTTATCCAGCATGGATAAAATATTATTATTGATGTAATTGTGTTTAAGTTTTAAAAATATTGTTATAACTGAGCCTAAAATTGTATATCAAGAAGAATACAACACTGATGTAGCATTAAATAAAGTGTGATAGTATTAGTCTTATCATAATAAGGAAAATCAATATAAGTTGAACACAATTTTTTAAATGAATGCAATTTAAAACTATAACTTCCCGCTTCGCGTTTTTCGAATTTTATCGAAAAAATTAGTAGATTTGCAACAAATATTTAACGAGGACGAGAAAACCTTATCACAGGCCGCATCTGGCGAACATCGGCATAGTATCTCAACACATGGAAATTTCTGTAGGTGACTTCCTCCTCGTTCATTTTCATTGACCGAGCTGGCGAAGAGCCACTAACCTCGCACACAACATAAAACACCTCCCACTGATTTAATCTCTGTGGAGAACTTGCTTTCTCTATTACTCGAAAAATGAATTTTTGTACCCGAGGTATATGGAGCAACATTTAAGTATTTCGACTGACGCCATGCTGATTTCCATATTCAGGTTTCCCTGAGTTTTCCGAATTCAGATAAGGAAAATTAGAGATTGTTCCTTAATAAAGGCCATGGTGGCGTGTCAAACACTCGGCTTTGATTACCTCAATGTTGACGAACTGTAAATCAACTCTCTAAGTCCTTGACGTAATATTATTTTACTAACGGCCTCAACAGACGGATCAAATAATGACTAATTACGCGTACTGATTACCATAATACTACAACAGGTGACTTGCCACCCGATTAACCTAGAACGGCAATAAGTAGACCAGTTATGATAATGATCAATACTGCTGGATACGTGAATCCAAATAAAATCACAGAGCGTGGTTGGTAAGCGGTAACGCTCTGGCCTCGCATTTGGGAGGAAGCTAGTTCGAATCCCCGTCCGGTCATTCAGATTTCGGTTTTCCATGGTTTTTCCGATATCACTCTAGGCGAATGCCGGGATGGTTCCTTTAAAAGATCACGGCCGAATTCCTTCCCGTACAATTAAAGAAAACAGAGAAAATCGAAAGCTTTACAACATCCTGACTTTTATAACATTGTGTAGCCAAGAATTCTTTGGACGATCCAAAAAAAAGCTTCCTTCCTGGTGTTTATTCAGTTATTAAATGATTTTCTGTGTCTTCTATTGGCGGTAACTTGTGTAAACTAGAAACTAACCTCCAGTTCGCTTGAATATTCACGCTGTTAACAGTATTTATTCCTAAATCTTTCGTACTAACGTCTGCAGAACTACCAAGCTGTGATTAGTATACTAAAACATCCCTTTGTTCAAGTACCGCTGAAATTGGGAACGAAGTTTTTAAAACGTCAGAAGAGAGATATTCCAAACGAATTCACTTCGAATGAAAAGAATCGCATATTTTAAACTATGATTCAAAGCAAATCTGGGTATCCTAAAAAAAACTCTGGCCTAGTAAATTGAGAAGTTAATGATGCGGAAAATTATTATGATAATCCTCCAAACAATCGATGGTCACACATCCAGAGTTGATGAGTATCAACCAATTTCATATGCTTTAGCCTCGTGCAATCTATTCACAGATTTCTTTGAATATACCTGTTACATACACCGTTATCAAATAAAGAGCCCTAAATACATTGGTCAGTAATAATATTCCACTTATTGAAAGGGGACTCAGTTGATCAACAGCATATGTAAAATTCAGATCAATAATGGGATAGTATTGGTTAAATATACTGCAGGAAAACCTCAAAATAGACAAGAATTCATACTAGGAACTTTAATACAATTAGATCTCTTACCGAAAATTCAGTTTTCTCACATTATCATGTATTTTCTTCACTGTCATTAAGGCAAAAACAAAGTTAAATTAAATAAATTGTACAAAATAAATAAAATGCATTGATCGACCAGTGGTACAAAGATCAGTAAATGGGTGAGATATTCCAAACGGATTAACTTCGAATGACATTCAGTGATTTAGGAGCAATATTTTATGAACTGGAAACCCGTTACTTGACTCTTTTTACGAGTACTTAACGTCCGTGTAAAGAAAAAGCAACCTTGGCAGCGACTGTAGAGAAGTGGAAAGGAGTTTCCCAGAGCATTACCAGTACGGGCCTTGACAGGTTCATTGCCACTACGGATTTAACGGCCGAAACTAATGGCTCAGGGTCGGGGCTACACTCCTGCCTTACGACAATAGGAATACGCTTTCTACAATTATATTAGCAGCTAGAAAATATCGCACACTTCCTATAACAGAACCATGATTAACCTGCCACAGCGAATGTCAAGTTTAATACAAATAATGATTCAAAGTAAAGTGTATCGTATATCATTTTGGCCAGTAACCAACTCTACTGTCTTTGTATCTCAGTTTATGAGAGAAAGCTGAAACATGTAACTGCTAAAGCGCTGTCAATACAGACGAAGAAAATTTCTCGACCTTCTAGAATTAGTCTCACGTTCTGTTTTGCGAGATTAAAAATGATGAAAACTTAGCTACTGGCTGACGCTAGTATGTGATAACACATATATGTAATTGCTTAAAATAACGAAAATTATAATTTAGGTATAATATCGTATAATGGGGCGTAACTTTCTACCCTAAACAATAAAAGTATATGTTAGCTAAAGATCATCACAAAAATTCTGTTAGATTTCATAGCACCAGTGCCTTTTCAGTAAGTGTACAAATCCTGTCAAACAATGTTACCTATAACATAATGCGGTAACGTCTGTAAAAGTGGAGAGGAAAAATCCTTTTATATATGGAAATGGGATACCTTTAAAATACCACTGCGCTGGTCGCTGGAGTTAGTAATTTGTATGGTTGGCAAAATCGTACGTTTTATAATATCTAACTGGCACTGCAATATGTTACGGACGAACGAAAAGAAACTGTTCTGAAAAGTGCCGAGCGTAAGATCTAACACTATAGGGATACTTCCAACCACCTACCACTAGAATTATGTAAAACCAAGTTAATTTCGGGAGTGGTAAACCGTCAACACCAACAAAACCACCAAATTTTTTTCGCAAGGTAAAATAAGTATGGGAAAGATTATACTTGATACTTGAGACAAAATGCCTGGAACATGTTAAGTTATTTAGGACTGAGCATCAATAGCTGACGAAATCTTATTCAACTTTGTTAGAAAGTGAAGTGACATGTTTTACAGGAATTTATCGCGATTTGTGCTACGATAAATAAGAATTCGCAGTTGTAATACAACAGGGGATGGGTTAACAATGAAGTTAAAAGGATCCGTTTGCGGTTGGAAGAGAGACAGCGTGACGCAAGGAACAAAGTGGACCATATGATGGTGTCGCAAGCAGAGAGCTCGAGTAGAAATACCTAAGAAGGCCGCTGTTGGCGCAAGCACTGTCGACACGCCCAGCCGGACCCGGCGATCAATTGGCGCAACACAAGGCGAGGCAACTTTCTCTTCGGCTGCTGGCTCGTCGCCAACTATGTTACCGCAATGCTCAGCGAAAGTTCTCTCTGTCCAATACAATGTTCACTTACTTTTTTCTCCGTTTAATGGCACTGGCCATATTATTTAGATTGGATTGCAATCATTTAACAGGAATACGAGGTGGGTTAAAAAAATAACGGGAATTTTCATTTTTTTAAAAAAATAATTTTATTTTTCGTCTACATCGATATTTTATCATTCAAAATAGTCCAGATTAGATATTATAAACTTA
Organism: Vandiemenella viatica; assembly: GCA_031002005.1. NCBI lineage: Eukaryota > Metazoa > Arthropoda > Insecta > Orthoptera > Morabidae > Vandiemenella > Vandiemenella viatica. Next base: position 15,451,541 of record CM061921.1, read on the forward strand.
TGCCAGCGTTTCTCCAATCCCCAAAACACTTCTGCAGCTGCGATCTTTGGGATAACTTTGACCTCTTACAGCGATACACTTATAATCTCATATATGCTTGTAAAACGACGACACTTTAAGGTTCTATTTAACATTCCTATAACTTTGTAGCATTTAATTCCAGTTTTAAAGCAAAATTTAATGCAAATTTATAAAAATAAAAAATCGCAGACTGTTTCGAAACACGTGTTATCCTTTTAACAGCTGACAGGAGATTAACATCGAATATAGCTCAAAATTTATAGATACTATTAAGACATGTTTGCCAACACAACAACGGAAAAAATAGTGCCAATCGGACTAATATAACCAGCAAAATATCAAAATTCCTGTCACTTTTTGAACACACCTCGTATTTACAAATACTTTAATGTGTAAAGGTTAAGAAATACTCTAGTTTTTAACTCACACTGAATTATTTAATTGAAAGAATTACTTTTCAAATTGAAATAGCGTAGTAAATACAAGACGATGGGTTGGCGTATATAGATACTGCATAAAATAAACAGTAACAGAACAGTAAATCTGTCAAATTCTAGCAGGCAGGAGAACAACCCCAGTTATGACAACAACAAAAATTAGTTAGAACCTTATAAAAACAGAGGGTACTGATCCTACAATTAATTCAGGATCCATTCTTCAACAATTTGTATACTTGATATTCTTAACCGCTGACATTTAACAAGTAACCACAGTTCAACTGAATTCAGCACGTTAGTTTGGTCCAGATCAATGGTTCCCAATGGCACCCCCTGCTTTCCAGTATCATATAGGCCTTTATGGACTGCAACAAAGAAGTTTTTCATTGTATTACCATGTTCATTTGTAGCCTAAAAAGGATTCAGCATAGTCAGCAATTTACTTCTAAAGAAAAGAAGCAGATTTTCAATAGTGGAACACGGCGATTTAAGACTGGAATGATGATAAATAAGGCACAAAATAATCCAAAAATTAGTGCCATTGCACTGAATTCAGCTCTGTGACTAATGCTATCATTATTATTTTTTAATAATATGCGTATTTTTAATCAAATCATGAACAAAACACCAATATTGTAAACATTTTTTAATATAGTGATTTTATAAATCTGTCCTTGTTTCTCCATATATGATTTAGTACACATAACCTAAGAGGGGTACCATTGAATCACAATTCAAAAAAAGTGTGTTACGAGCCAAAAAGTTGGAGCTCTGTGGGCTATATTATTGATTACAAGAAAAATGAGACAGTGAGAACATTTTTCTTCGAAAACGGGGCGGTAGATAATTTTTTCGAAAAGGGGGACGGTAAATCCGGAAAGGTTGGGAACTTATGGTCTAGATCATAAGGGCAACTGGAGTCAGTAATTATTGTATGTAGAAATCAGCACTGTGACCTCACGATTTTGGCTGTAATAGTGTAATATGGATCTTCTGCTGCCACAACATTGCAATTATTGGTGCTGCGATTTGGCGGGACCGCGATGACAGAGCTACATGCGGCCGCAACTGGAACTTACAAGCTGTAGATCGGAAGAGATATTCGTCAGTTGCGTATTTCGCCGGGGCGAATTCACAGCGCTGCACGCTACATTCCCGTGTGAGTAAAATTACATGCTTCATACGCGGATCATCCATCTAATACCTCTACAACATGCAGAGTCTGTTACTCAGTAACAACAATCGTCTCAGGGACATTAGGAAGCAAAGAAAATGTTTGGCATGAACTAAATTCCTACAACCAGCCACATATACAATACCATCAAATAATCTTTCTGTTTGCTTAGAAAATTTTATGCTTATCACAATTAAATCGGAAGAGATTTCGAACTGCAGCGTGTAATTTTTTGTAATTCATGGCTCTCAAACCTGCTATAATTGTAAAATGCCAATTATTGCATCTAGCAAATAAGACTGTTATTCTACGTGCATAAAAATTCATACGGGAACCTTCCATATTATAAACTGACAGCAAAAAATCTTTAGTCAATGGAAGAAAAATAGGAAAACGCCGGTGAAATGATCATTATGCCGTTAGTCTTAAACTTCATAAGAATACGCTGAACTGTACCACAGCAAATTAAAATTAAACTACTTTTAAAATATACAAAAAAATATGCTCTCACTACTTAATCATCACATGGAATCCCACAACACGCAAAGAGAAGCATTTTTATTGATCAAACAGTGTCGTGATTCCAGAAAGTTTATTAGCAGCTATTACCAGTAATTTTAAAATACTCAATCTTATATCGGCTAGTTAAGTTTGAGAGTTCTATTTCCATAAATTACACAGGTAATTCTTTCCCATGATTATTAGTTACAACTAAGTAGCATAAGAATTTTGGGGGAAATATACTTCTTTGATTCGAGCGGAGCTTTTTAGCAAGGAAAATTAAAATGTAATTGTACATAACAAGATTCTGATACGTCTTTTAACGACCTGAATGCATAAAAATTTCTTTCATATGCTAATAATGTGAATTACTCTTTCTACAGAGTACTAGATATAGCATTGTCAATTTGTCAGAATGAATTTGCATGAAACAAACTAATAATTTAGTTTATAAAACCTCACTGTCCAATTAAGACCAGAGTATATAATGAACTGGGTACTCTCTATGCCAAGAACGTTTTCATGAGTAACGGTGATTAGACATGAAGACACTGGCAGCCTTATTGTATTATAGAGTAATACAAGTCTATAAGTCTAAGTTGTAATACTGTCATTAGCGCACATCACCTTAGTATATAAACTGTAAAGAATTTAGATTCCTCCATTTAAGCAGTAATTAATATTAATGTGTGAATTTGTATAAACGCATTGTGAACCGTAAACAACCGAAATTTTTCATGTTATATACATACGTATCTATTACATCAAAAGTGACTCACGAATGTTATCAGTCACCTACTAAAACGATGCCACGGTAAACCGAAAAGTGATTATGAGTTTTGATGCGAAGAGACATTTTTAATAAACGACGGAAATGCTACTTCCCGCCGGTGACATAATAAAGTATATATTACTACTTACAGTTATAAAATTGATTAAATGGATCGACATTGTGTCCGTGAAAAATTAGTTAAATTTAGATCATTTTCATCAACAGGTAAACTAAAAAAATGCTTTCATCTAGGAACTGAAATTAATCACAACCAATCTGTTCTTAAGCAACAAATACTAAAAATATTTACACCTATCACAACTTTAACTTGCAAGCAAATGAAGCAAACGATCTTATTTTGCGGTTAACTTGGCATCTGATAAAACAATTAAGTGAAAGTGCTCTTAATTTAGAGTGCATTGTATAATAGTGATTGGGATAGTTGCTAACTGATATGTAATAATAAATTTGATTAGAAAACCGAGCGTAGTGGGTGAGCGGTAACGCTCTGACCTCCAATTAGAGACGATGCGGGTTCCATTCCCCGACCAACCATCCAGATGTGGATTTTCCCACATCACTCGAAAGAATGCCGGAATGGTTCCTTCAAAAGGCCATGGGCTAATTCCTGGTGGGTGAGCGGTAACGCTCTGACCTCCAATTCGAGACGATGCGGGTTCCAATCCCCGACCAACCATCCAGATGTGGGTTTTCCCACATCACTCGAAAGAATGCTGGAATCGTTCCTTCAAAAGGTCATGGGCTGATTCCTGGAGGGTGATCGGTAACGCTCTGACCTCCAATTCGAGACGAGGCGGGTTCCATTCCCCGACCAACCATCCAGATGTGGGTTTTCCCACATCACTCGAAAGAATGCCGGAATGGTTCCTTCAAAAGGCCATGGGCTCATTCCTGGAGGGTGAGCGGTAACGTTCTGACCTCCAATTCGAGACGATGCGGGTTCCAATCCCCGACCAACCATCCAGATGTGGGTTTTCCCAAATCACTCGAAAGAATGCCGGAATGGTTCCTTCAAAAGGTCATGGGCTAATTCCTGGTGGGTGAGCGGTAACGCTCTGACCTCCAATTCGAGACGATGCGGGTTCCAATCCCCGACCAACCATCCAGATGTGGGTTTTCCCAAATCACTCTAAAGAATGCCGGAATGGTTCCTACAAAAGGCCATGGCCTAGTTGCTGGTTGGTGAGCGGTAACGCTCTGACCTCCAATTCAAGACGAGGCGGGTTCCAATCCCCGACCAACCATCCAGATGTGGGTTTTCCCAAATCACTGGAAAGAATGTCAAAATGGTTCCTTCAAAAGGCTATGGCCGAATTCCTTCTTGTTGCTGGCCCCCAATTCTTTCCGCACTTCTAATGATCTCGACGTCGACGGCGTAGAGCCAGAAACAATTTGATCAGAACTGAACGATTGCGGTAGAAAGGCGTCGCGCGAAGTGGGAAGGAGGAGCGTTGTGGCGCAGTATGCTGAGCTGATAACCGAATACATGGACACTCTGCCAAGTAGTAATTTTTTCACCAACAGCTTGCCGTCTTACCTATCACATCAATTGCCGGCAAGGCCATTTGATTACGGTGCATTATTTATTATTGGCACTTGTTCGGTTTTGTTTATGAAAAGTTAATTAATAATTTTCGTATGAACACATTCGAAACGTCTTATTCAGTTCATCAATTCCGACGTACGGTAATAATCGAGTATTTGAAAAAAAAAATAGTATAACAAAATGTATTTAATTTAAAAAACGTATACAACAGGTGATACTAATTTCCATACAGAAAATCATTTAATGTTTATCTTGATGCAATAATGCGTAAATATCCATTAGTTTATATTCTTATTTGTTTTAAGAATTGTTGTAATGAAGTTTAAAAGAAACAAAATTGTTGCTTCTAACGTCAACGATTAATTCCTAATAATCATATTTGATTAAAATTTTTTTAAAAAACTAAGAAAGATATTATACTATACACTCAATGACATGATTTACGCATAATAATAAAACATTACCTTCTATTTTTATCGACGCTTTAAAGCAATAATCGTAATTAACGCTACATTTGTTGCAGGAACTGGAGATACCAGAAGAAAGAAAATTCTTTGGTGAAGCAAGCAAACCAAAGAAGTTCAAACGAATATTCACTACAATTGAACTGATATCAAGGATGAAGAGAATTTAATTTGGAACGCTTGAAAACAATCAACGATTTTCTCAAGTTTACTTCAATAACAGCACTTAAATTTGCTAGAAACCTATGAACAAAATACTAATTTTAGAAACCATTGAGAAAGGAAAATTGATTATGTACCAATGTACGAAACGTATAAGTATACATGATACTTAAACACATATATTTTTTGTAGTGATTTCTTCAACCATATCATTTATAGCAGTAAATAATGAGTAAGCAATAACCATAGATAGCCCCATTAGCAAATTATGTTAACAGGAGTGTTAAAAAAATCATTGACGGTTGATCACTTTTGACGGACGAAATATTTTTACGAATTTAAAAAGAAGAACCCGATATAGCAGATTAAAAACACATTCTGCTGTCATTAAAGAAACGTTTATCTTAAAACAGTCTAGAAATTATTTTGCATATTAAAAATTATTATTTGGAGTAGCGGTGCAATAATAAAGCTAACGTTAGAAGTCTCTAACGTATGGTGGTCAATTTATTGATGAATATTTGATATGTTTTAAACAACATCTTAACAGAAATATTTCGCGCGATTCCTTTCTCAGAAACTGATTTTCCGGTTGTAAATACGATTAATATAATGTCAGAGAGTCATTAATGCTGCTATTTCTATTTTCACTTATCGCCCTCAAGTTAAAAACCTGGCCTCAGTACTTCGTTCTGTACATAATGCAGTTTATGAGTTGTTGTACAGCTAAACGGTATGGTTAATAGGTTCCTTTTACCATACCTTGAAAACTGGCAACTGCAAGCCAACGTTTAATGCGGCACAAAAAATATATTGCTTGTCTATCTTTGGTGTAAGTGAATATACAACAGTAGTGTAATGAATTCTGTACAGTGTGGATTATAAAATTGAGCCAAGGAAAAAATAAAAGTGGGCCCTTTGACTAAAACATCCGGCAAACCGAAGAACAGCTATTATTCATTTCGGAGTGGCGTTGGCTAAACTACGGTTGAAAGTAGCCGATAGTCATATTAATTAAGTTGTTATTTGAAAAATTCATTGGGTATATCTACCAGATGACTTCGTCGGCATTGCGTTCTTTGTTGATTGGTCACAATAACGTCAGTTTTTATTAATCTGTGAACCGTGTTATCCAGTTGAGTTTTCTGAATTCACGAAAAAGTTCACCGTACATATCACAATTTGAACCATTTGAACGTAGGTTAAATTTCATCGTATTCCATGTGCAGAAAAGCAGATATCTGATGGACTGGATACAATTATCCGAATTATAATTCAGTGCAAAGAATGTTAATGTAGTATTTGTCACCGGTGCAGATAATAAATTAATCTGTTGTTGCATTGTGTGTGAAGAGGCCAGTTACCATTTAGAAACTATACGGTGAATTGATTATGGATAGGCAAAATGCAGATAGTTTACAGATACCCAGGACAAAACATAGAACATTATCACACGTCGAAATAATTAAAATATCACAGAGGTAGAGAAAATTTAACTCGTTCTCTGAAATCAAGTTTCATATTCCAACGGATTTTTTAATATCAGATTTTCATGAGTAAACGGACATTGTCTTGTGCCGAAGCGAAAAATTCATCACCCTTCACGGGTTGAAAGATTTTCCGCTATTGGGGAGATTTTTATTGCTGTCAAATAGCAGGAAACAAAGATACATTTTCGAAATTAGGTCTGTACTGAGATAAATTTGGTACCTATCAGCTGCCTCATTCTTCTTAACGGCTGACACGACACCAGGTAGAGTATAACGCCCGACACATGGACTTACATCAGAAAAACCAGGTCCGTCCGTAAGGAATATGTTTGTCGTAGCCAGAAATAAAATAAAAGGCAATCCAAAATGTTTAATTTACTGAAATGAGTATAGTACAAATACAATTAGCGGTACATACACTACACATACTTAAATTTCGCATCTTAATTGGTGCCCCTCTAGATCAGGTTATATTGGTGTTTAAATGTATCGCTGTAATAAGATAGCATAAAATCTTGATGCGGCACCTTAGTCGAAGAGAATAAGTTGAATAAAAATTCTGGACCTCTTTGAAATCTTGGTAGGAGACTGGTTTTCGCTATCTAAATTGCATTCGTCTAAAAAACAGTTCGTATATTGGAAGGCTACAAGCAGAACACAGGCTAAGCCGTGCACTGAATGGTTCATAAAACCCAGCGGTCTGAAAGATTACGAGCGAGATATTGCAAAATTAGCACATCTGGCTTGATGCTCACCTGCCTCGGTACAGGTATAGAGGAATTTCTGTATGGTGGATTCTGTTTAACTGTACACAGGGATTGGAATCCAGCAACGCGGGTTATCGCAATCCCGCATCATTTGACATTCTGGCGCATCCATCTCAGATTTATGCAGATCCGCATACAGTAAAATGCCAGGAAAACGTTTATCAGTTTGTGCGAGCATGCAGCCCCCTGGTCGCTTTCTGTCTCGACTCGGGCCCAATCGGTTGTATTGCCGCGTTTGTCTGCACTCTTTCAGTTGACTTGCGCCAGCATATGTCTTTTTCGACGTGAATACGTCATTCCCAGTCGGTGATGGATAGCATTCCAGAATTGTGAGCAGTATGAACATTTTCCATTTGGAAACTGCTGATGAATGCCGTTGCATTGTTTTCAGCGATGAATCGCGGTTTTGTATTACGACGGATGACCGTCGTCGGCGAGTATGGCGGCGACATGGGGAGCGGTTCCATTCATCCAATGTTTTGGATAGGCACAGCAGTGTTACTCATAGAGTCTTTGTAACGGGAGCCCTCGCGTACGTCAGGTGACGGTTGGTAGAGTCTCAGGTAATTCTGACGGCACAATGGTACGTCACGGACATTCTGCGTCTTCCTGTGTTACATCTAATGCGACAGTGTTGTGGTGCTGTTTTTCAAAAGGAAAATGCTCGTCCACACACGGCACGTGTCTCTATAAACTGTCTGTGTGCTGTTGAGGTGATCCCGTGGCCAGCAAGATCCTCAGGACTGATCCCCAGAAGAACATGTGTGGGACCAGCTCTGACGTCAACTACGCCACAGTGCAAGTATCCGGGACATCATGGACCAGTTAGCCACAGGAGAGGATACAACGGCTTTAAGATACCCTTCACGATCGAATCAGTGCATGCAACCAAGCCAGAAGGGGTGCAACGTATTAATGATAAGTGGGTTCATACTGCACAAGTTCTTTTTTAATGTGAGTCAAATTTGTAATCACTACACGCCATCTCAGTCTGTGAACTTTCATTGCGTTTCCATCTCTCCTTCTGGGTGCTTCACTTTGTCAGGCAGTGTATTTTCAAACAATTTTAAAGCAATATCTCACTCTAGATACTTGGCGATGGAGTTTTGCTTATGAGTTGTATCAGCACACAAAGACTGAAACAACTACTATCATTTAGACTTTGGTGTAATTGTTTCGCTGGTATTTTCTTGTGATATTAATTAGTGCCACGAATGATTATGGACTACTTTATTTACCCTAAAACCAGGATGAACCTTGAACAGCTATCAAGTTCGACTAACCAAGCAGGTGGTTACACTGTCAGCTGAAATCGAACAAAATACTTTAATTCATAAAGAAATTGTTCTACTGTATGCAATAACTAATCAATATGACAGATACAAAATATTAGCTTGAAGGCCATGTCGTAGTGTAAATGGGCTGGAAAACTTATTGTGCCCATTCTGTGCATAGCGCCGTTTATAAAGTAGCGTCCGCGAATACTGCTCATTATCAAAGAGACATGACATCAGATTTAACACGTTGCTGATATTACCGCCCACAAGTTTTCAAGTATTGAAAAACAATAACCACAAAACAATCTGTATTTAATGCAGACTTCATCAGCTACATTAAAATTTATGTAGATAGTGGCCTCAGGTAGGAGAAATCTTTCACGGTTAATAACAAGAAATTGACGGAACAGTTGCCAAGTGGCTATATTTGAGATATGTTTACTAAACAGCGTATCTGGCAAACGTGCTGGTTAGGGAATATGGACCGAACGTGGCGGGTGAGCGGTTAACGTTCTGGCCTCGCATTCGGGAGGACGCCGGTTTGAATCCCCGTCCGGGCATCCAGATTTGGGTTTCCCATGGATTACCCAAATCACTCAAGACGAATGCTTCCTTCAAAAAGGCCATGAAAGTATTCCTTCCAGTTCCTTGCCTCCAGTCCTTACCCGCCTCTAATGACCTCGACGACATCGACGAGGCATAATGCAATAAGAAAACAAAGCGAATATGTGGTACCTGCATTGCGGTGAGCATTCACTGCAATATATTGTTGACTGCTGTCCAGTTGCCAGGTAGTATTAGAAATGCTGTAAAGAATGTATATGACTCCAGGCACTCTACATTCACTTATGTAGTGGTCGCTGAAAAGTTGGCTATCAATTCAGTAGAAGTAATCTCAAACTGCACTCAGTAGCTTCATACACTATCGGAACTGGCGTTCAGTCAATTCGATACTATAAAATATACCTTGCATGTTTCCTAATGTGGATGCGAACATCATTGCTATCTAAGGTGAAAATCATCCAATAATCGCGATTGTTGCTAATTAGAACCACTAAGTCTGAAGTCACAGTTTCGATGTAAGCACTATGGGTCGGTAATTCATGGCCATGAGAATCCGGCGCGGGCGGAACAGTGTAAATAGTTCCTTAGCTGATGTAGAGGACGTCGACAATGACAACTGCAGTTTTTACATTACTCTACTCAACGTACGGACTGTGACTGCTCACTGCCCGTGATTCCGTAGGATACAAAACATTTCTGCCTGAATCTCATAATAGTTCCCTATAATTACAGGTATGTGATTAGTTAAATCGATACTTATCCTTAAAAATTATAAAAAACCTACCCAATTAAATTATATCGCACCATCAAAGGTACCCCACAAGACTATCATTCCAGCGAAAATAAGCGAAGGGGACAGGAAATGAACTAAGCAACGACCCTTAGAAAAATCATATAACAACGCAATAGCTGGACGAAACGGCTCCACGACTTCGCGGTTCCCTAACTTTAATATGGTGGACTTCCCAACAGCTCCCTCGACATTCAACAAGGCTTATTGTACTGAAGAGAGAAGCAAGATGCGATATCTGGACCAAATATTAGTTCTTATCATTCACCTGAAGACAGACTTCATCACCAAGTACTAGGCGGTAAACACAGTAAAGCGCTGTTGAGACCACCACCCCTAACACACCGTGAGTCTTCAACCATCTTACGAGCTATTTAAAAAATTAAAATAACAGAAAATAAAATTATTTTTTAGAGCCGAACACCGAACGCTTTGTGCTACGCCAGATTGTCAGGACGCTGGATTCAGCTCTCTGTTCTTTTTTTTTTTTTTTTTTTTTTTTTACTTATGGCTTTACGCCTCGTCGACGTCGAGGTCATTAGAGGCGAGATGGGACTGGGGACAAGGAATGGGAAGGAATTCGGCCATGACCTTTTTGCAGGATGCATTGCGGCATTCGTCTGGTGTGATTTGGGGAAACAATGGAAAACCCAAATCTTGATGCCCGGACGGGGATTCGAGCCGCCACAGCCGTCCTCCCGAAACCGAGGCCAGAGCATTAACCGCTCACTCACCACGCTCGGTCTCTCTGTTCTATCTCAGCCAGATAACCACGTCGCAGCTGATATTAACGTTTGAATACCCACTCATATTTCCGTTCATTGCACGAGATATGCCACAGGTAGACCACCCTGGATAGAGTGCTTTGCTGTTACTAGAATTTTCATTTTCCTGTTAGCTGACGATCCGATCAATTCCATACCGCAGCTACCTACCCCCCAAGATTCAAGGTCTTAAAAAAAGTTTTGTCTAATGAAATAAAAGATACATGAAACAAAAAGCTTACACTCCAAACCATATTTTCATCCAATATTTGGGACTTACAGTACTGTGAAATGGAAAGGAACTTACGATATTGAGCTATGCAACAGGTTTTGTAAGTGCGGTAATCGTTTACCCGGCCATTGTGGACTAGCTCCTTGAGAAACCTGCAGTTGCAGTTTTTATAAGAAAATTAAAGCAGAAAAAAGACCGTTGAGCATTCCAGTATTTATCTCCAGAGCCCATGAAAAACGAGTTCAGTCGTTGAAAGTATGAAATAGTTTTTTCAAACAGAATTAAAGATTATTATTTTACGAGTATAACTCGTGGTACTTTGACGATGAAAGATGGGAATTCAAAGCTTCATGCTTGAATTGTAGCATTATACCAGATAAAGCCAACCGCCGGCGGTATACTCCTTAGATTTCTTCAGCGGTAACAAACGGTTTCGCCTACGACATAAAGCTCGACACGAAACAGTTAGTTCTTGCTTTCCTCTCATCAAGGCTGGCTACCTAGAAGTGTTAACTGTAGCGAAATGAAGTATGATACGTAAAAACGCGAACAGTGTGGCGAAGCTAGATAGCCGCTCTAAGGCCTTGCACACACATGTTGTCGATTCGTATTACCTGTCCAGGGTGGCGATGAATGACAGTGAACAAGCGATTAGAATTCCGCTCCAAGGGACAGTGGTCAGAGCGGAAGGATTCCAAATGTCATTTGTTGGCTCTATACAAACCGTGGGTCCAAGCAAAACTTGCTTTGTGATTTCTGTGCGGCTCTACGAGCTGGCTGACTACAAGAAACCAATAACTAAGTTAGCCAACAGATTCTTTTCGTCATGAGAGTAACGACACTCTTATGATCGCGCAGCCACGAAAGACGTTTCTTCTTGGGCGGCTATTATATACACATATGGTAAGGCCGCAATCGCATTTCAAATAATTGTCCAACAGTGACAACGCAGATCGTCTCACTGGCTACGAACCGAACCAGCTGACGAAACAAACATGACCATTTCATCTGGGAGAAAATCTTTCAAAGACTCATGGGATCGACACGTTAAGCAACTAGTCCAACGGTGGAGAAACCAGTGATGTAATCGTGAAGATGAAATATTGCCGCGAACAATATATTCTTAACATTTTCCTACCCAGTAACGCCTAATGAGATATTTCTTCCATGTTCTAACAATGTATTTCCTGTTCAGCATTGACTTCTTTGTACTTTTTAAACCATGGACAAATGTTATATACAAAACAGATAAATGTAGTCTATTTCCTTCAGATAATATTTGTTTGGTCAAACTATCTTTTCAGCAAGTTACAATCTACCAGTCAGAACTAAAATAATCTTAATGACTGTATTATTTTACAATAATAATTGATAAAATTGCTATGGAGCGCCCTACACACCCATCCTTCTCCCTTCCCCCTCCAGCCCACTTTTGCCCTCAACCAATTTTTACTAAAAATTCTTTCAGTGTTTTCGGTAAATTATTCATCTCTTCTCTTGGCAATTTATTCCAGTCCCTTACATCCTTTCCTACGAAAGAAAATTTTCCCGCACCCTTATGCCTGAAATCAAGTGCCAGCTTGTGGCCATGGTCATCTTTATTACCCTTCCAAGCACGTCTCTTAATTTTCCCACCAATATCTTTCCACGCTTCATAACCAATATATGCCTTGCAAGTTCCCATGACTCTCTTCCCCCTCCTTCTATCCTCAAATGAATCCCACTCCAGCTCTTTCATCATGTTAGTTACGAAATGTGTTTTGCGGTAATTTCCAAAGACAAATCTGGCAGCCCTTCTCTGCAGTCCCTCCAACTCATGTATTTGATACCCAAAATGAGGGTCCTATACTACACCACCATATTCCAGCAGTGGTCTGACCAGATTTTTGTACCCCAATTCCTTTGCTTCTCTAGTGCATCCCCTCATCACTCTTTCCAACAGGCGAAGGAGTTTGAACCCTTTCCCTACTACCTGTCCAATGTGTCCTGCCCAGTTAAGTCTGCTATCAAATATTATGCCGAGGTATTTAAGTTCCGAGTCTTCAATAAGTAGCTCCTTCCCCACTTTATAATCATAATGAATCTTTAGCTTTTTATCTGTGTACCTAATAAGCTGGCTCTTCTTTGTACTTATCTTCATACCATGTTGACTCACTCAGCTAGTTATCCTATCTAGATCACCCTACAGCTGTTTGTAGTCTTCTATTTTTTTGATACTTTAAATATAATATTTTCTTCGTGTTATTTAAAGTTTTGTCATTTATATGAGATAAACACGATAGTTAAACTGCCACGCAACAATAGAATCTGCAAGTAAACAGATCATCAAATTCCTTATGTTTGTTTGCCTACACCTATTTTGCTAGTTAAAGAAACCAGTTATACCACTCACAGAATGATGCAACAAGTACAATGATGTTCACGTAGGAATTGGTAGAGTAATTCATATACTAAAAATAAACTCAGTAATATGTGTTTTATGGTTAACTTACTCGCAACTCTTTATTAGTGAACACAACGTGATATATATTATCTGCTTTTTGCACTGAACGCGAGAATTCACTAGCTGAAGTGGGAAAACAAATACGCACAACAGGGTTAGAAATAAACCTTTTTTTTTAAGGTAGGCATTACAGTAGCAGGAGATATAACACCCAAAAGAAATGGTCTATCGCACTTAAAGGGCGAATGTTCGGTACGAAAAATTTAAGCTCGTAACAATCTATATATCTGAACGTTTTCAAAATGTATTCAAAATGTAAAACGTAAGAATATTATAACATGTATACACAATCAACAGAAAAACCGCTGATGATGCTTCAGGAAGCGAAACGCGTTCGGAAAGTAAATAAACAAACATTCAATTGCTTTAGGCTGTATTAATTTTTATATGTATACATATATCCCTGTAGCTGTATGTGGATTCAGCCTCTTCTCGCTTAATTGTTGAATCCTATTATGCTGCACTGATATCTCCTGAGATACTGAAAATCAGTAAGTTAGTTTATCGTCTAATAATAATTGCTTTCATGAAAGAAAAAAGAAAGGCCTACGAAAACGACAACGTGCACTTGACAACTTCAACTCATTCAGCTCATTAAACGGCTGCATTATAAGGAGAACAAAACTTAAACTTCGCTTGAAGAGTAAAAACAATAACAATAATAACAACCTCCTATTTTGCTCCCAATCATTTTCATCTTAAATAAAGGGCTAGGCTTACTAATAAACGTTCTCTTAATTTAGTTTGCGTCATACCACTGACGTTAAGGTGAAAGGAAAACAAACGATATTATACGCAAGAAATGGAAATTCACTCTACTGGCTTAAAGATTTTGAGAGTAGCAATATAACTGCAATAGAAGAAATATTATTTTAATGAAAAAAAAAACAAATGAAGATAAAAAAACTATAATTATAGTAGTCAGTTTCATAAACATAAAATTTATTTTAGCTCAAATTTCATAAAACAATTTTAAATATGAAATAGTGTCTGTCTAGTGATAGACAAACGGAAGTGGAGCGTTATTGACTAGAGTGGGCACGGCGATGGTGACGGAATCTGCCTGTTACTGCACTGTCCACTTGCTACCGTCAGGCTCTACCCTGCGCACCTCGTCGTCTTCCTTGGAGACTGGTAGAAGTATCATGGACGCCATAAGAATAACTCTACTCAGGGTGTGGGTCATACGGCTCCGACTTTATGGATGCAGCGATGGTCCTGGCAAGGTACCTGTCAAGCCAGAAGAAACGAAAATCTGTTTCCCATACTGTCTGCGACAACTGTACAAACATATATAGTACTGTGAAACCCCTTTTACGATACCAAGAACACGTATGAGAGGAGACTAAGCTCACTCGGTTAATAGGCCGGCATCTTCAGCACTGAAAGTTTCGATTTGCATATTTCTTACTGAGGAACAAACGTTGCTGTACTAAGTTTGCAGTTAAAATACAATTATTACATATTTTTAAAATTCGTCAAGTCCGAAGTGTTTGAAACCTGAAAGCTATTATGGGTTTAACATCACGAATATATAGTAACTGTAGCTGCCTAACATGCACTGCGTATGCACAATTTATGGGATGCACCTCAGTCTTTCAATATGCTTATTGCGTGTTTCTTGCTGAAACTGTTAATGTCAACGAGTCAGTATATCAGATATAATTTGGCTATAATAATTAAACCAAGCAGCTTATACCAATAATTACCTTGTTCTTACATTATGACTTGATGCCTGTGCTGTTGCTGTTTTTTACTGGATTCTTTCAAATCTGCTTCGTCCTTTAAAAGCCAACCAGACGCTGTCTGTCTCATTAACTTTAGTTTCTTTTGGCCAACTTATAGCCACGTTTTAATAATTTACATTATTTTCCTGTCTGTACTGCTGACCTCTTTACAGCTGACGATGCATACAACAAATTCTGCTAACTTCAAATCACGTTGCCATAGCAGTTGTTTGTTAAAGCGCTAATCAACGCGTTGTCAGCGCAAGTCGTAATAGCACGAGCAACAACAAGATACCAGAATAGTCATGCATTTATGAAACATTTACTTTTTTGCATATTGTGAATTTTCTTTACCGTTTAAATAAGCGGCAACTTAAGAGAAACATTCTCTGAGGATCATACACACTAGTAAACATTTTGGAAGTAGTTTTTGTTTGTTTAAACATGATGTGACATCTATCACGTACTAAAACCAAATTTAACTTGGTTTCAAACATCACTTTGCAGGAAGACAGATGACGAAAATACAACCCAGTAATGTTTAGACTGCCCGTTCACGATAATAATATCAGATGCTTACAGTTGCCGTTTTATGTCATGAATACATTGCAATGAAGGAAAACGAGTTTTGAAATGAAGAAACCGAACGTGGTGGGTGAGCGGTTAACGCTCTGGCCTCGCATTCGGGAGTACAGCGGTTGGAATTCCCGACCGGACATCTAGATTTGAGTTTTCCACGGTTTCCTCAAATCACTCCAGGAGAATGCCGGGATGCTTCCTTCAAAATGATCATGGCCAAATTGCTTTCCGTTCCTTGTCCCCAGTTCCATCCCGCCTCTAATTACCTCGACATTGACGAGCGTAAAGCCATAAGTAAAAAAAAAAAAAAAAAAATGAATAAACTCAAATTTCATTCCAAATGAATGAAAAGAGCGATCATATGGTTTTAAACAATTCCGAAATAAATGATTATTGCCAGCACGCAGGTTAAAACTACCAAGGCACAGCATTATTGGAAAATTTATCTTACACCTTAAAGGTTAACCCCCGTATTATAAGCCATCCGATGGATAGTTAAGCTCAGTTCAGATGTTTATGTCAAGTGTGGAAAGCGTGTGTCGGCCTCTGTACATGAACATTGAAGGCCTCTTGCGATGAGTTACGTTTTTGAATTTATTGAAGCGTGTAACTTATTAGACAGCAACTGGTGAGTGTCACGGCATCGCCTAGAGCCCTAGACGATTACTGAAAACCGTAATGAAGATTTCGCTTACACAGCTGGGAGATTTGATGTAACATTGGTTGTACGTCCCCAACACAGACTACCACAGCGCATTAACATACAGAGCCACGTTACTGTGTTTCTTAGAATCAAACAATCATGTAGTCAGAAAACTGAAACTGATAAAAATTCTTCTCGCGTATTCAGTCGGATAAGTTCCACCATGAACACCTGAGAAGAATTTCTAGAAGCTATACGCCGGGAATTATCACCACTGCAACTTACCTTACTATTTGAACTCTATTTACAGTAGATAAGTTTAGAGACAAAAAATGATGAATACAGGAAATAGTATTTAAATCATAACTAGTAGTCAATTTCCATCTTTTCCACATGCGATATTAAAGAGAAAGACTGGCTCTATTCCAAAAGTAAAATACACAGATTTATTAAACCATCACCAACTGGACAGTCAAGAATAAACCTTTATTATGCGTCGCGTAATGATCAATTTGATAATAGTTTTAACAACGACACGCCAAGTGAATCGAACCGTTATGTATCAATCCAATCATTAAGTATAGACCTAATTAGTTTTTAGCACTTGGGATTAATTTTTCTACCGAGCGTGGAGGGGGAATGGTTCACGTTCTGGCCTCGCATTCGGGATGACGTGGGTTCCAATCCCCGTCCGAACATTCAGACGTGGGTTTTCCATGGCTTCCTCAAATCACTCCAGCAGAATGCCTGGATGTTTCCTTTAAAAAGACCATGGCCTAATTCCTTCCCGTTCCTTGCCTCCCGTCCTTTCTCGCTATTAATAACCTCGACGTCGACGAGGCGTAAAGCCGTAATCCAAAAAAATCTAATTCTTTATTCAGTTTTAACTTTCGACATTTTCCTAACACAATGATTTGTAAGTACACAAATTTATGTTAAATTGGGCGGTAAGGTGTATGTAGATAATTGACGCGCACCGTCTTCGACAAGACGTTAAAAAAAATTCATGAAAATTTGCAATTTGTTTCTTAGTGGCAGTTGAGGGATCAGTCCTTTAAGGTATAACTCGTATAAAATCATCTGAAATCCATACTTCATATTTTATCATTATTATTCGACTAAACCATGTTTTGAATTTTACAAACATATTTTAGAGCTAGTTTAAAAGTGGTGTTACTAACAGATTTAATTGTAGATGATACATTCAAACAAGTGTGGGAAATGAACAGAGAATATTTTTCAATTCTAAATGAGGTTAAGTTAAATAAAAAACTAATCATAACACTGGATCTAAATGAAAAATATGTCCCTCTAAACTCATTTTACACGTTTTGCAGTAGTAAAATCAATTGAATCATCACGAATATGTAATGCAGAAAGAAATTACGTTACACAAGGCTAAAAATCTGATGATGGGTGCGAAGCTTGGTATGAATGTACTAGCATCAACACTAAGCAGCTTTACACAAAATACTCCTTGTTATACTTAGTTTGCCATGAATTTTTTTTTATATTACGAGCAATACGCCTTTAATTTAATGGAAACGTGTTCACCCTCTCGACCAACATACCATGCCCAGAAAAACATTTTTCATGATTGTAGTCTACATAGATTTGGAGGTAGAAAATGTTTCTATACCTTTGCTGTATATATAAACCGGTCGTAAAAGAAAGTAAACTTGGTGGACAACGTCTAGAATAACAATGAGTCTGGCCATAGAGTGCTTAGGCTTGACTCCGGCCATGTAGGGCAGTAAATAAAATTGTCATTAAAAGTAAACGTCGTATCTTTAGTGTAATGGGTCTGAGGTAGCAGGATCGAAATCAGATGAAAAAAATGCAAAAACAAATACTGCTTGTATGAGAGATAAGAGAGTTTGTATTATATATACAGAACAAACATTTTACTTTGACTTAAAAATTGTCTCTTGCACTAAGGACCTTAAGAACAATAAAAAAAAATCAATGGCAGGAATAAACGAAATACTGTTAGCATAATATCAATTCCTTTGTTGCATCAATAAACACCGCAGAACTAAGCATTGGGGACCGTGTTTAGATAAATATACATAGTAATACAACAAATTTTCAAAAAGTAAAAAAAAAAATACCACATGTTTTGCCGTAAAGGTTTTGTTTTCTTAGGTTACTTACTAGTTGTTCAAAATTATAAAGTACGTTCCAATCCAATCCATTAATTAAACAAAGGTCATCCCATTGACAACTCTTTTTCAATCGGATTTATTAAAAAATAAAAATTGCGTGAAATATGCAATAAGGAAAGTGTTGATTATATTCTATTATGGAATACTTAGGTATTTTATAAAGAAAAAACGATAAGCTTCAAAAGTTTATTAGATAACATAAAATAAATAAATATTACATTAGATGATTTTGTATCGAAGAAAAATAAGCATATACATTAATATATAACTTATGACAAGATGTAAACATAACCCATTCGCACGAAGGAAACATTATCGCTGATAGTGAAAAGTCAAAACAGCGAACACTCTAAAGAAGGAAGGTCTGCTTGCAACCACATAAAAAAATCAAACTTCAGTACATGAATTCATATCAGAACTGCAAACTAGATAACAGAAATTAACTTTCATGGTGAGCTAAAGCATTTTCTAAGAAAATGAATCATCCATTACAAAAATCACCGGTAAGTAACTGAGATCATAGGAAGGGTTATCTACTAATAAAGAAGTTTATGACCAGCAAAAATATTTGCACTAAAATAAAAGTGATAGAACGGAGTAGACCACAAACGTAGTATTGTTGTATTACGAAGGAAATTTTAAAGAAAAATAAATGACCATCGAAAATTCTAAGAAATGAGAGTAATTTCTTTTGTTGTACTACACAGAAGGAGTTAAATAATGTTAAAGAATGAACTACTGCAGAAACAATGAACAGAATGAGAAGTCTTTGAGTAAATCTGAAAGTAGCTACGTGAATCAAAACTGAATAAAACGGGAGGAACAAAATCGCGACTAATCTTCAGTGCCAGTTTAAACGGGTCGTTAGTCACAGGCAAAATCAAGTAGCAATAATCCATTTGCAGTCCATCAGCGCAAATTTTCTGTATTTTAATAGCATAAATACTGAGAGTTGAAATAAGATAATGATATTTAGCCGGGAACAAACCATCGAATTCAATTTAATGTTCTAAAAGCCAAGTACCATGCAAAAGTCTGTCAGTTCAAATTATTGGAGAAACAAGCAGCCCAACCACTATTCTCACATTTTCAGCAAAGGGCTATCGGAGGATAAGAGATCCACATTTTCTGACAATTTTAAATAAAAAAAAGTAAAAACGGTGCCGGCAAATGAGTGGTTAATGCAGTTTCGTTGATGGCCAGGTCAGCGTTAGAGGACGGCCTTGGCGTGTACGAGTGGGCCGCGCTGCACCACGGCGTTGAAGCCGTTGATGGGGTCTGCGGTGTACAGCACGGTCCGCACGTTGCCGTCGGGCTCGACTAGGCTGTAGCTGCCCTGCACTACGTCACCGTTGCGGGACTCTTGCTGCGACTTGGAGTCCCCGGTGAGCGTGTCTTGGATGTTGTAGGCGAAGCTGTACTGCGGCGCCGGGTCGTACTGTGTGTCGACCACGGCGGCGGGCACAGCAGGTACCGCAGGCAAGACACCACACTCCACAGCCGCCAAGCACGCCGCAGCCACCAGAAGCACCACCTGCACAGCCAACAAAACTGTCATCTAGCCACAAAATTAATATTAACATTCGTTCTCCAGCAATGTCCATACCACCTCCAACCGCCATCCGATGGAAAACATCTGCCTAGTTTTCTTACCGCCATTTGTTACCAACTCCCATATGAATTTTTAAGGTAAAATCTAAACGTGTATGGTTTAGTTGGCTGGGAAATCCCGAAGGATTGTGCGGCCGCCGCGTGACAGAGTTTCGATTAGCCGCGCTTTAGCCTCTGTCGTGGTTGCCCTAACCCAGTAGTCCTACCGAGTAAAGGGTACCTACAGCTTCACGTGGAATCCGTACCACGGAGCGTCCTATCGTATTTTACATGAACAAAGAAAGGTTTGCCAAAGGTGAAGGCCACTTTTAAGGCTCGTAATAATTTCAGCCAAGACTGAGATTCGAACCGGGTACCTTCAGTTTCCCAGTCACGAACCTTAACGTATTGACCATATTTAAAAACTAATGTATTAATTTTGATGCAATATTTATTTTTTAATATATCCCCTATCAAAATTAATTTTTAGTGTTTCATTTCAGGTGAATAAGATTTATCTATCAGTTGAAAAAGATAGGTAAAAGTTTAAGATAGTCACTCCACTCAAATTTAAATTACAATAGGCGAAGTATTCGCTGTCACTAGGCATTTTCGACACAGATTCTAAGCACACTCTAAACTTAATATTAACCGTTTTTAGCTAACAAAAATACTCTAAGTAGCATCAAACGCTCTACAGAAATAAATCAAGGAGAAAACGACTGTTGTTTGGAGCTGAGTAAACCACAAACACGCTTTAAATTCTACAAAGAAACGGGAAAATGTGAAGTTAAACATTTAGACGCAATTGTTGCTGTTGTTATTGCGACTGTAACGGGGCCATTACCGCCCTGAGACACATTAGCTTCATTTCCTAATGTACGAACAAAAAGTCAACGTTGGTTAAGAACGACTCACATATGCCAGCGTAAGGCCCTTCTGATATACACTGTAACTGCACAGGTATTTTTTTTTTTTTTTTTTTTTATCAAGTATGATTTAATAATGTTCCAGTAAAACATTTCATTATACGAATAACCATTTTACAATACCGAGTTTTAACTATTTCACAAAAATATTTTTTTTGAATCACGAGAAAATATTTGGAAAAGTACGTAACGTTACTCGGAAACAAATAAAAAAAAAGTTTTTTCCGAAATATGTTTCACAGTTTTGTAAACATTTAATCTGTAATATAGGATAACGAATGTCTATTGAATCAGGGGAAAATTTCTTTTAATTGAAACAAATACGATTTGTATGAGCTAATTAGTTCCAAACAGATTAACCTTCCTAAATTTGAAAGTAAAACATTTGGTAATAGACTTACCTTGACCACCATGATTTGAGAGCTTGAGTTCGTAGGAGCCGCAGCTGCGTAGAGTGTGATGTTGGAGTGGTGGCGTCGGGTGTTCTTATAGTGGCTGGTCAGTGGACATCAACATTCTTCACGAGTGCGGACAGAGGTGGGGTTCATCAGAGCACTTGCGACGACCAACGTCCGGGGCTTGGGCAACCGATACTCCACGCCGGAAGCTGGCCACCGCTTTCTACGCACACGCGTGGCCCATACTAATCAACGCTTCTCGCTGCAATTCCAGTGCATTTCCAGTGCATTTCCCGTCCCAGAACACAGGCACATTTCCTTAAAATCACCAAGGGGACACTTCCTTATAAGCAGACTTTGAAATAACTCTCCACTTGAAACAGAAATTAGAGTCGAAAAATATTTTCTTGACACTTTCAGTGTATCAGTCAGTGATATGTAAAACTGTTTTTTCAGTAAGTGACAGCTGAATATATGAACTAGGAAATAGATAAAACTTTACTTTGCGCGAATAACTATCAAATGTTTTGCGATTAATCAGAATAACTTCAAAGTATTAGTCAGCTTCATTCATAAAGAAAAAGAAAAAATCCTGATATTTAAATGCAAACACAGTCCTAACATGGACCACTGAATCTGAAGGTCAATGACACCAATTTTGGAATTCACCCTTGGCTGGGTGATACACGGGTACAAAATACTAAAATCGCCTATTCTAAAAAATGGACGATTTGTTTTCAATAATTGGAGAGGTTAATACGCTCAATGACCAGGTGACATGTCCAAACCAACTCGTACATAAAACAGTACTTGTATGTTCACTGTATCCCAAGGCAAGCATAAAGCAAACATTATCTCAAGAGTCTCATGAAGAAAACAAAAATGGAAAATCTTAGTCGCAAAGACGAAATCAAAGACAAAACTTCTTACCATTCAGCGAATGAGTTTATTATAAAAGAACTATCCTAGACACATCGAATTAATTACTCTTTTCATCAGAATCTTTCTTCTGCGAAAACTGCACACGATGATGATTGCTTATCATACCCTATTCATTATTTTTATTACTCGTATTATGTTTATTATAATTTCTTATATATTTATCCAGAATCTTCCTCTAGTTCGTAGCGTTTATTCCGCATTTATCACATGATCGGTACCTTTCTTATTTATTTATCCAGATTCAGTGATAAAATGGAGCTACAAGCATGGTCTGTAAGTTAGCGGCGATATATGCGGATTTTATCGGCAAATTGCGAAACAAAATTTCATAACCTTCACAGTATATAAAGAAGTTTTGTGATGGTTGACGAATTGATTACTGCAACAAAAATTAATGTATGGTCGAAATAAAAACTTTTATATCACTTTAGAATAGCCAGAAACTGAAGAATTTAATACTAGCGGCATTCGTCTACTCGTCCAAAATCGTGATTTTATCCTTGATAATACATGTCAGAAACTTTCTTAATTTTGTCCGGAATCATTGAATTTAGTATTTACTATCAGCGTATATGGTATACACTTAAGCACACCATATCCAAAGAAAATCTTAAAGGCAAATGCATCAACAGCTGCATTAAAAAATAAATAAATAAACGTCGTGTTATGTGTAACACGATATACATTAACGACGAAAAATTTGGGCCCAACGATTTTTGTTTATTTCTTTCAATGCGGAATTTACGCTTCTCATCCCGATAGTTTAATATTAATACTAATACAAAACAAATTTTAGTTTTAAGTTCAGATGCATGATTAATGCTGTAAAGTAATAATTATGCTAGGTAAGAAAATGGAAAGAATCTTACTTGAGAGATAAATCTGCAGAATCTGTGAATGTGGGTCTAAGAAGAAATTGTGAAAAAAATTTATTTCAGGAAAAATTTAAATGTACAATTAAAGCTGGTAAATAAATATTAGGCATTAGGAAAGAAACACGACGAAAAACACAGATCAGAGAAGAAATTTTGGAGTTGACAGATCATAGGAGAAGGCATAGAAATGCTTAAAATGAAGCAGGAAAAAAGCAGTACGGATATGAAATCCAATAAACAGGAAATGCAAGACAACCAAAGAAAATTGGCTATAATTAAAGTGTGAACACGTAGAGAAGGAAATTTTCGTAGGGAAAGTAGAAGCAGCTTATAAAGGTTTAACAAAATTTTAGAGAAATAAAGTATGGATGTAGAAACATTAAAGCTGATGACGTGAAACCGCTTTTAAACTCAAAGGATAAAGCTGACATAGATAAAATGTTTGAAGGGGGTTGCATGAATAACATTGTGCTAGAATGAGGAGGCTGCGTAATATCAACGTTTTGAGAGATCGGGTTTTAAAGACAAAATTTTACAGAGCTTTGAAAATTTTTGACTCAAATAAGGCAGTAAGAATGAATGAAACTGCTGCAGAACTTCTAAAATCGGTAGGAGAAGTTTATTTAAATTGATACCTGAAATTTACGAAATAGGAGAGACTCGAATGGATTTTAATAAAAGTATCTTCTTCACATGCCCCAAGAAATAACAAGCGGCCAAATGTAAAAATTATCGCACAGTAAGTCTAATATTATATGCTACAAAATTAATGACTAGGATAATATACAGCAAAATAGATATTACATACAGAAAATTTTTATTGTGGCCCAAGTGTTCAAGGGGAAAACACACGTATATTGTGATCTGCTGATGGCATTGTCCTGTTAGAACAATAAAATGAGAATACTGAGAAATTACCGAGTGGCATGAACGTAACACTGGACTAAATATAATAACAGAAGGAAAAAATTCACCAAATATAGCACAAATAACAGTAAATTAAATATAAAAGTAGGATCAGGAATGACAGACGAAGTAAAAACTGTTATTTAGGAAGTCAAATCACAGCTGTTAGGGGAAGCAAGAACGATGTAAAAACAAAAACAAAAAAATACTACTACCAAGCCTCATCAAAAAAGAGAAATCTTTTAGTTACACTCAGAAAGAAATTTCTTAGACTGTGCGTACACAGCACATAATTGAAGCTTGGACTTTAGAAATTCCCAAAACAAGGGAAGTTAAGGCTTTTGTAATGTGGTGCTACAGAAGGATGGTCAAAATTAAATGGACGGATAAGATACGAAATGAACATGTGCTGAAGGTAACGAGCGAGGAAAGAAATTTGTGGAAAAGTCTCATAAAAATAAGAGACGGGATGGTGGATCAGATTTTAAGACATGTCGGTTTGATTAACTTCTTAGTGTGGGGAATAATCGAAGGGAGGGATTGTGGAGGAAGACAAAGAATATATGAAACAAATAACTAAAGACATCAGTTATAAGGGGTATGTTGAGACGAAGACATTAACACAAAACAGGTAGATGCGGAATATTGCATCAAACTAATCGAGATACTAACGGAAAATGATGAAAAAAAGAGTGCATCTCAAAATCGATTGTCGAACTATTTTGTACAAACCAGTATTAACATGACCACTTATAAGCCCTTTGTAGTTAGGCTTCAATCAACTGGAATCCAAGAACAGCAGATTTTTCTAAAATATATATTTGATCGTTGTTTATGGTTCGTCGACGTCTAAATCACTAGAGCCAGAAGGGGATGGGGTGGAAGAAAAGCGAAGGAATTCGCCTATGCCATTTTTAAAGAACCATCCAGCGTTTTGCCTGGATTGATTCGGGAAACGATAGAAACAGGCTCTGTTTACTATTTTCTTATAATCCTGACTGTTGCTCAACAGATTTATAGTATTGGACTATCTATTCAAATTGATTTAAACTGACACTTTGAGCACTTCAAAGGAACCTTAAATATCATATTACACATTCCATCACTTTTAAGTAAGTCGAATCTTAGCGTAATTTGAAGTGAATAGGATTTTCTGACACAAAAGACACTACTGGGTGTAGTTATTGTGCTGGCACTCTAAATCTAGCATTGTAAAGAGATTTCTCCAGGACCACTGTGTAAATATCAGCTACAGAATGTAATGTCCATTCAATTTCATCTCAGTTTGTGACGAATTTTCCCATACGGTGACACAATAGATCAGACGGGAATGAAAATTTAATGTGTCCACATGAGCTATCCTGCCTATAATTATTTCAGAGCTGCAGTAATAAGATCTTTAACCTGAAGGTGGAGGAGGTATTTGAGTCATATTGTAATGTATGTGCAGCAGCGAGAACTGAGACGTTGCTTTAGAAGTTTATTGAGTGTTTTCGTGTGGTTTCTGGATGTGTGTGGATGCGTGTGCATTAGTGGGTGAGTGAGTTAGTGCCTGTCTGTTGGTGGGTGGGTGAGTTAGTGTCTGTATGTGAATGACTGTTGACGTATGATAGTTAGATGTCTGCATATGGTGTATGTGTGTGTGAGAGAGTGTTGGCAATCGTTGGTGGATGGAGTGAGTGAGTTGGTGAAAGCTTATGTGTATTGACGTATGTTGATGGCTTTCTGTCCGTGTGAATTGGTTGGTGATGGCCCGTGGTGGGAGTGGCATTGGGCGTGGAAGTATTACGTTTGGAAGTACGTGTTGGTGAGTGAGAGTCAGAATGTGAGTAGTTCGGTGTGTTTGTCAGTTAATTGGTGTCTGTGTGATTTTTTTCGTGCGTTAGTGCCTTTCTGCGAGTTGATTGGTGAGTTAGGTATTTGTGTGAGTTGGCTGAAGATGTGACTTTGTCTATGTTTTATATTAGTGTCTGAATGTGTACTGTGTGTTTGAACCTGAATCTATCTACCTAATTCAGTGCATAAAATTTAAGGCAGTTATTCAGCCTGTACAACAAAAATGCACTGGGCTCATGCAAACACGAGAATAAGGTATTTAACGGAAACCATTCACACTCCTATTCGTCAATCGAACTACCTTTTGGTGAGGATGAACACTATAACAGCTCTCAGATCCAGCCCATGTATGAAATTATATTTTATGAATTATGTATAGTAAGAAGGAAGTTGACTAAATAGGGATTTGTATATCTTTTGTGCGATTAATCGTGAATGTGTGTATATTCGTCATGTAAATGAACATTATTTGATAGAGGAAAACTATGTAAATGATATGTAATACAATCAAATACAGTATTATCTATGAAACATTAATTAAAAGTTTGTAATTGTGAGTGCTGATATGAGCCCAATTGTTCTGACTGGTTTATATCGATAATTTTGTTTGTAAATACTTTTAAATACAGTAATTTTCATTTCAAAATGTTTTCAAATGATTGTGAATGATTTTGTACTAATTCTGATTGTTTTTAGCACTGTTTTGATTGTTGCCGCATTGAAGACGTTCTAGAAACATAGATCGGTTTTCTGTGTGTCATTCTGGATGTTTCTTTAGCGTCTATTTAACAGAGCGGTAGAGACGAGTAGTTAGTTGTCTCTGGTTAGTTGGAGCTGCCGATTAGTTACAGTTTCGAATGTTCAGTCGCTTTAGTATCTTTGGACGAGTCTATTGTGACTTATTCACGTGTAATGTATTGTGAAGCTCACGGAGAAATAAATATGAAGTGAAAAGTGATTCGTCGGTGTTTTCATTTCATAGAACTATTTCATCCATTCAAAAGCAGTAGTTATTTAATCCTTGAGGGAAGGTAAATCTCCCTGACGACCAACGACAGCAATCTGTAAACTGGAGGTGACTAAAGGAAATCATCATTAACTAACGAAAGGACGAATTAGCTAATAAGCGCAGTGCATATCAATACACTACTATTGTTAAAGGAACTGCTTTTTGTCACAGGCTGGGAAGTGATGAACAATTTTAACCAACACAAGGAATATCCTGCCATTGGATATGTGCAAAGTGTCTGGCTGAGCTCTGAACCTATAAAAATCTTAATAAATCTGATACAGGTGTTTCTCAGGTGTGGGATTCAAAACCAAGCTCTCTTTCCGGGAACTAGGACTTAGGCGCTTTTATTGCTCTGCCAACTGTACCGTTGCCTTTAAGTGTCTAAGTTCAGCCAGCGATGCGTCTATCCACCCAGTATACTCGTCCTCAAGGAACCTGCGGTATCATGCAAGAAAAAAAAAATTGATAAAAGTGGCTGAAACAACAATATCAAAAGTTGTAGTTAGGAAGCAAAGAAAGAAGGAACGCGGGAAGACGGGATTAAGGGAAGGAATAAACGCAAAAAAGAAAGAAAGGAGAAGGAAGGAAGAACAAGGGAAGAATGGAAAGAACAAGGGAAGAATGAAAAAGATAAGGGAAGAAAGAAAAGAACAAGGGATGGAAACAATGGGGAAAACAGTTGAATATATAAGCCCCGAAAACTTGAGAAATGTATTTTACCTCTTACTAATACTATGTATATTAAAATACTTATAAAAAGGAACAATAAATTGTAGCTGACATTTGTTTGCCATTTGAATTACGTGTCTGATGTGGTTATGACACATCCAAAGGTCAAACGTCAATTTGGACAATTCACACGTGGTCACGGCATGATACGACACAGGAATCACCACCATTTCATATGACGTCGAATTTACCGCGCCGGTGTACATGTTGGTGTCATTTAACGGAACTTGCCCAGTTGACAGCAGTCAAGCTGACAAGGAAGCCGGCCTCGGTAGCGTAGGGGCTAGAGTGCTAGCTCCACGTGCCGAAGGCCGCCGGTTCGAATCCGGCCGCGGGCATGGATGTTAAGTGTTGTGTGTCTGTGTGAATGTCTTGTCCGTCCTGTGGCGTCCATACATTGGAAAAAATACACATTGAGCTGGCTGTATGGCCTCCGTTGCCGAATGCCATAAAAAAAAAGCTGACAAGGAAAAAGTGGTGAGCACGTGGTCACGTGACTTTATCTAACGTTACTTTGCAAAATGTAAACATATTGTGCCTACTAAGGTTTCCCTATACAAAGCATTGTACGCAGCAGTTTTTCGTTAATACGCTTATAGATCGTAAACCTATGATCTAACTCACGGTCAGATTCTTTTTATTTCTTAATGTAAGAAAATTATTTTGTTAAATGACAGTGTTATTTTATCGAGACAGCTCTAGATCTGTACTTTGCAACCCACAAGATTGTTGGTGGCAGAGGGTGCTTCTCACCAAATTTAATCTCTGTTCTGTACAATTCACTTTCAAATGGCGCGAGGTAAGAAAGAATAATTAAAAGAACATAAGCATCAGTGAAGCACTATATTTCCACGATTTCATCTCTCCTGTCACTGAGAATCAAATAAGTTGGTAGACGAAATATTTGTCTGCAATCGTAAATTAAAGTTAATGTTCCGATATTCAGCATCAAATTGAATATGAAAATATCTTCCAGCTATACCAAATCAAACTCTGCACGAAGTTTGTGACAATTTAATAAGAGAAATATCAAGCACACACAAATGAGTAGATCTTCTCAATACTTTCTCCGTACTAGGAATCAATCAATTGCGATGCGGATTCCATACCGCATAACAGTACGCTTTAATGAGGACGTACGAGAGTTGCATACGCTATCTCCTTTGTATAAGCATTACTCTTCTTCATAATTGGACCCATGAATCACAACTTAGAACTAGAGTTACCAATGCCGAACTTATGTGCTGATTCCATTTCAAGTTGCTTTCTTCTGTTACACACAGATACTTAAGGGAATAAACTTCTTGAAAAGTTGTACAGCTTATTTTAAACTCAAGCTTTGGAGTACCTATTGTCCGTTATATACATTAATTCTTGTTTCAATTTGATTTGTCATTTATAGAACTATACAGAAATAACGTCAGAATCGCGATCAGTAGAAATCTTCACTTCTATTTAAAAACATGCAACATTTGAAGATAATCTTAAAATGTTAAGAAAGTCGTCTCCAGGATTAATTAAAATTAAGAAAATAAGTGATCCTATTACCCATGCTGAAAATCTATATTAACACACATCAAACACACATTTACCAGTATAGAATTAATTGAAGTAAGACGATAAAATCTTCAAAATACTGCTACCTTGTCATACACTGTTAATGCGATGTGGCCGTTCACAACGCTCCTTGAAGATAAAACAGGCTACCCAAAGGTTTAAACGCTCAAATTCTCTGGAATTATCCAGCAATGTTCAACAGAGATCTGAGTATGCAAACGCGAAAATGCAATTAACAACCACAGAAGTAATAAATAATATGATGAAAATTACACGGGATGTACGTATTCTGATAACAGGATTAATTGCGAGTATATAATAGTAATTTTGTTCTAAAATAATGAATAATAGACTCAATAATAGAATTTAAATCCATTAATGAAAGATTGTTCACACTAACTTTTAAATCAGCAAATAAACTTTACATCATTGTAAATAAACACGCACCAACAAACGAGCAAAACAAAACACAAAAAGAACAAACAGAAGAATTCTGGCCAATTATTTGAAACTCCTTAGACCAAATTCCGTTGAAAAACACAATAATACTACTTGGAGACTTTAATGCACAAATCGGCAAAGAACGTCAACATAGGTCTATAGTAGGAAAATTCCCTGCACATAAAAGAACTACAGCGACTGGAGAAAGACTCATAAGCCTATGCAGGGAGCATAATATTGTACTAAAATCTACTTTTTTTCAAAAAACTGCCTAGGAAACAAACTACGTGGGTATCACCAAACCCAATATGTGGTGAAAAATAACTTGATCATGTTGCTATAAGCAGACACTCTGCGAATGAGATACTTAATGTAAAGGTTGTTAAGAGTGCTAGTTTAGATTCAGATCACTACTCATCCATCATTAAAAAAGAATCGATACAAACCAAAAAAGTTTGACACACAGAAGTTGGCTAAAGTAAATGATTTCAAAACGCTCTTGGAAAAGAAAGAGATTCCTAAAGGTTGGGAACAACTTCAAAAAGACATTTTACAAACGGCAGAAGAAACCATTCTCCTTAAAAAAAAACACGGAAACATGCTTGGTGGAATAATGAGTGTGATGAACTAATTGTAAAAAGACAACGTGCATGGAACATCTGGAATGCAAATAAAAGCGAAAAGAATAGGGAAAAATTTATAGAAGCCAGGAAACTAACATCCAAAGGTCTCCGAAGAGTCAAAACATAGCATATCGAAGACCAATTATCATCAATTGAATCAGATTTTAAGAAACACAACATAAGAGACTTTTACAAAACATTTAAGAGTAATTTAAAGAAATACTCACCACCAAGCTTACAACTTAAAGATCCAAAAACACAGAAAACCGCATATAACACTACTGAGAACTGTAAAATTCTTGCTGAATACTTGAAAGAACTACACAACTGTGATACACCGAAAAAAAAAATAATTTTGATAACATGATACCAAGGCAACCAGGCTCAAAGCCACCAACAATACAAGAAATTAAAGAAATCATGAAAGAGCTTAAGAATAACAAAGCAGCTGGAGAAGATAATATAGTTGCTGAATTATGGAAACACTCTTGTGATAACATGATCATATGTTTAACAGAAATCATCAATGAATTTGGAAGACAAACAGCTAACCACCAGAATGGCCATCAGCTTTAATACATCCCTTCCATAAAAAAGGAGACAAAACAACTATAGGGGTATCTCCCTCGTGGAAGTGACCTACAAGATATTGTCCAAGGTACTTTTGAAGAGAGCTGAAGGTATACTAGACCCGCAATTAGAAGAATATCAGGCAGGATTTAGAAAGGGCAGATCTTGCACAGAACAAATATTTAATTTAAAGAACACAATAGAAATGAGAAAAATCAGGAACTTGAAATATGTAATTACCTTTGTCGACTTTAAAAAGGCCTACGACTCAATTGACAGAAATGTACTAATAGATATTCTGAAAGAATTAGGACTCGATAATAAAACAAATGAAATAATTAAAGGAACACTAAAAAAACCAAGTCCAAAGTAAAATTTCCGAGCCGTTTGAAATTAATTCAGGTGTGAGACAGGGAGATGGTCTGTCTCCACTACTTTTCAACTGTGCATTAGAAAAAGTAGTGAGGGAATGGAGGAAAGCCGTCAACACAAAGGATGTTCAGCTGGGAAGAAATCCAAATAAAATCACCATAGATTGTCTAGCTTTTGCAGATGACATGGTGGTAATTACTGATTCACTGGATAGTGCAAAAGAACAAATCGAAAAACTGGAGAAACAGGCAGCCAAAGTAGGATTACATATATCTTATACACAGTTCATGACAAACATCAATGATGCTCCTCAAAATCTTAAACTTCGCAATGGAACAATAGCTAAAACAAATTGTTTTAAATATTTAGGAGAATGGATAACGAGTGACACAAAAGAAAAGATTGCAATAGAAACTAGAATACATAAAATGGAAAGAGCATTTAATATGACAAAGAACGTATATAACAAAAAATCGTTTTCATGGAACACAAAACTAAGGCACTATCAAGCAGTGGTTAGACCAGAAACGCTGTATTCGGCAGAAACGCTTAAGCTAACAAGCTTGAAAAACTAGAAAAAGTAGAAAGAAGAATCTTGAGAAAAATACTGGGACCCAAACCTAATAGTAATGCTGAATACAAAGTAAGACCAAACCGAGAACTATATTCTAAAATAGAAAAATTAACAGTTATGATGAGGAAAAGAAGACTGAAATTTTACGGCACACATACAGAATGGATAGTAATAAACTAACAAAACAGATCTTCACCCTACTGAACAAATACAAATCCAAACCCACATGGTTCACTGAAACTGAAAAGGACATGAAAATTGCTGGAGTGAAAGCAGATATAATAGACAGCAGAACATTTTTTAGAGAAGTAATTCACAAGGCAGGTTTTCAGGAGAGACAGAAATACATCAAGGGAAGGAAATGGACCCAGGAACAAAAGGAACAACACTCTCAAAGAATGAAGGAAGTCTGGAAGCAAAGAAAATTAAATACAAAGAAACATAGCCAAAGTTGATTTATCGTACCCTCCAAAAGGGTTATTCGGAATAATATAAATAAATAATGAATAATGTTGAAGCTCCTCAAAATAATGCTGTCAATGCATAGTTTTCTTCCTTATGGCTATACGCCTCGTCAACGTTGAGGTCATTAGAGGCGGGAAAAGACTGGGGGGCAAGGAACGGGAATGAATTCGGCCATGGCTTTTTGAAAGAAGCATCCCGACATTCGCCTAGAGTAATTTGGGGAAACCAATGAATATTATGGAAAACAATTAAGTAAAGGTTGCTTAAATAGGGGAAAGGGCATCATGAAGATTACAGAATGTTAACGAGCACAATGTATTAAGTAAAATAAAAGAAAGTTGTTCACTTAAGCAGGTTTCAATCAAAATTTAACATAAAGGTAGGAAGGATTTTTCAAGCATACATGATTGGTGATTGTCAATATCAATTAAAACAAATTTAGCCAAGAAAAAATAATCCAATAAAGAAACTTAAAGAGAAATACAGAAACTTAAAGAATAATAACTGGATATTGTGGGCCATTTCCTCAATTGCAAGTTAATCAATTTTTTATAAATGTGAATAACACGCCAATGCAAATGAATTTTGTTTTATTTTGGTGTTGTACGCGTTTCGCTCTATTTCAAGAGCATGATCAGCGACATCTGTTAGATATTTATTCATTTGGTTAGCTACATTTGGTTTAAAGAACAATAAAAAGTAAGGGTGAAATTAAATTTACTTACTTGTTACTTTTTTACATTTTACTCATCATCATGGTTAGCTTCTCTGTGTAGGTTTTGTAGAAAACTTCTGAATGTATCAATCACTACACTGCACTGACCAAATTTCACATTAACACTATTATTTACTGTTACTATCGTTATCAAAACATGATAGAGTAAACACCACGCCATGTTTTTCACAGCTCCATAGTGTGTGTGTTTGTTTATATTTCAGGTTTCATTGTGGTTAGAGGTCCTAATGTGAAATTTGGTGAGTGCAGTGTAGTGATTTATACATTCAGAAGTTTTCTACAAAACCTACACAGAGAAGCTAACCATGATGATGAGTAAAATGTAAAAAAGTAACATGTAAGTAAATTTAATTTCACCCCTACTTTTTATTGTTCTTTAAACCAAATGTAGCTAACCAAATGAATATCTAACAGATGTCGCTGATCATGATCTTGAAATAGAGCGAAACGCGTATGACACCAAAATAAAACAGAATTCAATTGCATTGGCGTGTTATTCACATTTATAAAAAATTGATTAAAGCATAATAATGCAGCCTAAGGGAGTACAGCCACGGGCGAAAGCTAGACCAGACACGAAGTGTTGCTGAAATTCCCCTCCTGTTGGCAAGCGAGCTGGTATGGTATGTGATTACGCAACGGAAAACAGGGTGAGAGTGGCCCACCACGCCTGTCTGAACTTGAAAGCAGGTTCTTTGCTATAACCTAGACCCCAATAACTCCAGCCAAATGTCACTAATGGCGCAACGTTGTTCGCCACTTACCCTCCAAATCTTGGCGTCGTTGACATCCTTAAAGCTTGAGTGGAAGCACGCAGCGCTGTCAGTACGCAGCGATTTATTAATTTTAAATATGTTGATACGCCAATCGAAATGAATTCCCACGCACTGACATGACGCAATTAACTTCAGCAAGTGTACTCCTTGATTCATCTGAAAATTATGTGATTTTTTTTTTAAGTTATTTTTTTCGAGTAAAATCATGGAACTTGTCTGTCTCTTATAGAAACTACACTTTGGCAGTGTAAGTACGTATGCATGGACTACATTACTAAATTCTTTCTACAGGTCTACACCTAGTTTTCTTCCTCCATGCTTTCAATTCCCTTCCTACTGTAACACAAACAAAAAATTTTATAACTGTTTCTATTTATAAGAACTCACCCACAATGGTTAAAAAGATTTGAAACTGTAGTATGCCTTTCCCAATGTTTTGCACTCCTAAGCATAGTCGCATAAAATCAAAATTATTTTTCACTCCTTGCAGCATCCCAAGTCACAGAATATCGTTTGAAGTATTTTCGCAAAAGCAGTTTAAACCTGTAAATAGAACTATAAGCTAAGGAAGTTGCTGAGAGCTTTTCTTCTTTCTATAAACGATCCCTTGATTGCACACTAAAACAGAGAAAAATTAATCCCTTGTCACAGAGGAATATTAGACAGATACTAATTTTCAGAACCTACCATTTAGAAACTCCATGTTTCGGAGTAGAAAGTACGTAACTAAAGCGTAAAATTTCGTGATCAGTGTGTTACTACTATTAAATATAAAGAAAAACATTTATACCTTCACCGGAGACCGGAAACGGAGGATGCAATGACAAGTTGATATATATTTCTATAGTAATGCCATGTTATTTGTACGTCGTCTTTGACTTATGAATAGAGAGTTTTGATTTACAGAAAATAAAATACGGTAACTAAGGGAACCTCAATCAGAAAAAAAACATGCCAAGTGCATCAGAAAAGCTGTAATATTGTTCATTAATTGAAACACATAAATTTAAAAGCAAGAGTTCATTTCGAATAATTTATGAAATGGGACTGTAATATAAAGGAAATGAAGTAAAATTTTGGTTGGGTCAGCATGTTTAAAGTATGAGTGTATGACTAGATGAAAATTTTACATGCATTTTATACTTCAGATTGTACAGAAAGCATAGCAATGACCTTCATTAAATTTTAAGAACTGATAAATATTTCTATTCGATCCTCTGAATATGTAAAATATAAGACGAAAGCTTATTTCAGAATCTAAGAAAGTAACGAATTCGCCTATTTTATGTTAATTTTATCACATAATTCAATACAATTGAGGAAAGTAGACGTTATAAACAAAAGGCAATATAAATACCGACGCTAAATATTTTTACAACTCGGCACACTAAAATTTATAATATCCAATAAACAATACTAACTCTCCAGCCACTACTGTCATCGAAGATTTATACACTCAGACAAAGATATAATTTGTCAGGCTGTTCTTGATCAAGAGCTGAGATGCACCTAAAAGCAAATAATGTTATTGTTCTGTAATGGCGGATGCAGTAATACAGGTATCATATTATCTAACAGAGAAAGCCAATGACGCTTACTACAAGCATGCAGTGGCTAGGCTGCAATTAGGTATCGATACGAGGAAGTAGAAAGTAGGTGACACCAAAGTTAAATGTGTCATAGAAATTCATAAGCTGCTGCCTGAACAAATATGATAAAAATTAAACGTCAACAAACGTATTTTAAGCAGAATTGAATATATTTAAAAAATCTAATTCCATATAATACAACGCATTAAACTTATGTAATTACAGTGACAACTGAATTTTGGTTAATTCACTGCTGAAATATGAGATTTTTCTCGATTTTTATTCACATCTTGTACATAACGAAACAGTGGGGACCCACAAGATAGCATTGCCAGAAACGAAAAGTCATATTTAAAGGGTGATATCTCTTTCGGTGCAAGTTTAATAAACTATTAATCATGCATTATTACTTACCTTTGAAGGATTTTCAAGAAGCACGTCCACTCAGAGTATAAAATAAGCTTTAAACATGCCAATGATTTGTTCTTATAACTAATAATAATAGCATCTAAACTGGCTAAAAAGGAATTAAATTTCTCATTTTTAATATCAGAGATATGCAAACACTTGATGATTAATGAAATAGGGAATGAGAACGAAATGCCATCATCCAATAATAACAAAGCATAATTTTCTTTGCGTCGACTGATCTGAACCTGAGCTGTTAACATCAACTAGATTCATAATTTGCATTCTCATTTAGATTTAAATATTAGAAACATAACTATGTTAGGGTTTCGGTACAAAGCAACAGAAAAAATTATCCGAAACAGTCGTACATACAATGTACCTGAGGTTACAACTAAATAAATACAGTGAAGAAGATATATTGCCAAGGATAGTACAATGGAAAAGTTCACAGAGAACTTTATTTTTGTACCATTTTATTTTTAAAAAATCGACACATATATGAAAATAATCTGAATATTTTTCTATTAACCATTAGCAGGACATCCAAAATCTTAATAATAACTTCCTGACTACTTTTCAAACATGCCTCAAAAAATAATAGCAGAATTTTGCAATTCATCAACATAAGTCCAATAAGGGAAATAAAATTACACAATTTAAGAATAAACGTGAATAAAACTTAGGATATATATATAATCTGAACATTATATGCACTTTACTTGCAAGATACTAAAACAGAAACACAAAAAAGATTATGACTGGAATATTCGTGATATGTACAGTGAAACAAATGCTGCTAAATCTATTAAAAATCTGGCGCCAAAACGTAATGTTAATAGTGAAGGGAAACGGAACGATGAAGCTGTAAAACCATAAATAAAACACCATACAATCCATCGCATAGTCTCAGTCACTGGACTGCTGGCCGCGTCGTATTTGAATGTTCTGGTCAGGGGGACGTTCCGTAAACCATGATTTATACTGGGCAAAAAGTGATATGCAGAAAAATTGTGCTAAAACCTTTCAGGATTATATGTACGGTTATATAAATTAAAGCATAGGAGAGTGCTCTAGAAATGAAAATTATTAATTGCAAATAACGTTTTGCGGACTTCAGTTATCTTCTTCAATCAACGCTTGGGCTGAGTGTAGATCATTTTCATCTATTATAACAAAAACCAAGAAAGTTGTAGCCAAAGGTCATAAAGCAACTAAAATCTACGAAATATGTCCAAATTTTATAAAAAATATTAATATTTCTTGTAATAATAATAATTCCTTGTGGTCGTAATGACCTGATGACAGGGTTTCTATTGGCTGCGCATTCCGCCGCCGTCGTAGCCACCTTAACATAACCCGATAGTCCTACCGGGTACAGCGAACCTACAGTTTAACATGGAATCCGAACCACGCAAGCGTTCTAGCGTACTTCAGATTACACAGCAAGCTCTGCCAGAGGTGAAGGTCGGGTTAAGGGCCTATGAAAATCCCCGCCGAGACCGGGATTTGATCCGGACAGATTTATGGACATCAGAACCAAATACAACGAGTTCGTATGGTCCAACATAAACATCTTTTGCTGCTTATCAACCGAATTACAATAAAATGCACCTTCTCTAGAAACTGGACGAAAAGCTAGTTTTGGCTTTTCCCCACCAAGTGGATTGATTTGGATGTCATGCTGTCTGGTTATAACAGGCAGAAGCCAAGTGATTTTTGGAGGGAATCATAGCGGTTACTACCATACGGCGGAAGGGCCATTGCGCTTACTAATGTACGGCAGATCATCGATTATAATTCACTATTCGAGTGTAGCACGACTCTCGAGAGTTTAACGTCTCGGGCGATTCGCACAGCTGGTGCCACTAATCTATGGATGCTCGTTCCATTGTCTGGGAGGAGTGTGACATGAGAAACTGCCACGGCCGACCAGAACTGATAACATCCGACATAAGCGTGCTGCTAAACAAACTGCAGGTGTCATGAACAGCATCAATGAGATATTTGTCGATGAATACGTGATTCCACAGCACGCAGTCAAAATTGTGTGTAATCTTATGGCAACTAACCGTACGAACATTTGATTCATTTTAAAATGTTAATGCTCTGCTACTAATTAATTAAATTAGCAAAACAAATAATTATTGTTTTGTTAGTAATAATTGTCGAATGCGTATTCCGGTGAAAATAATATTCAATTCCAATTTTAATTTTACTGTTTCTCAAAAATTAATTTACTTAATTCAGAAAGTATCATGCATGCTTCTCTGAAGTTCTGCAATAGAAACAGCAAGTACGTATGTCAAAAAATGAACACTTAAAAATGAATGCAACAGTCAGTAGTGTATATTGACAAAAAAAAACTGTTACTTGCAAAGTGAGAGCACCCAAATTGCATTCAGCCTGTATTGTACTAACTGTGAAGGCATTTCTCCTCCTATGATTATGAACGTTTTTGGAGGATAAGTAACACATCAGAGAATTAGTCACAGCCAGCGATGATTTAAATTTACAAATTCGGTAATATCCTGCTCATCTAAGAACAGAATCCATTCGGAAGAAACTAAAGAAAACAAATTACACAATACTTAAGAGGTGGAAATTACGACACACATTCAGAGCCTGTATAACATTAGCAACATAGCGACAGTGAAACAGTTCAGTTAATGCACAGCCAACATTAGATACCTATAAATAGTGTCAACTTATGTTATTGTGCAAAATACTATAATTTCATGAGAAGATGCTGTTTTAATCAAATAACTTTTCAGTGCCCAAAGTACGGAGAAGTTCAATCGATTAACTGAAAGCAGAACCGAAGCCCATAGCGATTAATAGAAACTCAGCAGTAAAACCTAACTATAAGCGGTCAGAAACTAGCTTTCAGGATGAGGACCTGCAAAAGCAACATAGGTCTAAATAATTTAGTAAAAGGCTTGGTAAATTCTCAGTTATACCAAACGCTGATAAAGACGAAGCTTCTACTTACCTGTAGTCTAGAAAGATCAAAATAGTTCACGCACAGCAACCGTACTTTATGTTGGAAGAACTTACCTGCAAACAAAAACAAAATTTTTTTAAATAAAAGATCATGATTAAGAATGGGACATAACAAATCAGTGACACAAATGAGCTCTCTTTATAATCCCAACAAAATGAAACAAAAACAATCATAAATCATAGCAAATAACTATTGCTGATACATCATTTAAGGGAGGGGGAAAATATTACAGCCCAAATTTCAGTGGTTTTATATGCTTCTAAATAGGCAACATGTCAGAAAGGAGGTTACAAACAATCACATCAGATAGTATTTACGTAAGAAAAAATTTCTGGAAAACCATAGACTGCAAACAGAAGTTTATAAGATAAAAAAAACAATCTTTCATAAGGCGCGTGATAAATATTCCGTCGTCCACTGTCAGCCATACTGTCCAAACAGACTCTTAGCTTGTGGTCATTAACTGAATATTTGTTCCCGCAGTGTTTGCATATTGTTGATGGATGTCACCTAATAACAACAAGGAGACGTATACTTCATTATCGAACAGCAAAATCCTAGGAGTTAATCGACCAAGCTATTATTCATTAATTATTCGTGTATGATGCTGCTGGACGTTGCAATGGCAATGATAAACTACATCCACTGACTTTAAAGGGACTTTCCTCAGTATGAAAGTTGTAAGTATCAAAAAATAAAAATTAATCACATCCAGAAATAATGAACAGTACGCTAACTATTATACCTGATAAAAAATCCTGCAGTCAATAACCAGAAATTCATTTCATATAAACTTTTTTCTGTAGATCGTATGGTATATATTGAATTTTATTATTTTAATCACTTCTAACGACTGTAAAATTGTAGGTGAAGAATATTAAAATAATCGATGAAAACAATTTAAGAGAAGAAATTTGTTTCTTGTCAGTCGCTTAATATTCTCTGATCATCTGTAATTTACTTTCAATTTAATTTACAATATAAGTTTAATATTATCGATGTAGTCATGTTAAAACAAACATTATTCCCTAACATAAAAGTATTGTAATTTTTTTAGAAAAGGAAAAGGGAATAAATAAACCGAATGAGAGAGTGAGAGACTATAGTGAGAATAAATAGCGTGTTATAAACGAATTGGTATACTGAATAGTTAAAAATTGTATTTTTCTTTTTAGATATTATATATGAACAATGCTTGAACCTTCAGCTAAATAGTGATCACTTCAATGTTTCAAACAAACAACACATAAAAAGAAACATCTCCATTAAGTAGAGGGGAAAAAACAACGGATTGACAAGGTATTGCATATTTTTTGAAGACACCAAAAGGTATCTGAAAATAAGAACTCAGTAATAGCGCCAAATAAGCTTACAAAAGAACACTCAAAATAAATAACAAACCAAGAACAATTTAGCGAGAAAAATGTAGGTATTGAGGAGTACGTAGAAGATAGAGAAGACGATATTACTGTACTCATGTTGAATTTTTATGTAATGCTATCACGAGATATCAAGAATAGAGATATAAAGGAATCAGAAATTACAAAGCGAAGCAGTGTTACCTTTAAAATTAAACCAGAACAAGACTGAGGGATAAATGACTACACAAACTGAAGTAAACGGAAATGTAAAGGTAATTAAAGAGATTACAAAATACGGTTCTGATTCCTTAGAAGACCAACTGACCAAATAATACGTTAGAAAACTGAGTGGAAGATGGTATACACTTTAATGTTCAAAACCTTAGGCATAGAATTATTAATTAAAACAGACAGTTAAATTATTTATATGTGTCCATGGTGGAATATCTGGAAGGATTTACCGGTTCTGTACAAAACATTACGCATTGTGAGGTGCCGTCCAAGAAAAATGTTGATAAAGGCCAAGGGCCACCAAAAGAGTCAATCAGCCTGTTATCTCACTTAATTGAACCACTGCATGAGACTGGGTATCACCTGAAGTTCGCGCCGAAGGGAAAAAAACACTCGGCTAGCAGCAAAATCATGGATTGACCATGGCGATCGGAATGGTCACAGATAGGCATGGCTCTCACCACCAGTCAGGAATGGGTTTTCTGCTAAAATGAAAGTCTGGTAGGGAAGAACTCATAATAGGTCTAGTCACATACACTTCAGAAACTCATCTCAAATATCAATTGTGCTGTGGATCTGAAGCCGATCATTCTTGTGGTGTTTGTCTCAAGTGGGACACATATGCAACTTATGACAGCCCGTCTTAACTTTACATCCGGTATTAACAGGTTTATGTACTCCACTGGGCCACTATGAGGGCAACTAATATCTGTTACTGTTGATTTTTTTTTACGGTTTTACGCCTCGTCGACGTCGAGGTCATTAGAGGCGAGAAATGACGGGGGGCAAGGAATCCCTGCACTCGCCTGGAGTAATTTGGGGAAACCATGTAAAACCCAAATCTCCATTCCAGAACAGGGATTCGAACCCATGCCCTCCCGAA
Organism: Vandiemenella viatica; assembly: GCA_031002005.1. Lineage (NCBI taxonomy): Eukaryota > Metazoa > Arthropoda > Insecta > Orthoptera > Morabidae > Vandiemenella > Vandiemenella viatica. The sequence goes on from CM061921.1 coordinate 15,492,947, forward strand.
TGCGAGGCCAGAACGTTAGCAGTTCACCCACCACGCTCGGTGTTCTTGTTGATATTAATGTGGCTTTAAGACCCCTCAACCTCGCGCTCATTAGCGCCATAACAAAAACATGATAAAGAAATGAAGCTAAAAACAAGACTAAATTCTTGTCTGTATGGCTTATTATAAAGAGTTCAGTCACACAGAAAGTAAAACAATAAAATGGTTGGCTGTAAAGTGACCAGAAAAACATAAAAAGTCTCCAAGCCAACAGAATAACTGTCTGGTTGGCTGGAAAGAGGTCAACCCAATGTAAAACACTGTAAAGCATAAAAGTATATGGAAGGCTGTAAAGAGGCCAGTCAAATTTAAAACACAATAACACAACAAAATGTCTGATTACATATTAAGAGGGTAGTCAGATCTAAAACCACATTCATAACAAAAGAGGAATAACGTTGTAAAAACCAAAAACATAAAACTTGGATAGGTAGCTGTAAAGGGGCAACCATCAGTCTTAAAACTATGTCGATCTGCCCAAAATTTTTGGGACCAGACGAGACGAGACAACACACAAAAAAGTAAAACTTTGTCCACGTTGCTATTATCATTGTTTAAAATAAGGGACAGAGCATCGGCTGGGTCAGCCATTAAAACGAAACATAAAACACAATCTGTTAAAATGAGACGCACCGTCATAGGTACGCCGAGAGTATCACATTCCAGTGGCTCGTCCCGGCGAAGAAGAAAAATAGAATTTCCTCTCTCAGGGCCAAGGACAGGTCAGACTTTGGGACCAAAACAAAGTCAATCCTGATCTCGTTGCATGCTAACTTGGCGGAATTATATGTAGCCTCGTTCCCCGTGATTCCCATATAGCCAGGCACCCATCCGAATAAAACCTCCTTCTCAAGTGATTGGAAGGAATAGAGGGAATCCTGTATGTAATGGGAGATTCAATCTGCGTGGTAAATATTTCCCAGCGCTTGAATGCATCTGAGGGAATCACAACAAACTATGCACATTATGTTGCGCCTTACTTTCATATGTTCGATCGACTTCAATAAAGCGTAGCAATCTGCTCTACGTACGCCACACCTACCATTCAGCTATCAGCAGCTTGACGAAAGAGCATCGGGATTGGCATATACAAGCGTATAAGGGCGATTCTCTTTTAAAACGTTACTAAAAACATTAACAAAAATATTATTAGCGATAAAATTTTTTTTGTACCATGACAAATCTAAAATAATTCTGAGTGTCTTGAAAAGCCATGGAGAAGATTCACTCCAACCCTTGCGATGAGCAGTTCGCAAAGCATAACCATACTCATCAAAAATGGCCTTTGTACGGTACCTAGTAGCTCTGACAGGTCCACGAAGGTCGGTGTGGAGGCAATCGAAAGGTGGGTTAATCACTGAGTTGTAAACAAGGTTAACAAATTTTCAGGTAGTTTCGTAAAGTGTCGCACCATGAGGGGATCCTGCTGCATGGCAGCTCAATATCCTCTGCACAAAGGCTGGGAAAAGGACTGGTATTCGCACCAGTGGAAGGTCAAATTCCAGCATTGTGGACACTGACCAACATCCGCAGGTAGCTGTGCAGCGCAGAACCATACACAAAGCCAAACTCTAGCCGCGACTGTACAAAGGCTGTACAAAGATGTTGTAGGCAGGGTCGATCTGCACCCCATAACTTACCAAGCAGACATTTTTGTGGCTCTTGCTTTCAGATCTCTGACATGTAGAGGCCAACTAAAACTGTTATTATAAATAAGGCCCACAAACAAAAACGGTGTTCATCACGGTAAGACAAGGTTCTGCTAAAAAAAACTTCTACTACGAGTAATAAGTATTCACCGCTATCTTAAGGAAGTAAAATTACAACCGATGGCAGAAGCAAGAAATATCTCAAAAGCAAAACAGCATTAGTAAAAAGTGCCTTATTCAAAAAGAGAAATATTTGGTTTCAGACTTAACCAAGAACTTGGATTTTTCGTTTCTAGAACTGTATTTACTGCGTAACACTTTAATCAGATGAATGTTGGACTTCAGGAATACCAGAAAGAAGTCAAACTTGAACATTTGAAATGTAGTGGTTTAGAAAGACGTTAGAAATTATTCGGACCTGGAGCCAGAGGTTGGTTAATTGCTTAGTAAAGACTACTGTTGAAGGTAACAACAATAGAGGAAGACAAAGATTTGAGTTTATGAAGCATTGAGGATATAGATTTTAACACGAATGTTGAAATAAAGTGGTAGCTGAGGAGAAAGATGACTACCTCTAGGAAGTTGAGAAAACGTTTAGAAGGAGCAAACAAAGTCTTGCAAAGAGTGTCGTTATGTATTCGTACTCGTCAAACCAATATTTATACCACAGCATGGATGTTCTCCTTTGGGGTGGAAGTCGATTATTGTTCTCCACAAAACAGAGTAGGGCGTTCTTAGGTTTAATTTCTCTTCTAGTAGAAATAAAACAGCTGATAAAATTTTATTTAAGGAGCATAGTCTTATAGATAAAAACCCTCTGATACTATTTTTCCAATCTAATTAAATATATTGGAGAAAGAGGAGCGAAACTAATATGTTTCGAATCAACATAATATAACAATAAGCAGAAGTACGGAAGCAAATATTGAGCATTTTGCGAATATAATATTAAGAAACACAGAGGGCCTTTTGTACTTTATTTTTGTGGTTTATCACTCATTACAAATTTTTGTATCAATCAGGCATATTAAGGACATAAAAAGACATCAGTTACTTTCATTGCGGTAGTTGCATCTGATTTTTCTCCTTCCTCTGATCACTGATTATATTCATATCCCCACGATTTCTATAAATCATTCCATGACCGGATGGGGATTCGAAGCTGCGTCCTCTAGAATGCTAGGCCAGAAAGTTACCACTCACCAACCATGCACGTTAAGTACGATATTATAAATATAGTGCTAGTGCCATGGTAAAATATTTAAACCTCTAAAAAATGCTAACGATTAATTCAAAATAAATAGTAAAAATACAATTTGATAGGAGAAACTTATGTTTGTTTCTTATAAACATGAGCAGTGAAATCTCGCCTTCTGTTAGTATAGTTCGAAAATAATTTTGATCATATGTGTTTTGAACAATCTTTAGATAAAGCCTATAGAAACTCGGCCTCTTGACAAATTTCAGTCATTAGTGCAAAGCCTCGCAACGCCGTTACATCACCTGAATGAGACAGGGAAGAGCAACATGAGCAGTTCCAGGGATAAACTGCAAAGAAGAAGTATACCAACAATGCAAGTAACACGAAGCCTTGCAGCGATGAGGCTTTCTCCGCTTTCGTAAAGTTATTGTGTAATTTGTGGGTCAGCTGAGTCCTGCAACGAAGATGACAAGGTGTGGTTAACTCATAGCCCTCACGGGCCTCCCGCTTGTGAAAGGGTTGTGCTGTGTGAATCTCTTAGCCCAACTGTATAAGGTGCTCAATCTAACACATCTTCCGTCAACACTGGTCTCGACACAGAACTCAATGGTATTCACGGTACATTAACCCAGTATACAATGGCGAATAACATTTATTCGAAATCGAAAACATTTACCCCAACAATATGAATACATGACACTGAAGGCGAAGTAGGATATCATTCTCAAGTACTGTAACCGTAGATGCAAAATCCAACTGATTAGCTTGAACAAGTAAAGGATGAGCAACTTTCACCTCTCTGGCACATTTTAAAGCAAAATATTAATATGTTTTATCAAATAGTTGACGACAGATGTACCTGCCACATTTAAGCAAAGGTATTAGCGTCATAAAAGAATAAGTAGAGTAAATAAGATAGAATTAATCAGTGAAATTTACAAACCAAAACAAATTTTTGTACTTAAAAACGAGATACAATTATCGAACATAACTTACTTCCAGACAAATTTGTAAATAGATTCCTGTCAAGCAGACCTATCCTAATCTAGGCCCAAGCGTAGACTCTGAAATATTGAGATGTTGGCAAATTCAATAAAAAAAGCACAATCGTACTTCATTATCTCTTGTTCAAAGTTAATAATAATAAAAAATTGATGATAAAGAAAACAGCAACCAGTCACATTTGTAAATATGTTTATTACACCATTACCGGTTTCGGGCAAAGTTGCCCATCATCACATGGTTTGCATTTACTTCACATCTGCAGATGCAAATTACAGCGCACTTGTGCATCCTATAATGTTGAAAATTATTTGCGATGAATAAGAGAAATTTAATTATTTTGTAATGAAGTTAATCTCAAATATTTTACTTACATTCAATGCTGCAGGAAGTATGCTCATACCGGTGGTGAGGCACAGTTTCAGAAGTAACATTTTACTAAACACGAGCACGCTGTAATTTTGCCTTTGCATTAACAGGTAAACATAAGCAAAGATGATCGTATACAAAGAGTTTGCACAACATCAAAGATGAAATTAGGTTGAATTTTATTTTCTATGAAAAATTACAATGAGATAAAAGAGATTAACTTCATTACAAAATAATTAAATTTCTCTTATTCAACGCAAATAATTTTCAACATTATAGGATGCACAAGTGCGCTGTAATTTGCATCTGCAGATGTGAAGTAAATGCAAACCATCTGATGATGGGCAACTTTGTCCGAAACCGGTAATGGTGTAATAAACATATTTACAAATGTGACTGGTTGCTGTTTTCTTTAACATCAATTTTGATATAACAGTCACGGAGTTCCACTGATCCATCATGGATAAAATATTATTAATAATAATATATTCATGAACTCCTAAACCTGTTCATTAAATACCAGTATTCGGTAGTTCCACCGAAAGCTCACTGGTAGAAAATAAGGAATTTGGCACAGAATCGGAAAAAATCAACACTTTAAGTATGTCAGACCTGCTAGTAACAGTTTAGTTTCTATTCGGATATTTTCAGACAATGTAACAAGAAATTCAAAATCGATTCCGAAAAGAAAACTTAAGTTTTTTTATAAAAATTAATGTTAAACACTAACCAAACTGTTCACATATTTAGGAAAAAGAGCATCAGATATTCACAGAAATATGGGTTTTAATTTTCTTTAATCTCTCTGTTTTTCTGTTGCCAGTCTTTCGATTGTTTTGATGTTTGTACTCTTAGCTCATTTCAACATAGAGCAATTACAACCTTCGTCACTAGTTGTCTGCTTCACATAAATATGTGAATCCCAATTCTTGTCTTCCTTTACATTTCTTCCTGTCCGCTGCTTCTTTTACTAAAAAATTAAGCAATGTTGCATGTCTTATAAGCTACCCACCATTCCCTCTCTTCTACTTGTTAATCACCCACAATTTTTTTCTGCACACATCATTTCCAATCTTCTGTATACTTCTATTGCAATACATTTCCAATGCTTTATCTTTGGTGTTATTCCCAATGTCCTAGCTTCAATTTCATAAAATGCTGTGATTCATGCAAACACTACCAGAAAGTTCATCGTCATTATGATACTAAAATGTTTCCTTTTTTAAAGAAGGTTTTACTTGCTATGGCAACTCTGGTTTCTATATCGTTCTTGCAACGGCCATCAGTTGCAATTTTACATTCTAAATCCTTTTCTTATGACACAGTACAAGTTTATACTCAGTCAAATTTTGCTGCTTCAATTTTTGCTATATTTCAAAACACAAAGATTGTTACCATCACCATGGAGACGTTTCACTTCATTTGCTTGTACTGTGTCAAAACTTACTGTGTTTAACTGTCATTCTGGATTTAAACTTAACGCAAATAGCTATATCACATACTAAAGCGGTCTGAAAATATTTATGTTTCATAATAGAACGGTCTGCTATATTAGTGGTTAAGTCGCTTGGATTCAAAAGTTCGCTGCTCCGGTCCAGGGTTCAAACCCCGAGGGTCAGGAAGTTTTAAGGGTTGTGTTTGATCATATGAGCTATGCCAGGTAGTTACATGATTCGGATTCCACTTTAAACTGTAGGTCCCAGAGGAAAGGGACTGGCCATCCTATCTCTGACACAATTGCTTAGTATAGGCCTATCCCTTTCGGGAGGCTCTAACCAACGTTCGGGTTGTGAACTAAATTAGTTTTTTTTTATGTTTGACAATATGTCGGGTGCTCCACCATTTATAGTCTAGGCCGAGAACTCCCCTTTTAAGTTACAATCCACTTGACGAATATGAAGTGCAGCTTTAGGCCACTACCCATTAGGACGACAGTCCATTACCCGGTGTTTGTATTTTCACATTGCAGTGTTTACCGGACTGGTGGCAATAGCTTGGGCTGGCTTTAACGGAGCACCCGTTTCCTACACAGCTTCCATCGGCTACGTTGCCCTGCAGCCTTAACTATTAATGACTTCAATCCCAACCCTCATTACAGCTACGCTTACGACGTACATGACGCGCTCACCGGTGACTCGAAAGGACTGCAAGAAACGAGAAACGGAGACGTCGCCCAAGGCAGTTAGCAACCCTCCTTTTTTTTACTTATGGCTTCACGCCTTGTATATCACCTTAATAAGACATCCCCTTCATCGTTTCACTAACGGCAAGTTTTTTTCTGCCTTAAACATATTATCTACTATATATACGATTACGTATTGAACCTATTGTATTCACACAAAATTACGTTTAGGATATCACAAGGAACCTATTCCTCCCGGACTCCACTGAAATTGTTATAAAACCTCGAAGAAAAATGTCTGTCAATATGCTACTGGTTCTTGCATATAATGTAAATAAAGAATGAATAAAACCATCCCAACAAAAAAATAATAATTCTCAGTTAATAAATTTTGGCTTTTTGAAGACAGTTTTAAATATCTGATTCAGGTGCTTTGTTTCTACAAATTATTTGACATAAATCGGAAATTTTCAGGCAAGACATTGCAGTAACATATGCCTTAATCCTTGAATAAAACTAAGTATCTTAAAAACCGGTGAATGTAAATTTTAGTATAGTTTGCAAGGAATAACTCTTATGAATCTGGCTAATTTTTTGTTGTTGACGGCTTTACGCCTCGTCGACGTCGAGGTCATTAGAGGCGGGACGGGGACAAGGATCGAGAAAGTATTCGGCTATGGCCTTTTAAGGAAGCATACCAACATTCGCCTGGACTGATTTGGAGAAACCATGGAAAACCCAAATGTGGATGCCCGGACGGGGATTCGAACCGGCGTCCCGAATGAGAGCATTAATCGTTCACCCACCACGCTCGGTGAATCTGGTTGAATTCGCATCCGGTCATTATGATGCTTGTGTAAGATTAGTATTAATCGAAGCGGTGGAAGAAATCTTTACTAACCAATAGTCGACCAGTAGAACGGTGAATATTAAGGTATAAAATTTCTAATCACTACTAATGTTATTTGCCCCTTGGAGCCGTTAAACTTGGATGCTCCTTTGTTCCTTCAGAATTTTCAGGAATCCCAGGCTATGTATGCAAAAAAAGACATACAAAACTTAACTCACAATCATCACAGTATCCTACACGGACAAAGCTACGTTAGATTAGCACTGAATCAACTAACCTTCGCCCTGGAAGGAAACAAAAACCCTTAACACAAGGCGTTAGACATCGAATTACATACCGACGCAGATATGACAGTAGAATTGCGTAGCTAACTGCAACGTTGAAGAGACATTATGAACAAGATAACTTGGATAATAATTACTGATTTCTTGTCTAGTAATTGATAATACTGTCATGTTTAATAAACAGTTAACAATACATTGTTTAAAAGAAGCATTTATAGTAGTTTGAGCTGATAACTTTAGAGGTCATTCTCATGTCGTCATTGTAAAAGTTACGAATATCAGTTAACAGTAATGACTATCATGACAGCACAGCAGGAGAAAATATACTTAACGGCAAGTAAAAACATGGAAGTCTGTTCTAACGTTGTTACCCACAGCAGTGTGAAAAACAGATGAATGTCAGTAGGCTCAGAAAAATCCAGAAGCATGTACTGATATTTCCGCCATAAAATGAACAATGTCCAGAATGTTTTACATCAGCTCTTACCTTCTCTTTGTTAAAGAATTCAACTTGTGGTTTCATTTTTTTTGCAACTCAATATAAAAGAAAATATTTAGGAGATACATAGCACGTACATGATATATCTATAATATTGCAAAAAAGGAATTAGAAGAATTTTTTTTGAATAATCCCTTAAATCTGCTATTAGATATTAGGGTTTTTGACAGAGCTATCGACTTAAGAAAATAAATAGAAGGACACATCAATAAAAAGTGACAAAAGTGAATTTTCTGTCAACTGGAAGCTATCATTAGCTGTCACTATGCATAGTCTTATCTACACTTGGCATACCAGATTTATATCAAATAAATGCTTGTATTTTACTACCTTGTTTCACCTACAATTATTATGTGACTGTCACAAAGCAAATCTAGAACGAGAGGAATCAATCCCTGAAGAAATACAACAATTTACTAATAATGGAAAACTTCGCTTATTAGTATAACTATTCATAAAAATAAGTCGCAGACACTAGGATACGCTGACTGCATTGTGGACCTGAAAATTTGCAGAACCACTGAAATCTTAATTTTATACCTGTATCCATATATACTGAAAAATTATATACACTCATTAAAAATTTGATGGTAGCAAAAGCTTATTTTATCGTGCCTGTTCAACAAACGTATTGAATTTCTTAAAAACCAACTACGGATATTTACTCCATCATTAGATGAAGATGTCCAGCATATCTGTACCTCTTTTATCACGAAGGATATAAGATTTAAGTTTCCCCACACCTGTTGGGATAGAACTAGACGCAAGAAGTACCAAAGATTGCATCGGATGGGGTCAGGAGTGTATAATATGTTGCTTCACGAGGAGATGCACACCGACTCGAAAGAAGCGGATCAGGCCCGTGTGGTCAGGCTCGGAGGAGTCAACACCATGCAGCATAGTAACATTGCATCCACAGTCAAGCCTAAATTACACAAAGGCTTCATGAAAGGCAGGAGAGTATTGCGCACGACCTGACATAGAAAGACTTCGAAATTCTGGTGTTGAAATCACTGAGGTGTGACAACCAATTAAGAGCTCAAAAATGTATACGCAAAAGAGAATAGTGTCTCTGAAGATTAAAACTTCATTCACCACAATAATTTGTGAATCAGGTAGCAAACCTTCAATATGCTAGAAAAACAGATAATTGTTTTTCTAAGTAGAGCATAATAAACTGTTTCTTGTTGGCTGAAGTTGTGCAGCACTATGTGTCAGCATCACGGAGCATAGGCGGAGATTGCAAATCCATTTACAAATATGGAATGTTGGAGGTTACGGCTCCGTCTATACGCTTTAAATTACAAAACCATGAGTGCTAAAAGTTGCTTTGCACAAAAACTAATCTTTATGCAGAGCCTTTGAATCCCAAACAGCAGCACTGAATAAATATTCAAATAGGCATCAGCGATGCACCTTATTTCCCTAATTTTACGTCTCCTATCAATGCGATCATTTGGTGGGATGGTTTAAATGAAAGAGGATATTAACACTATACTCAGTAAATTTAAGCGAAAACTACGCCGTTTGTCTGCCAGACAATACCAACCTCTTTGTTAAGACTGTGATAACGAGCGTGTTGGGTGAACGGTTAACGGTCTAGCCTCGCATTAGGGATAACGACGGTTCGAATCCACGTCCAGGCATCCAGATAGGGGTTTCCCCAAATCACTCCAGGTAAATGACGGGATGCTTCCTTCAAAAGGCCATGGCCGAATTCCTACCCATTCCTTGTCTCTAATCCCATCTCGCCTCTAATGACGTCGACGAGGCGTAAAGCCATAAGTAAAAAAAATAAGAAAGACTATGACATTTCCATAAGGGCTGCACAAAACACATGGGTATTTTCTGAGTTTTTTTTAATAATATTAATCTATCACTTGTGATATTGATACCATATAGCAAAACAGTATACTAGATGAGGGTTTTTAGAAGATATTTTCATGAAATTTGTAATAATTTTTCTAAATTCGAATTTGATTCACAATCTAAAATTAACAACCAACGTTACAAAGTGCTTAACGTTGCTTTGTGCTGTTAAACGAAAATACTTCAAGGAATTGACTATTCAGGAGACTAAACATCATTGGCAATTGGCTTTATTTGTGTGCTATGTGCATTTTCAATTTAAGTTGCTATTTATGGCACCATGTTGAAATTACATCAAGGTACCACTGAAGCTCTAAAAAACCTGCAGAACTTTTACTTCCATATAGAGAACTGCATAATCAGCAAACAATCATAAACTATTTCTACCGCAGTCCTAATAATCATATACGAGGGTAGGCTGAAAAGTAATGCACACATGCTTGTAGAACGTGCACGAAATGAGCTACAGAAGCGTGCTTGGTGGCATTCGGAAGTAACATTCCTCCTTTACACGCATGCGCAGTTTGAATTCTTTGCGTCCATTCAGTTGTTTTTGAGCAGCGTAAATATGGAGACGTGTTCTCGTGCTATGTCAACGAGAGTTAAACAGCGTGCTGTTATCGAATTTTTAACTGCTGAAAAAGAGACTCCTACTGAAATTCATCGTCGTTTAAAGGGCGTTTATGGTGACGATGCTGTTGATAGGTCTACTGTCAATCGATGGGTGATAAAATTTCGTGATTGCATGCCTGGAAAAGCCACAATTGTTGACAAAAAACGGAGCGGACGCCCGATCACTGCCACAGGCGGTAGGCATTTCAAACTCGTCAATGACTTGATTCAAAATTACCGGCGAATCACTCAACAGCGTATCGCAAACCATGTTGGAATATCCAAGGAACGTGTCGGCTTCATTATCAACAAGTTGGGATACCGTAAAGTCTGTGCACGATGGGTACCACGCCGTTTAACAGACGAGAAGAAACAGCGCCGAAACTAATGCTGCCAGCAACCTTTGCAGCGCTACCGTGACGAAGGAGACGACTTCCTTTTGAATATCGTGACGGGGACGAGTCATGGGTGCATCATTACGACCCAGAAGAGAAAAGACAAAGCGATGAGTATCGACATTTGTCTTCTCCTCAGAAAAAAATAAATATAAACACAACCATCCGCAAAAAAAATTCTTTTGTCTGTGTTTTGGGATGCTCATCGAGTTCATGTGACCGATTATCTGGAAAGAGGCGCAACGGTAAATTCTTCTCACTACATACAGACTTTACAACACCTCCGACGTCGAGTTTGTCGTGTCAGAGGCAGCCTGGAGCCAATAATCTTGCATCATGACAACGCTCGTCCACACACCTCGCGCGCAACTGAAGAGGCAATGGAAAAGCTGAAGTTTGAACCACTTCCACACCCTCCTTATTCCCCCGATTTTGCGCCTAGCGATTTTTTTTTTCCTCTACTCAAGAGGTAAACATTACACCTCGGACGATGAAGTGAAAGCAGCCATCAAGTCCTGGATTCGAAGGTCGCCGGTTCGAATCCGGCCGCGGGCATGGATGTTAAGTGTTGTGTGTGTCCTGTCCGTCTTGTGGCGTCCGCATTTTGAAGACTATATAAACACTGGATTTAACTAATTCTCTGGAAGCTTTAATATAACACATTGAGCTGGCTGTATGGCCTCAGCTGCCAAAAGCCATTAAAAAAAAAAAGTCCTGGATTCGAGGAAAGTCGGAGGAATTTTTCAGTGACGGAATGAAAAAACTTGTTGCTCGTTGGGAGAAATGTATTAGTCTTAATGGCGACTATGCTGAAAAATAAATATATGATTCTGAAGCTTAAGAATTGTACTTCAATTTACTTTTTGCCCGATCTTCCTAACTGTTTTTGTCCGATTTCTACAAGCATGAGTGCATTACTTTTCAGCCTACCCTCGTATATTATTTCTAAAAGGTGTTTTTTTTTTTTGCCACAAGCCATTATCTCCCTGCATACCTAACCGAAATCCAGAAATGAGGTATCATTTAAAAGATTAAGGTCACCGCTTTAGTCACATCAAATTTTAAGAAGCATTTTGTTCAGAGTAGCTGTATTCCGTTAAGGCCGGTGACAGTTTGTCACACATGTGTTTTACGGGTCCAAATGTTTTCCTAATTGTTTCGTAATTTGTTTTAAGTATTTTGTTACCTACCTGTCGCACTAAACAAATAAACAATTGCTACAAACGAGGCAGTACTTCTATCTTCATATTACAAACCACCAACCTTACTACTCATCGTATTTTATTCGAGAAATTTTCGCACGGGCCATCTAATCATTTATAAAAATTAAGAATTGAGCTGGACCTATTACATTTCCTTGTATGACGCCCGATGTAACATTACATCAGTAAGGCTTTACCCTGCACAGTGATATACTGCAACCGCCCAATTAGGAGATCATGTATCCACTACCAATCTGTCGCAATATTCCGTAAATTCGGAACTTAGAGGTGATTGGATTGAATGGTAACGTGTTGAGTGCTTTCTGAAAATCTGAGAAAAAACCATCAAACTGCGACCTGCTTCAATTATATTCAACTCGTCATGAGAAATTAGAGGAAGTTGTATTTGGTATCATCTATTGCTCCTAAATAGAGAGCTATGGACTTTTCAAAAATATCGGAAATTTCACTAACAGGCAAGTACATAACACCGTTTTCAGTTTAACACAGAAGTAATATCTTCCGCATGACGTAATGAAAGCAAATGATGCAGGCTAACTGGTTGAATTTTCTGAAAGTTTCGACACTGTACCACACAATAACCTTTAAGTGAAGATTCGAGCATACGGTAAAACAGATGAGATTTGTGAATAGATACTAGGTTTTGTAACTGGTCGGTCGCAGTTTGTCGTTATTGGCGGCGAAGCCTCTTCTAATCTTCCGGATTTCCTCAAGAAAGTGTAATAGGACCACTTCTTATCATAATTTTTTTAAATGATCTCGGAGATCATGTTATTAGCAGTTTGATATTGTTGGCAGGATTCAGTCATGTATAGGGAAGTAAGGTGCTCTGAATTTTGCTTAAAAATTCAGCGTGATCTGGATGTTATTTCGGAATGGTTTTATGAACGGCAAATTACACTAAATTGGAAAAAATTCAAGGCAATGTCCATAACTAACAAAAAGAACCTGTTACTTCACAAGTACAAACTGAACAACTCAGTTGTTGACATGGTTAATTCCCTGAAGTATTTGGGAGCAATAGTACAAAACAACTTGAAATGGGACCTGCACGTAACTGCCGTCGTAGGTAAAGCTATTTCTAAATTACAATTCACAGATTGTATTATAAAGAATTGTAACGCTTATACAAAAGAGAAAGAGTACAAGATTCTCTTTCGACACATTTTCATTACTTTTGTGGAGTTTGGAATCAGTTTGCAAGGGATCGATGGACACGATAGACAAAGTGCAGAGAAGAGCCGTTCGATTCGTGACTGCTTGCAAAACTACTTAAGAAAGCGACACTGAATTGATACATAGATTGGGGTGGGATTGTCTCGTATATAGACGACGTTGGTTTCGCTTTAATTTATTGACGAATTTGCGAGTATCTTCTTTCGTTAACGACTGCGATGCAGAGGGATAAGATTAGAGAAATAAGATGCCGTACTGATGCCTATTTGTCTATTATTTTTTCCCTACCATCTCCAGCATGTTCTCAACGTATCTCTGGCAATACTACAATTCCCGCCGAAGTAACGTCTTTTACACGATTTCATAACTAGATAAGAACTTCTTCTCTTCCCATTCCCAATGGGCATAAAAATATTTCATGTCGTTTCCCGTATACTGTATATTAAAGCATTGAAACCTCGCACAGAAACAGAAATGTTGTAGGACAGGTCTATCAGAAAAAAATGAAGTTTCATTAATGGTTTTTCTTCGGAAAACAGTAATTGAATTCTCAGTCGGGTAGAGAAACTCTGACCAATCTCCTCACTAAATACTGCATCTCTGTGTAGTACGTTATATTATAAACAAATATTTCTCCACAGTAAGAACAAAGATGAAAAAAAAATAATCGTCAGATACACGATCCATTTACAGCTGCGTAAGTTACCGTCAAAGAAATATTATATCAGACATAAAATTTTAGAAGTTGAATAAATGTGGAAAACAGTTAACTCTATCACTCGACCAATTTGCGATGCAAGGAACGAAAAGTGATTCGCCCTGACTTTTCGCCTCCATTTGCGTTCAATGACTTTTGGGAAACCATGAAAACCGAAATCTGAATAGCAACGCAGGCGTTAACAAGACTTTTACCATATTTGGTTAGTAACAGACTCTTTTTAAGTTGTAACTGTGATTTCTAAATTTCACTTAGTATAATATATTTTGTACGAAGATGTAAAATAAAAACGTTACAGTTATATCGATAGACTGAACTAATTAAAGATATATGGATGTAAAAAAAAAAGGCTTTTTTTCTTAAAGTGTTCAAAGTGAAATTTTAGAGACAAACGTGGCGAAGGATTTCTGCAACAAACTGCACGCCCCTGCATGGCGTGAAGGTCACTACAGCAACTGAGTTGTGATCACGCAGCAAGAGTCGTGCCTAACCTACAGGTCAGCCAAAGGTAACGGTTGAAGCATGACAGTTCCTGGATTCGAGCCTCGCAGTAAACGAACGTTGACCAACTCTGGCCAAACAGCCTCTTGCTGAAACAACAATACGGACTGACAACGCGTTTATCCTACCAGTTTCACAATACAGCTGTTAAGATGTGTTAACGTAAAATTTTCGCAACATTTACCCCTTTACAACATCAATCCCAGAGTTTGCGAGGTGACTCTTCAGACAAATGTGATTGAAGAAAGCTTAGTACTAGATTGAGTAATTTTCAATACATTCTCGTTATATTTTGGAATGCAAACAACTGTATTCCCAACAAAAAGGAGAATACAAAACGAAGAAAACAATCGTTAATGTGGTTTCCTGGATAACTCATAATGTGGAGTAGACAAATTACAGGTTTATTTGTTTCAAATGCTTTCCTTGCAACAACATTCCTATCTTCTACTTTATTTCCAACTAGAGATTATTCAAGAGTCGGGATTCCAACGGAACGGAAAATATGAAGATTGTCCGTTGATAAATCATAAATCAGTGTAATAAAGATTTTTTAACAAATATCATGATTTTTTAATGTTTTACGTGATAGTCTAGTTAAGTAGGTTCTTTTTGGAATCGTGTTCTTCAGCAACTCCTTAGTAATTCACACATCGGGCCTGGTGACCTCGGTATCGACGAGGCGTAAAGCCATAGTTAACACTATGGTGTTCGAGAGGACGGGAGTTCAATCTATCCGGCGATACGTATTTCCGCTATCCATGCTTTCCGGAGTCACTCCAGGCGAATGCAGAGATTGTTTTTCCTAGGCGATAGCCGAATTCCTTCCTTTTTTGTCCCACAGTTCTCTCTCACCTCTAATGACCTTGACGCCAATGAAAAGTCATATACAAAAAATACAGCCAGACGGCAATTAGCGAATTATTCCGGTAACGTGCCCGATCTTGACGTTAATTAGATGTTGTATCCGACTAGTGATGTTTGAACAGCGCCGAAGGTTTGCGTTAATACCATAAACGTCTTAGACTATACATTTTAGCAAAAACGACGATTACGCAATTGGAGTACTTTGAAATCGCTATAAGTCGTAAGCCAACCGATCAAAGCCAACGGTATACATGTCAGTTTGTACAGGAAGGATGCCGCTTCTAACAACTACTGAAACGTTTGACACTACTTCCGCTTACCACTAACGATTTCTAAATTGACGACTTCAAACCTTACGAATATTCAACGAGAGGTTTGACGAATCTATAACAGTGTTCTGGTGAGTTTTAATAATTTAAAGCTAGACATTGTAGTTACAGTATAATGCAAAATCGGATTCTCTTCTAAAAATTTTGAAACAATTAGGAGCACACGTATGTGTTGACGTGGGAAACTAAACATAGCAAGAAAACGAGTGAAAAATGAAACTAAAATGCATGTCGGATGCAAAATAGAAACTGCAGGGTCAGAAAAAAAATTGGAGCTGAAAAATCTTACTAAAATTCAACAAATTTAAACGGCGCCGTTAATGACCAGACTTCTGCATCAAGCTCAACTCATCAAAATGAAATAGAATCTGTCCATGTCAAAAGTAGAGTGTTTTCGACTCTATCCACAGGGAAGAAAAAAAACTGAAGTGGAAAAAATCCAAAATTGACGGTCCAGTGAACCAGCATTTTTCGGCAAAACTACGATGCAACTGTAAAAATGTATAACCCACAAGACTGTAACCCATTTAAGAAATATGTAAGCTCCCAAATTAAACCATTTTAATTGGTAATAATCTATCAGACAATGTACGAATTTCGATAATGATATCCATGAAACCCCCAACGTGTGTAGCCTGCCTACACCCTAACGCTAAATTTTTTATTCACAAAAACTTTATAAACGTAATAGAATCAAAGAGATATTGAAGGAGGCTAGATTAGATGCAGAAATCTTCCAGGACACATCATATCATAACAGCAACATAACGGTATCGAATGATCAATTTCAGGTAGCGTACTTTTTTTTAATGCATATTGGTCGTATTTTCAAAAATAATATTTTTTATTTTTCAGATATAAAATATGACTGATGATTCCCAATTAAAAAACTCAGTAAATCTGGCATCAATCCTAAAACTAACTTAACATATAACCTAAAGTTTCTTTAAAAAATGAAGATGGGTTTTTCAGAGACTGTAGCGTTCAAGAAATCACCGCTAAATTGTAATTTTATGTCCACAGTTACGACTTCAGCTCAATATGAAGACAGCAACTTTACAAAATCCGGTGAGGTGTCCTTACCGTTCACCTGAACGAAGGGTAATGACGGAAGACTGACCGTGGAGGAGGGGTGACCATGGTCAAGGCGTGGCAATGGACTAGCGGCGCAGTGAAAGGCGCTACCATTGTTGCATCACAGGGAATCTCCTCGGTGGCTGGCGTATAAAAGCACTGAACGAGGCGACAGCTTTACACTGGCTTTGTGTCCCTTACCAAGGAGAAGATGGCTCTTACAGTAAGTATTGTAATCTCATCGTATTTTTGCTGCTGGCAAAGAATATCCTGCGATAGTCATTTAGTCGCCATCACAGGTAATATTTTCTGGCATAAGAAAGTAGATTTATCACGAATTAGAAATTTACTTAAAGACAACAACAAATTAAATGTAAGAAATAATAATAACTAAGGCATAACATAATTCTTCTTCCAGTGTAAGTTACATGTTTCAGTGTTAATTAAAATCCAGAGTTGGCAGCTTGGAAATTTTACGGATTTACGATGCATCCACTGAAACCCTCATAAATTATCACAAATGCAGTCGCAAGGAGTTTATATCCAAATAACAGCGTGCCTGTGTTTCAGTACGTGTCATGTTACCTAGAAGAACCAACAAACTAAATGCTACTCTGCGGTGAATTCTTCACGGGAGTCCAGTCGGATAGAGTCATAGAATGACTATTAAATGCTACTCTCTTTATTCAAGGAAAGTTTTATTTTCATTTCTTTCCCAATGTCTTTACGCCTCATCGACGTGTTTAGAGGCACGAGACGATTGGGATCTAGGAGCTAGAAGACATTCGGCCAAGTCCTTTTTAAGGAATTATCCCGACATCCATCTGGAGTAATTTCGCAAAATCGCGAAAAACCGAAATCTGGATGGCAATGCAGGAATTACAAACCTTATCCCCCCGAATACCAGGTCCAAGAGTTATAGCTCACCAAATGGGCTCTGCCTAGTTACGTGGACGTAAGGAAGGAATTTGAAACCCAATTATAGAAATCCAATAGGGCCAACGGTTTAACAAAAAAGAGGCGACTCAAATTTTCATAAACATTTTGTTTCTCTAAAACAGAAATCGGAAGGGAAACACTGAAACTTAAGTTCAGCAACCAAAACCAAGGTGAATAAAATTACTTATGCTTTACTGTTCAATGAAGGAAGTCAAACAAGATAGCGTTAGTTATTAACAGTAATACGAGCTGCACTAAAAATGTAACCGAAGAAAGTAGGTCTATGCGAAAGTAATAACAAAACGGAGTCGGTAAATGAGTCAGTAATGCGGAAAATGCTTACGCGCACGACATAACTTTGGCACGCTCAGCACTTCGTGAGTAACTGGTGAATTATGTGCTCACCATTCTCATAAGGCGGAGATGATGGGAAGTCATATTTCAGACACGATTTCTATTGTCCATTAATTTTTGGCTATTTGTCACTCCCACAAACCACGATTTTATTTACATTCTGAAAGGCTGCATGCAGCCACGAAGTTAACGGTGGAGAAGTATGCCGACAGCAAATACAATACAAATGTATAGGTAACCTTCTTCTTAGCACAATGTAGGTTTTTTACAGAAAACTTCGTATATTAGTAACCCTTATCATTCTCAATAAACATTAGACCTACAAGTTATTTGATTCTTAGTGTACACAGATGATTGATTCAATAGCGTGTTTGTTTAGTCTATATAATTACTGAAGTAGCATGTAGAATTTGAGTAAATACAACTTTTTGTGCACCATTTTTACATTATTCTTTTTCTCCTCCTCCTAAATGGAAATTACAAAACATTTATGGAACAATAAATAACCTCTAAAAGGATTTTCGTAAGGTTAGAAAGATTATGCACATTGGGTACAGTAAAAAGTAAGTGAATCTCTTAAAAGTATATTGTTAGTTGTTTAGATAAAATAAATATATATTTCTGATGGGGATTTTACTATAAAATTTAACCAGCAAAAAATTCAATAATTAATATTATACCGACGCACTCACAAACAATAAGCCTACAATCATCGTTAATATAATCGAATTATCAATTCTTTGCGAAACAGTATGTTCTTTTCTTTGCAGCTTATCGTACTAGCGGCCTCCGTTGCAGTTGCGACGGCGGGGGTGATATCTGGACCAGTAGCTTACGCAGCGCCATCAGCTTATGCTTCACCATTACGGTACGCCGTTAAAGCAGGCTACGCCACCGCCGCAGCATACGCTGCTCCTGCGGCCTACGCCGCCCCTGCAGCCTACGCTGCACCCGCTGCACCCGCCGCCTACGCTGCACCCGCTGCCTACGCTGCACCCTCTGCCTACGCCGCCCCTGCAGAGTATGCTGCACACGCTGCATATGCCACGCCTGCAGCCTATGCTGCACCCGCAGCTGCCGCTCCTGCTGCAGTTGCAGCATACCCAGTCGCCTACGCAGCAGCCCCCGCAGTAGCAAAGTTAGTGGAGCCCGTGGCACCAGCACAATACAGCTTCTCATACGGCGTGTCAGACGCACTCACTGGAGATAACAAGGAGCAACACGAGACGCGCAGTGGCGACGTCGTGGAAGGCAGCTACAGCCTAGTAGAACCCGACGGCTCACGTCGCACTGTCAAATACACGGCCGATCCCGTCAACGGTTTCAACGCCGTAGTACAGAAGGATGCAGGAGTACACCCGGCTCCAGTCTCTTATGCCATTCCCGCAGTGGCCAAGATCGCTGCTCCGGCTGCCTTTAAACACTACTGACTTCCATACCCCACTCGAAATGCTTGTCTCATTGCTTACATGTTTCTCAACATTGTAAAATAAAAACATAACATTATCGCTCAAAAAACTGCAGTTTCATTAATTTATATTTCATCTAAAACGTCAAAAAAAAAATTGCTAATTTCAACAAAATCTTGAAAACATGTTGGCGGGTACATCGTACAGGGTAATTCGTACATGCTCTGTGCGATCAGTATTATTGAAAGGGAAAGATATGGGTTCTGAAATAATTACTTCACTGTTCAGAATTATACTGAAGAAACCCAAGACGGTAAATATAATTAAACGCTTTAATAAACCTATTTTCCTTAATTTTTCTTGAAGCAAAGGGAGTTAAAACTCATACTTTTTACGAATAATAGTCCTAAATATTATCATTCAGGTAAAGTACACAGCCAGAAGAAACAAAAAATATTATGTTCAACAGCTAATTATTTTAGGGAGTTTAGTAAATGATTTTTTTTTTTTGTAACAGTTTAACGTCCCTTTTTAACAACGTGGTCTTTAGAGACGGGAAAGGATGGGGGCAAGGAATGGGAAGGAATTCGGCCATGGCCTTTTGAAGGAAGCATCCCGGCATTCGCCTGGAGTGATTTGGGGAAACCATGGAAAACCCAAATCTGGATGCCCGGACGGGGATTCGAACCGCCGTCCTCCCGAATGCGAGGCCAGAACGCTATCCGTTACACCACCACGCTCGGTTTTAGTAAATGAAAATATCCTAACCAGGAGAGTGAAAAGGTCAAGTAGAATTTAAACATTGGATGTGTATACAAACTAATGCTTCTTTCAAACTGTTATCTTATTTCTAAACAATAATAAGATAATATTAATATGAGAATATGAGAAATTAGAATTTATCTTCCAATAAATTCCGAAGATGCAAGCATTGCACGGGAACAAATACTAACATGTTTCAGTAGTTCAGTGACGATAGTGAAGTAAGATTTTTGCTGGGGATATGTCATACATAGCCTTTATTTATTTATTTTTTGCTGTCATCAGTCTTTCAACTGGTTTGATGCAATCCGCCATCCCTTCCTCTATCAATGGAATAATGGCTTCAATGATGTCAGGGAATGTTTCAAGAATAAGCTGAACTATATACATAGATATCAAAAATATGAGATGATGTGATAGGAAACTGTATTAAATAATAATAAGATGTAAACTACTGATTTAAAATATGAAAGCCTTTATAGCATAGCACATAATTACCACAGTCACAACAGTGTAATTAAAACTTTTCGGCCTCGACTATGAATGGCAATCGCACATTCCTGCATGTAGCAAAGATAAAAAAATAGTGGCCCCTAAGATCTACAGAAGGTCAAAAACTGAAACGATATCCACTCTAAAGAAATTAACACTTGTTCGTGCAAATCGATGATCAACAAATCTTCGTCATATTTCATGTTTCGCAGAATTCTGTCAAAACAGTGCACAGCCTTTCCCCAACTTAGGCCCAACGTCCAATAATATTTCAATTGCTTCAGTTAGGTCAATGAATAAGAGTCATGTTTTAATTATAAACGTATATTTCTCCCCAAACGGACTTATACCTTCCGCAAAGGACAACAATTGGTTTATAAAATTTTTTGAGTATAATTAAACGTTTTATTTGAATACACACTCTAGATTTTTTTATCTGGCATCACTACGTTCACCAAGTGTAAGACAACAGCGAAAAATAACTCCACACGACCACCATCACCAAGCGGAATAATACAACAGCTAAGTCGTTTCTGAGATAGACAATGAATCGTTTACCATGAATTGCTGAAAGTAGATACATCACGCATTATTTCTATTCCGTCCCTTAGTAACAGCAAAGTAAAAATACCTTCACCGAAATAGTTGTCCACAAGTCGTAATTCTGTGAATCATTATTTTATTAAATAACTTTGAACAAGTAAAATGCGAAAATATAACAATTTCATGGATATATAATTAAATCAGTGGTTATTTGTACCAGCGACTTCTCCATCTTTGCTAGTGTCAGAAAAGAAGTTCCATGACAGAAACTGAAGAACAAATCGTAGCAATTTCAAAGAAGTAGCAATAAATAGCTTTTTCTCTTAATTATCTAGTCTTACCTCTCGAAACAGTATTGTATTTTGCATTTCTCATCGGTACTTCTGTAAAAGTAACAAAAACCAGTGAATGATGTAAGTTATCACTCCTAATCAACGGATATAACGATTCCATACAAAGTGATGCTACTGTTGTGCATGTATATGTTCGTATACCACTTCTCTTGCCACTCAAGTTGTTTATAACATTAAAGAAGGCTAACAACTAACTACCTAGCGTGGTGGGTGAGCTGCACTGTTCGTGTCTTGTATTCGGGAGGTCACGGGCTCAAATCTCCTTCTAGCCATCCAGAATTCAGTTTTCCACCATTTACCGTAATCGCTCTAGGCAAATTCTAGGATAGTTCTTTCAAAAAGGCCATAGTTGAATTCCTTGCACATCCTTCCTCGTACCCCCCATATCCCTTCCTCTCTAGAGCCGAATGATGTCGACGATTTGTAAAGCCCGAAAAAAAAAGACAACATAGGTGAAAACTTGACATTCTACAGAAATGATGTAGCCCGCTGCCACTATCTGCGAAAGAATTTACGAGTCATTTTGCATCGTTAACTTGTTTACTCTAAAAAAGGGATATCGAATTTGTGTAAGGCAGAAAATTCGTAGTTTACAAAATAGTTTCGCTAAAAACCAGTTAGGATTCAAACATATTTGTAAAGCATGTTTTAGAGCAGAAAATTAAAAACATTCAACTTCGCAAGCTGAGAGACAAGCTCTGGCGTACTCCGCGGACTTTCTCCGTGAAATCGTCAAAATGGGATTCAGGTGCCTGCATGTAACGTGCTGCGCATCCGTAACACAGAAAGCGACGCGAACAAGGCTACAAGTCTTTCCCCGCCACAGGACAATCACTCTCAACAGTCGCAGAACGTTATAGTTTGCTCTCCTTATACCACCTGTGTGAATCGAGTCATGGTATATCTGATGAAGATTGATCACTTATCGATTCCATTCCTTAATTACTCGCAAACACGGACGCAAAAGGAGGAAAGTGTTTCTTTAACTTTTCCTTAATTTTCCAATAATTGTGATCTGGACTTTGAGAACACAAGAGTATTATTATTATTATTTTCGTTTCAGATCTTTCCATCCTGTAGTGGGAAAGGACAGCAGCAGTTGCATTGTAACTAGGGAAAATAATAGTCTCCACATTATCTTTACAATTGTGCAATAAAACAGAAGCAGATTGTTTTCTTAGGTACACTTGAGACTTGGCATCAAATCATTTTCAAAAAAATAGTGAGCTTTATAATTTGGCCTATGCCTATTAAATTAATCATGTACACCTAGATTAATTGCGTTAAATTCAAGGATGAAAATGAGATTTATTCTTCCTGGAATGTAGACTAGTAACAAGTTACAAATTAATGCATTAAAGAATACCATAGTCATAACTATTTAGGGGGTTGTCTGCTTCGATAACACGATAAAGTCAAAAGTCATAGGAAAGATCTATGTGTACTATTATGAGGCACATACTGCAAAATCACTTGCTCAAGGGCACCATCTGTTACCACAAATATTAGTAATAAGCCACGATGGAGAGCACACTGGACGATCCTGACTTGAAACGCTCGGCTGTAATTATCAGTAATATGACATAACCACAAAATACACTGGGGTCAGGTTGTAGCTGCAGCATGGAGTTGCCCGACACCGGCTAATTGTAGATCCGGTGGGGGAACATATTTTCAACAATCACACGTTGGCCGGCAGAGTGGGAGAGGTTGTGATGCTGGATTCATAATCACCAAATTGTAAATAAAAGCCCTGGATTAAATCTCAAACCTTTCCGCAGTGTTTATGGAGTGATGGCATACCACACAGTTGGTGATTCGTCCTTCGGACGACGACTTTTAAGTTGACAACACTTTTGGCGTCTGTAATTCTGAATAGACGGATTTCACCGACTCCCTTACTCCGTTTTATATACATAACAGAAACAGCAGACTACACTTAGCAACAGTTTTCACAGTCATATTCACATACAACGCTTAGACAAACGGAGGATAAAAAATTGCACGCATTGAATTCGTATCAGACAAAGGAGTCCCAGACATGGGTAAAGGCAGAATTTATTTTTAAAAATCTTCCTTTCGAAAAGATCCAGAACTTCAAACGTATATCTGTTTGAGACCAATATAATCAGCTTGGTAAATAAACTTAGGAAAATTTGGCAAAAATTTACCTTGTCGCATGGTATACTTGCACGCATCGGAAATAACCACTATTTCAGGAGGAAGCTCTTAATGGTTTGTTCATGAAGGGTCCATCCTTAGCACATACCGTTAACTACGGCGAAGTTAATGTACTTAACATCGAATTAAAAAAATCGTTCACTGATGAATATATGGATATCATACTCGTTTTTACACGTCGTATAGAGTTAGATTAATTACGAACTGATATTGCAGGTATTGTATAGTAATTACAGATTCTGAAGTGGTGGAAGCACCGGATCCCGATGGAATCCCAGTAAGAGAAATAGATCGATTTCAGTCTGATATATACTGTAAAACCCTAGAAAAAAAAGAAAGTACCTTCCGACTGGATTTTTTTTTTTTAAGAAAGATGACCGAAGATTTATTAGGAACTAACGACATTTGATTATATCATCAGTTTGTAGCAGAGTTCTGGAGCATATTTTATGATCGAAAATTATAAATTTTCTTGACTAAAACGAATTGCTTACACCGAACCAACACGGATTTCGGAAGAAAAGGTCGTATTGAATACAGTTGGCCCTATTTACGCATGACGTAATGAAAGGTATTCACACAGATTCGCAAGTTGACGCATTTGTTTATTATCATTTTCAGAAAGCCTTCGAGTCACTACCACAAAACCGACTTTTAGCGAAGATTCGATTGTACGGTACGTCAGTGCAGATTTGTGAATGGATATGATATTTTCTAACTAGTTGGTTGCTGTATGTCGTCATTGACGGAGAGGTCTCTTCTTGTTAAATGTTACATCGGGCGTCCCTTTAGCAAGTTTAATAGGATCACATGTTTTGTCAATTTTTACAAATGATTTTAGACAATGGGAATAGCAGTTTGAGATTGTTCACTCATGACGCAGTCATCTATATGGAAGTAAGGATTTGACCAATTGCTTAGAAATTCAGTGCAATCTGGATGTTATTTTGGCATGGTGTCACGCATAGCAACTTGGATTAAATTGTAAAAAATAAAGAAACAAAGAGCTATGTAATGTGCATAACTAACAAAATGAATTCGTTTGTTGAAAAGCACAAAGTAAACAGTTCAGTTATAGACATGGATGATTCCCTGACGTATTTTGGAAAAACAGTACAAAGCAACAAGGAATGGGACCTGCACATAACTTGGATCGTAATTAGAGCTAATTGTAGACTGCGATTCATAGGTCGAATTTTGAAGAAAAAAAAATTAATGCACAGACAAAGGAGATAGAGTACAAAACTCTCTACGTACACATTTCGACTACTATTGTGCCGTTTGGGATCCGTTTCGCAAGGAATCGATTGACAGATTAGAGAAAGTACAGAGAAGAGTCACTCGATTCGTGACTGCTTGCCACAGTCCTTACGAAAGCATCACAGAATTGATTCGTAAGTTTGGCCGGGATTCGCTGGCAGACAGACAACGTAGGTATCGTTTGAATTTATTGGTAAACATGCGTACACACACTTTCATTTACCAGTGCGATAAAATAAACCGTCCACCAACCTATATGGGTCGCAATGACAGGAGAATGAAGATTAGAGAAATAAGATACCATACTGGTGCTAATGTGGATTCTTCTTTCCCTCATGCTATTCGGGATTGGAATGCACAGAGTACAGATTAGTTTCAGTGCAAAGCACCTCTGCCAATCACAGTTTTGTGAATTGCAGTGTATATATATATATATATATATTTTAATCTGCTTAACCTCTCTCTAACAGCGAGGTCTTTAGAGACGGGAAAGGATGGGGGGCAAGGAATGGGAAGGAATTCGGCCACGGCCTTTTAAAGGAAGCATCCAGGCATTTGCCTGGAGTGATTTGGGAAACCATGGAAAACCCAAGTCTGGATGCCCGGACGGCGATTCGAACCGCCGTTCCTCCCCGAATGCGAGGCAAGAACGCTAGCCGTTACACCACCACGCTTGGTGTATATATTGTAATACCCCCTCATTAGATATAAGGTTTTAATTATATCAATATTTATTTTAATCTAATTATCTTTTCTTTTAGACAATTTCATTTATTGCATATTGCATATAATTCATTTAATTTCATTTAATAACATTTATATCAAATAATTAAAATGAACGAAATATTAATTTAACATGATCTGATAATCAAAACTAATCATGAACTAAATATGATATGAATTCGAATTGAGCATGAAACTATGTTAAGCTCATGGAGCTTGCGGGTCGTAATTATGTGGATGAGTCCGTGCGCCATTTACTCGTCACTCATTTACTTGTATTTCTGGAGCTCCACGGGATTCGAAGAGTGTCCCATTGGTTTTCTATGTCCAAAACCACGCTGTCGTAGCACAGTAAAATCCACCCTTCATCAGTTGATCACCAAGTCACGATCTGCTTCTTATGCAAGGCGTTCACATAATTTTTTACTTTCGCACTAATCGGCGTCCCGACTGCTTCTGCCCGAACTATTCTGCCTGCAAAAAGCTATTACCCCCTCTTAGAGCTCTGAATAATGTAATTGGTCAGGAGTGTCTCTCAAGGCCTGAACAAAAGTAGAACCAATTGAAATTTGAACCATTACAATATGTAGATGTATACGAACTGTCATGAATGTTACATCCCACTGGTATCAAAAATGTGTAACGTTTTATACATCACTGATCAGACTTATTACATTGTACTAGACCCATTTATTCTTTCATACTTCTGGAGAGAGTTTCTTTCCTTGATTCCCGAGAGCGAGACTCGAATCGGTTCCTGTATATCGTAGCGTAGTAGCTTCCTGGATATACGCGATCCGCGCAAGACCGAATCGTATAAACATCCGACAAGTAAAATGATTTTACGCGTTTATAAACTAATCTTTTCTAATTTGTCTCCCCAATTAACAGATTTAGCTAACACAAAATGAGAGAGAAAGATGTATTAAGTCAATCAACCTGTTGCAGCATTTTAAGAGTGCGGGTGTTAACTAAATTCACAGAAAAATCTTCACGATCGTTAATACTTTTCTTCCAAAGGCACCATCTTTCCTTATAATTTAGGTATGAATCTACATCTACATCCATACCCTGCAATTCAAAAACATTGTGGGTGGCACAGGGTGCTAAACACCAATCTTAGTTCTGCGCATTCCAATTACGAATAGCACGAGGAAAGAAAGAATACATAAAAGCATCAGTACGGCATCTTATTTCTCGAATCTTATCCCTCCGGTCATAACGACCCAAATAGGTTGGCGGAAGAAATATCTCAGTGCACTCGTAGGCATAGAATTTCGGATATTCTCCAATAAATTCAAACGCAAATTACTTCGTTTGTCTTCCAAACGATTCCAGCCCAATATATGTATCACTTCTGTAACTATTTCATAAGGGCAGTAGCAACCAGTCACGAATCGGGCGGCTCTCTTCTGTACCCTCTCCACTGAGCCAATCAGGCCCTTGCGATACGAATCCCAAGCTCCACAAAAGTAATCCAGACGCGGACGCGCTTGTGTTTTATACACTATTTCCTTTGTATGAGCATTACAATTCCTCAGAATACGACCTATGAATTGTAATTCAGAATTAGCTTTGGCTACGACGGAAGTTATGTGCATATCCCATTTCATGTTTCTTTGTACTATTACCTCAGATACTTCAGGAAATCAACCGTGTCAACAAATGAATTGTTTACTTTCTGTTAGTGAGAAAACTGGTTCTTTTTGTTACTAATTCGCATTGCCTTGCACTTTTTGCAATTAAGTGTAAGCTGCCAATTACGGCACCATCCAAATCGCGCTGAATTTCTAAGCAATCGTCAGAGCACCTTATTTCCCTATAGATAACTGCATCGTCGGCAAACAATCGCAACCAGCATTTAACCTTGTCACCTATATTGTTCATAAAAATTAAGAAAAGAAGTGCTCCTATTACAACACTTGAGGAACGCCAGTAGTAACATCCAGCTTAGAAGAGGCTTCCCCGTCAACAACGACATACAGTGATCGTCTAGTTAGAAAATCACGTATCCATTCGCAAATCTGAACCGATATACCGTATGCTCGAATCTTCGCTAAAGGTCGGTTGTGTGGTACAGAACCAAAAGTGTTTTGAAAATCCAAAAATATTGCATATACTTGTGAACCTGCATCGATAACTTTCATTACGTCATGGGAAAATAGGGCCAATTGAGTTTCACACGATCTGTTCTTCCGAAATCCGTGTTTACACAGTGTAAGTAATTCGTTCTCATCTAGAAACTACATAATGTTAAACCATTTGACATGTTCCAGAATTCAATTGCATACAGATGTTAGAGATATGGGTCGATAATTCCAAGGATCACTCCGATCTCCTTTCTTGAAAACAGGAATTACCTTGGCTATTTTCCAGTCAGAAGGTACTTTTTTCTCTTCTAAAGATTTACGGAATATATCTGACAGAATGTTACGAATACTAAGTTTCTACACCGATAATAGACAAAATTAGACAAATTCTCGGTACAGAAGCCAAAATGTCATTAATTGAGTCTAATTTTGCAAACAATAAATCCTAAATTGCTAAAAATGTATAGTGAACTTTATGAGTGAATAATAATACACAGTATAGAGATGGTCACATTTCATTACATTTAGTAAAGAATTACAGATTGTTTCTGCCAGTCCCAGAAGTGCTTTTTAAGTTCGTTTAATTCCGCAGATAGTATCTCTTCTTTAAATCTACATTTAAATGTTGTCACTAGGTAGTTGAAATTAAAAATAAAGCAGAGTAAAAACATTTTATTTAAGTCATAAATTCTTGATTCAAAGATATATAGCGTTTGTTCCAACGTTTCTGCTGGAACGTAACCCTACGATGAATCAAGTACGCAAGAATATATAGTACTCGACGATCACTACTACAAGAGAGAACATTTTTCGTCAGTAAAAATTATAGGCTCAAAATGTTGCAATGCTTTGACATTTCTCAGGTAACAGCGCAAATATTCAAGCTTCTGCAATTTTATCTCTAAACGGCATCGCATCGTCATAAGGAATGTATGCGAGGACCCACCCGAGCCATCAAGAGCAGGTGTGGCCCGCGTTACCACACAACGAGCTTTGAGAGTATAAATACCGACGATACTGCAGCGACAGGCATCAGTCAACAACCATGGCATACAAGGTGCGTTTTGTGCAAGTTCTACGGCCGCCAGAGTTTTGTTCGTTGCTTGTTTTTAATTTTCTTCCTGGTTTGGAATATATCTATGGAATATTTATATGATATATAAATATTTCTAGACTAGTAATAGTGAAGATGTATGTGCCGAGAAGTTATTTTAAGCTGCTGAAAATACGTTGGTAAAACTGATACAATTAATTAATTTTGGTGGAAAATTATTTTCTTCCATTTTAGAAAATGAAATCAATTTTTGGGTCAAGTGCAGTGAACATTATTTGGAATTTTAAAATACGATAATCCTAAAATTAGGAGCACTTTAAATTTGAATTAATCATAGTAAACCATTCTTTGCAAAAATAAGTATTCTGTGCAAGTAGATTTGATGAATCTGTGTTCGTAGCCTTCAACAGCATAGTTATGTTAATATACTAATAACATATACATATAATTAGTTGGTTTAGAAATTCATGGGACAGAAATTTTGAAAGTAATTTAATGAACATTGTTTTGGGTGAACAGTACGTTCCAAATGAGGAAACATATTTTGTATAAACATGGTGTGTCGTACTTATTTCTGTTTAGATCACACACCATCGGAACTAGCACTCGACGATTTTATGAAACTGTATTAAGAAAAAGCTCCAAGTTCAAATGTGGTTTCCATAAAAAATACTAAATATGAATTTGAATATGTGAAAGTCACGGAAATGCTTTGGAAATCACTCGTCCGGAATTATAGATTATTAAAATCACTATTCTATTTCTTAAAGCCTGAAAACTTGTATTTCAGAGAAAGATATTCAAAAAAGTTTCATGAAATTTTATATTTGATAGTGCGCAGACAGTATCCTAGATTATGGTCGAAACAATAAATTTTCAGACACCAACGTTAAGTGGTTTAAGATCCATATGGTTCAAAGAGCGTTAGATCACAAAAAAATGAGTTCAATACCACAAGATATATTAAGGGGAGATTATCTCCTAATGGGTACAGGTACAGAGAGCTGTCTGTTTTTCCCGGTTACTAATCAGAAAGAAGATAAGTAACATACAACTTTCGAAAGGTTATGAACAAAAAGCATTAATTTCGTTTCTGCATTTTAGCTTAACATGCATTTCTCCTGTGATGATGAATTCTATAAAAAATTCTCCTTGCGAAAGTACTGGAGTGCTAAAATTATCTTCATGGTAAATTGTAGAACTTTAATGAATACATAAGAGTCACAGTGAACTGTGGATCTTTGATTACATGTCCGATAAATCTTTAGACCTTAAAAAACGTCCCCTTATTTTCGCTAATCAACTTCCAGAAATATTCGTGTAAATTCCTCAGTCACACTATAGTAGATGAAAGCGCGGTGCTCCAGTGTGTAAGAAGTCTGAATCTTGTTAAAGGTTAATAGTTTTTTGAGTTGACGTTAAGGCTCCTGCTCCTTTCTAGAGGTACTCAGCGGTTGCATTCTAATTAGTATCCACGCCTGAAATGGGCACTCAGTTCGGCAATCAGCTAATCGCTTACACTAGTAGAAATACTTCCTGCTCCAGCATTTGCACTTATTATGGGAGATAAAACTATTTAAAAAACAATACAGCAGTTTCTACAACGGTGGAAGTAATTCTTTTGCTTTCGACGCTGAAATAATTTTGATGTGAAAAATAAATAGCTGTCTCGTTAAAAATAAAACGAATTTTACAAGGACTTATTTTGGTGGCGATATAAACACGTATACGAATTTTCAGAAAATGTAAATTTCGGCAAAACATTTCTTACTGATTGAAACTCAAACTGCTACGTAATACACAATTCGGAAGGACATTTTTGGGGTAACGAGTAAAGGATTTCTATTTGGAGCAAATTTTTGGTCCTCATGTTTCCCATAATTGCAAATCCGCCAGAAAATATAGAAATATATATACTGTGCATAGTTTCAGATAAGTCAGAAAAATTCTCGGAGAGTATACCTGTATAAAGAATGTATAAGCACTGAAACCTCTACCATCAAAATTTTAATATAGATAACGCATCTTTGTTCATGTCATCTGTAAAAGTAAAAGAGAAATAGAAGTACTAATGCAGTTTTTATCCTTTAAAAAGAACACATTATACTTGGATGAAAATGCATGGTTACCTTAAGCGACGTAAATTATAGAAGATCTATAATTTTACTAAATTAAAATGGAGAATGGGATTTGCTACTTTATTATGCACCACTGGTAAATCATAATTTTGGCTCGAAGAATTCAAATGTGTATGTAGCGACGAAAGTATTATTGTCGCACGAAATATGACATTATTTATAATACTATGAAGAGAACAGTATATAAGCTTCTTGATTAAAACATTTTGTTTTGCATGTTAACTCATTTTTAGTATTTAAAATTATTGGGTAATAGAATCCTTTGTTTAAAAACAGTTTTCCTATAATTACTTTTTTAGTGCTCACACTTTGTTCAATATCTGTTGTTAAAATATCAAATATTTTTGACCGTCATTATTAATTTTCGATAAATAATCTAGTAGAAATTTAAAATACCCAACCTCTTTTGTGAATGAATAGAATTGGTAAAGTAGGATACTAACTTCTCTTCCCCTTGGAACCGAAGTCCTTTCGATACTTCTATTACCATTAAGAACGATCTACATTAAGGGACGAAAATGAGTGTTACCATATCCATCAATGTGTTTTGTATTATGTACGCTAGAACTATCATAACATTTGTCTTTACTTCTACACAAAAAACGACAAAATCCTTGGTTGGAATGGTCCGTAGACCGGTGATAGGATGTGAACTAGCGAAAGTCATACCTCCACATATTGATGACGAAGCTAGTAAATATTTAAGCAAATTACCGGGTCCAGTATTTGTATCGTGCAAGCAGTATTGCATAAAAGTGATGTTTATTGTGTTTTTGGTTGGCAGCATTTAGTGATCGCTGCGGCGCTAGTGAATGCGGCGTGGGCTGGCCTTCTGGCCGGAGCTCCGCTAGCGTACGCCGCACACCCTGCGCCGTACGGCTTCGCGGCGCCGACGCCCGCTTTCGCGGCGCCGCCGCACGCTTTCGCAGCACCGGCCGTCGTCGCCAAGACGGCAGTCCTGCCCGCCGCCAAGGCCGTCGCCGTCAGCGGCCCCGACGCGGACTTCGACCCCAACCCGCAATACAGCTACGCGTACGACATCCAGGACGCACTCACCGGCGACAACAAGGGTCAGCAGGAGACGAGGAACGGTGACGTCGTACAGGGCAGCTACACGCTCGTCGAAGCGGACGGCTCCCGCCGCACCGTCGAGTACACAGCTGACCCCGTCAATGGCTTCAATGCCGTCGTGCACCGTGAGGGTGCCGTGGTGGGTGGCAAGGCGCTCGTCGGCCCTCCTGTCGCCAAAGTAGCTGCGCCCTACGGTTTCGCCCCTCTTCACACGAAGGCAGTCATCGGATAGTTACTAAGCCTCAGTATGTATCACTCAACGAGTTAATTTATTTCGCAACTAAAAAAAAAAAATTATGTCCTAATTTCTTAATAAAATTTATACTCAGATTCACGAGTTTTGTTTTAGATGATCTATTCACCCCTTAGTACCTAAAGATCGATCTAAGTCAGATACATCAGTGATTTTTCGAAATGTTGCGGTATATGAGCGAACAGTAATATTGAGTGTAAGTTACATCGTTAATAAATAAATTGGCCTACTGTAAAAGAAATTAGGATGGTAACAAATATGTTTTCTGTATATTGAATCATGTTTTCTATATAACAAGTGAGGTTCGCTCCTCACACCGTAATAATAAGGACAAATGGAACTGACCGATATTTGTACGATTTGTCAATACTGAAGAGGAGTACATTTGGTTTGCTATTTCGAAACAGTTTCAATATTGTAACGGTGAGTAATAACACGGAAGAATGTTTTACACTCAAGACAATATGAATAAAGTGAAACGACGAAACTCAGCAAACAGAGATTAAAGTAGAGCACCTGCTTTTCGTTTATTAAGGTTCGTAACGAAGATAGTAAAACACCAAAAACTAAGAAAAATACAGACTACTGCTTATTAAGAAGACGAAGGAGTAAGATATTTAAAATCACACAAAAAGATAGAAAACGTATTTCTACAGTTATCGCAGTATGATATCGTAATACACGTTCCACTTTTTTCTACCAATTTCACAAAAATACTTGTTGTTTTACTTATTTAAAAATTTCATCAGAAGTTTACTTCTTAAAGCAGAACAATTTACAGATTCCACCAACGTCCACAGTTCTAAGATAAAAATGAATCGTGCTAGGCAATAATATTCCGACATCCATACCACTACAATTTACAAGCAAAACAAGATTCGAGTACCGTATCAAAGTTGAACAAAAAGCAATATGTCTAACAGTGTTGAACTATGTACCGATACCTAGTTAATCATTACACTCTTTAAGACACTTATAAACTTTAAAATCACTCAATTTTAATCACGTCCAGAAAATAAATGACTTGAAGGTCTCCCTTCTTCTCGAATGTTTCGTCACTTAAATAAATCGGGCCCAAGTTTGTTCTCCGGTTAGCAAAATTGTGTGTCCAGGTACCATAAATCATCACTACGGACGGCAGAGTAAAGTCAATTTCGAAAATAGAAAAATTATATCTCCAAACTTACAATATATAGTCAATAGTTTGAACACCGAAAAATTGCATCGGAAATAATTAACACCGCTCTTACTAGAGATCAGATGACAAACTTCGATGTCGAATTTCTACTTCAGGTGACGATGCAAATGTGAGAATAAAATTAATAAAACGTCTTTAAGACATTCAAAAAAAAAACGCTACAAAACACCGAGCGTGGTGGATGAGTGGTTAACGTTGTGGCCTCGCATTCGGGCGGACAACGGTTCGAATCCCCGGACGGAATCCAGATTTGGGTTTTCCACGGTTTCCCCAAATCACTCCAGGTGAATGCCGGGATGCTTCCTTCAAAAAGGCCATGGCCGAATTCCTTCCCGTTCCTTGTCCCATGTCCCATCCCGTCTCTAATGACCTCGACGTCGGACGAGGCGTAAAGCAATAAGTAAAAAAAAAAAAAGCTACAAAACTGAAGCAAACTAAGAGAGACCCATAAGCACACCGGAACGTTTTGCAATATCACAACTGCACCGCGAAAATTAAACGAGCAGGAAGTAACAAATGGTCATAGAAACTGAATGATACCAGACATAACTGCAAATTTCATATTGTAGCAATGGTAATGAAGAGCATGAAAAAAATTTTCAATGCTTTGTACAGTGCAACAAGATATACAGAAATTTCAGTATCATATAATTTACATTCTGGAACCTCTTCATTTAAGTGTATAATACATAAGTTTTATGAGAAAAGAAGCGCAGTTCCCACGAGACTGAAATGATGCCACAAGCCAAGCGCGCTACTTTAAAAACGTTACGTCCAGACGAAAGTAAGGGCACGCGCGCCAAGAGAACGAAAGTCGATGCAGCACATGTCTAGAATATCGCTGCCATCCACTCATCCATTACACCCCCTCCGCCTACTAGACGCAAGATGATGTGGATTGTTTACACTGGTGTCGTTTTTAGCACAAAGGAAATAAACTGACAACAGTCTGTTCAAAATATACACTATCACCACAGCAATTAGTTAATTCCAAAGAACAATTGCTGCATAGTATCAAAACCAAACAATACAAAAATGTGACTTCCAAGTGTTGCAGATACATCACATTTCTTGAAAGCTGCTAAAAAACAAGGAATTTCCTACATTTTATTTATCTAGCAGTCTGGTGTCTCAGTGGTTAAGGCGTTTGACTGAAACAGAACGGTCTCCGGATCGAATCCATAGCTGGGCTGGGATTTTCACCAATCCTCACCTCTGGCAAAGCTTGATTTGTGTATTTGAAGTACGCCATAATGCTTCCGTGATTCGGATTTTGCGTTAAACTGTAGGTACCCTATATTACCGGTTTAGGATAAGGAAGTGCGAGTCATTATTATTATCATCAGATACCACTTTTGCGGGTCGTCCGACAGATCATCTTCCATGTCGATTTCCTCCACCACTTGTCTCCAATCAACTCCCTTTGCTTCTGCATCCTACTTCATCTGGCCCATCCATCTTGTTCGTGATCTTCTAATAGGTCTCCTTTCCTACCCATTGTATAAGATTACAAACTTCTGCACTCTTCCCTCCTTCATCCTCATGACATGCCCCAGGCACTGCAATCTCTTCTTTGTTAACTTCTCTTCCAATGCCTCAACTTTTAATTTTTCATTTCTTCTTTATCCTTTCTTGTGACGTTCTCTACACCTCTCCGAAACTTCATCTCTGTAATCTGTTAATCTCTCTTTCTCCAAGATCAAGTCTGAGAATCATAAATCAGTATTAGCTGATAGTAAACTTCATAAAGCAAGATTTTGGCTTCCTTCCGTACGTTCAATTTCCATACAATATCTTCGATCTGGTGATAAAATAGAATATGGCACAGAACGCTTATAATTTACTAAAAAATAATGGCATAAAAATACCAGTTAAATATGAAAGATATCAATCTTCATTTTCCAAACATAAGCTTACTGTGAAATGCGTTAAATTCGAACCAGGACTGTGCGCTTTTAAGTGAAAAACACTGTTTGTGATGGGTTTGTGGAACAAAGTACCAAACCACCTGACTGTAGAAAAGTGAGCGGAAAGGATGCTTAATACAGTATCATGACTTGGTAACAAGAACACTAAACCTTCAAAGAGAAAGGTGATACGAGAAAGAGCACTGTTTGTAGGGGTACCAGCTCCGTGATTATGCAGCGGTCAACCAAAATATGTCTAATATAATTTACGCGTCATATTTACGGACCCCAAGAAAACAGGCCAAATTGATGAGGCGTCTAAGCCAATCACAGATATGGTTTCTGTACGGGTGATAAAATTCTTGTTGTCTGTTACATGCAAGCCAACTGGAAAAGAGAGTTTTTCCAGAAAGCAGTGAGACTGGCGGTGTTCTGCTCCACCATCGAACACGCGACATATCTTTCAGAGATGAGGCATCAAAAAAATTGAAGATAACGTCACCATCTGTCGTCCGACTAGCATCCTGGCATAGAGCTGGACGAGATACCTCCATCGGCCATCGGCCACTGTGCAGTGGCATCCCGGAAGGGTACAGACAGCAGGGTGTCTCATCCCTCACAACCTTTGCTCTCTGCTCTCGTATGTGGCCGCTACAGCCAGCCACCTGATCTGCAATCTGCTGACTACTACTTCAGATTTGGTAATACGTCGACCTATGAATGTTCACAACGATAAAACACTTAGACTCTCTGTTCGTTAAGAATCGGAATCAATCTCATGAATCTAACTCGATATTAAAAGATTGTGATTTGCTGATGTTGAAACGCATTTCAATTAATAAAATCATTTTCCTCGATGTTTCTCGAGATTAAATAAAAGTGAGATGTGTTACATTAGTTCAGATATTCATTCATTTACAATCCCCATGAATTCCCTTTAATTATAAAATTTTTCACGCATCAATATTAATACAAAATTATTATTAATTACAGCTTACTAACCCACCACCTTTATTTATGAAACATTTCAGTATCTTCCCCAACACATGCCATAGTTTCAAACAAACTTCCATGTGCTAATGTAATTTGACACTTTCCATATGGATATGGCATATTTTCTCCTATAGCGTCGTCATTTTCCATTTTATTATGAGAGAAAAATAATGATTCTTTAGCAATATTGACTATAACGAATAAGCCCAATACATTGGCACAACAGCATAAAATAACAGAGAATTCAAAGGATTGAGGAGATGGTAAGAGATTTAAAACTGCCCGGTGACAGTAGCAGTTATTAGAAACACAATCCACATATGATACAAGATTCAGTCGGCTGGAGTAAACAGCAATACAAAGGCAGTGCGATGTAACAGGTATATAGCTGTACAACCATAGCCATCTTAATTTCATAATTTTCGTAGCACTAGAAATCGTATTTCCTTGTACCAGGATTTTCGCAACAAAAATACCTTTTGGGAGGCAATACCGCTCGCCGATGTCGATGTCATAACAAGTCGGGAAAAGATAGAAGCAAGGAACGGTAAGGAATTGGGCCGTGGTCTATGGTAAAATGAAATGTGG